>JAJAQA010000009.1:15683268-15959769 GCA_021464565.1 Rutilus rutilus
CTTTATTTGTATAGTTCAATTTAGATATTCTGTTAGGTATAGTTAGTTGAATTTCTAAAGTGGACAATCGAAATAAAGTGTTACCGACCATTCTTGCAGATAATAGGCCTTATATGGAGCTTAAGTATCTCTTGTCAGCTCACAATATTCTGAGCATTGTTTTATGCTTTTTTGTTTTACGTGCCATTTGTGATTTTGCATGGACATGCATTGAACATAGAAGAACAGAAGACTCTTAGTGTAAAGGATGTGTTCTGCACAGTTCTGCTTTTTATGCGTCCTTGACCTCTGGTTAATAAGAATGTCCCTCCCTCACTCTCAGCATCTCTCTGACCCCCTTTCCCTGCAGATGTGTGGTCAGCTGGCTGCGTGCTGGCGGAACTGTTGCTAGGACAACCAATTTTCCCCGGCGACAGTGGAGTAGATCAGCTGGTGGAAATCATCAAGGTACTGGCGCCGCTACACCGGCACTTCTGTCTGATTTAATCTCTATGTTTGCATGAGTTTGTGGGAAGACCTATGAACTGACTGTTGCACAGATGGTTTAGATGGTTAGTTATGTACAAGATGATTTATGGGTGTTTCTTCAAGTAAAGGCAGGTTTAGCCCTGTGGGCTTTTAGAAGGTAAACACTCTTAAAACTTTTCACACTCTTTCTAGTTAATGTGTTCATTACAAATATATTTAATTACATGCCACCTAAGTTTCAATAGAAGTGACATTGAGGTCTATGTTGTTTACCATAAATGCTTGTCGGTACATTCTGCAATACACTTTAAACATATTTCAAAAACAATAGAAGTGATTATGAAATTATATATAAAGATTAAAGGGTTAACTGAAAACTTCATTTACTCACCCTCAGGTCATTCCAAACCTATCCACCTCAATTGACAGTTCATGCAACACTTTGACGCTTCCAAAAGTTTATGAAGAAATCATAAAACGAATCCAAATGAATCGAGTGGTTTAGTCTAAATTTTCTGAAGAGTAATTGCGTAATCGCTTTATATGATGAACAGATTGAATTTAGGCTTTTATTCACATAAAGCATCAAGCATGTTCACTTGCCGTGTGAGAACCAATGAGGTTCATTCTCGTGTAACACGTTTGAGCTTCAGCAAGAACCAATGAGGTTCATTCTCGTGTCACGCAGCACGTTTGAGCTTCTGAAAGAACCAATGAGGTTCATTCTTGTGTTACGCGGCACGTTTGAGCTTCAGCAAGAACCAATGAGGTTCATTCTCGTGTCACGCAGCACGTTTGAGCTTCTGAAAGAACCAATGAGGTTCATTCTTGTGTTACGCGGCACGTTTGAGCTTCCGCAAGAACCAATGAGGTTCATTCTCATGTTACGCGGCACGTTTGAGCTTCAGCAAGAACCAATGAGGTTCATTCTCGTGTCACGCAGCACGTTTGAGCTTCTGAAAGAACCAATGAGGTTCATTCTTGTGTTACGCGGCACGTTTGAGCTTCAGCAAGAACCAATGAGGTTCATTCTCATGTTACGCAGCACGTTTGAGCTTCCGCAAGAACCAATGAGGTTCATTCTCATGTTACGCAGCACGTTTGAACTTCAGCAAGAACCAATGAGGTTCATTCTCGTGTTACGCAGCACGTTTGAGCTTCAGCAAGAACCAATGAGGTTCATTCTCATGTTACGCAGCACGTTTGAGCTTCCACAAGAACCAATGAGGTTCATTCTCGTGTTACGCAGCACGTTTGAGCTTCCGCAAGAACCAATGAGGTTCATTCTCATGTTACGCGGCACGTTTGAGCTTCAGCAAGAACCAATGAGGTTCATTCTCGTGTTACGCAGCACGTTTGAACTTCAGCAAGAACCAATGAGGTTCATTCTCGTGTTACGCAGCACGTTTGAGATTCCGCAAGAGGTTTGTTCTCGTGCATCAAGCAAGTACGGTTGAGCTTCTGTTTATGTTCACTGATCAGTGTTTATGTGAATAAAATCCTAAATTCAATCTGTTCATCATATAAACCGATCGAGTCTTTTCAGAAAATTTGGACTAAACCACTCAATTCATATGGATTAGTTTTATGATCTCTTTGGGAACTTTTTGAAGCGACAAAGAGGCTCGTACGGTCAATGGAGGGACAGAAATCTCTCGGATTTCATTTAAAATATCTTCATTTGTGTTTCGAGGATGAATGAAAGTCATACGGGTTTTGAACGACATGAGGGTGAATAAATGATGATAATTTTTTCATTATTGGGTGAACTAAAGGGTCCTACTTAAGTGAGTCAAAAAACACTACAGTTCAGATAATTGCATGTAATACAGATGTGGAACAGACATCATTTGATAGAAAATATGTAATAAAAAAATTACTTTCAAAAAATAAATATTGAAATAGTTTATTATTTTATTTTTTTTATCATGTGAAAATTCTGTTGTTGTTTTTATATCAAAAGTGTAAAACAATAAAATGTATTCCTAATATTAATTTGAAAACTAAAACAAACAAACAAACAAAAATAAGAAAGGCTTGGTAAAACTTTTTTCAAGACTTTGTCATGTGAACTTCAAATAACAAAAAGAAAGTGGTGAAATCCTTTTTAATAAAAACCAACCTCCGGAACATAAAGTTGGCTATAGCTGAAGAAACTATTATCTTGACTGGTCTTTCTCTGTGTTTGTGGTCACAGGTGCTTGGCACTCCCACACGTGAGCAGATTCGGGAAATGAACCCAAACTACACCGAGTTCAAATTCCCCCAGATTAAGGCCCATCCATGGACTAAGGTGAGTAAACAGGTACAGGTCAACTGTTTTACTACTTCTAGCACAGCCGCCTTCCACCTCCAGCCCTCAGCTCGACTCATCATCCTGGCTCCATTTCATTCACATCACCCGTCTGCACCACACAGGACTCGCCGACTTTACTTCATTTATTGTTCTTGGACTCTCTACTTCTCAACTAGCTGATTAAAGAGGATGGATAAATTTCAGTCAGGATTGTGTCTGACTGTAGTCGTCCTCTTTCTGAGCTCTGTTGTGACGGTTAGCCAAGTGACATTACAGTCGCACTGTTCCGATTTCTAGTGAGCTGCCTATGAAAGAATCCTGTTCAGAAAGGTGGGTGGAATAATTATGCAGTCTTGTAGAATAGCTTGATTTAGAAGAGAGAAAACAATTCTCAATTGTCAAGATAAAAAATAAAATATAATCCAAGATGCTGGCAAAGAGATTATAAATATGTAAATATACATTATGTATCAATGTAATTATAATTCATTCAATACTAAATTAAATAAAGATATAAAAGGCCCATTCGTGTTCTATGTATTATAATAAGGCAGCTGCATATTTAGCCATTAGTCTAGGATGGCATTTCACTAGGTTTTGGAGCAGAACCACTGTCAGCCAGTGATGTCACATCCGCATGTTCATTTGAATTGAATGACCTCACCAGATCTGCTCTACATTGCTTACTGACTTCATTGCACTTCATTGTTGTTTGCTATGTGTTTGTTGTTTTTGGTTTAGATTGTGCCTGTGATATATATACTGTTCAAAAGTTTGGGGTCAGTTAGATTTTTTTTTTTAAAGAAATGTATACTTTTTTATTCAGCAAGGATGCATTCAATTTTTTGGCCACACAACTGATTTCAGAAATGTTTCTTCAGCATCAAAACATCATATTAGAATGATTTTTGAAGGATCATGTGACACTGAAGACTGGAGAATTGATGCAGAAAATTCGAAAACAGTCATTTTTTATTCTAATAACACTTCACAATGTTTACTATAATTGTATAGCTTAAGAGACTTTTCAAGAGACTTTTCAATTTCAAAAACATCAACAAAATAAATCTCACTGACCCCACACCTTTAAGCGGTATTGTAGATTTTGCCTTGCAACTGAAACTGTTAGCATGTACATTAAACTGAACTTGCTGAGTCATTTGAAAATTGCAGTTGAAGGACAGCTAAACTGTTCTGGATGGACATGTTTCAACTGGTAATGAGTCTCGCTACTTTTCTTTTGTATGATTAGAAAGCAATTTTGTCAGAAAGAAACTAAGTGACGGTTTAGGGTAACACTTTTAGGGTCCAATTCTCATTATTAACTAGTTGCTTATAAGCATGCAGATTACTAGGAATTATTAAGCACATATTAATGCCTTATTCTGCATTATCATATTCTACATCCCTTAATCCTACCCAATACCTAAACTTAACAACTACCTTACTAACTATTAATTAGCAGTAATTAGGAGTTTATTGAGGCAAAAGTCGTAGGTAATAGTTAGTTAACAATGAGAATTGGACCCTAATCTAAAGTGTGACCCAGTTAATTCCCAAGTTATTGCTTAAAAAACATTTTATACTTGAAAAGTACTATGCAGATATGACGATTAAATGTGTCTGGCCATTTACCCAACACTGTAGTCCACATGAAGTATAATGGCAGGATCTCTCAGATGCCCCCTGGTGGTCATTGTGTATAGTACATGACTGAGCTGCAGGGTGTGTTTGGTCTTATCCTGCTTCCAATCAGACCCCTCCCTTCAAGACAGTCTTACCTTCTGCACGGGATATGCCCAAACGCCTGTGACTCAAACCTTCCTATTTCTCTGTCAGAAACGGTTAGGCCTAACCCTAACCCTAACCCTTAAAGACTTGCCAACAAAAAAGCATTTGAATATTTTACCCTTATTACCCAGGGGTAAAAAAGTTCCTTTAAAACCCCATTATGGGACATGATGTCACTCTATACAGTGACATAGAAAGTTGCCACAATGGGAACCTGGGGCCTCATTTCTAAAGATGTGCGTGTAATCATCCTAAGTGTGAATAAAAGATAATTTCCTAAATGATTCATAGATGATTCAGTTCCGTATTAATGAGTCATAAAACATCCATAGGAACAAAAAAACCTTCCTAAAGGCATGCCATGTTAATTACGGTGGGACGGAATGAAATATAAAGCTTATGTACAAGTTATTCATTCATAATGTGCAGTTAGTAATTCAAAAAAAGGTTTGAAAGCAAGCTTTCCGGTTATCACACAGTTTCTGCTTAACAAATCAAGATGTGTTCCTCATTTTTAATGGACAAGATTATGCTGGCTTTATGTGCTATCGGAAATGTTCCTACTTTCCACTTCTGAAGTTATGATTACGAGCTTGTCACATTCAAGTGCTTTGTTGTCGGAAAGAACAGGAATCACGGAGAAC
The DNA here is from genome assembly GCA_021464565.1 of Rutilus rutilus. NCBI lineage: Eukaryota > Metazoa > Chordata > Actinopteri > Cypriniformes > Leuciscidae > Rutilus > Rutilus rutilus. The sequence goes on from JAJAQA010000009.1 coordinate 15,688,468, forward strand.
ACCAGGTTTATTCTTGCCTGAAAATCTTATTAAAGCCGAAATGGCATTTAGTGTCCCATTCATTGACATTAACTGCACTATCAAGATTTCTGGGATTTCGGTCAAATCCAGGCTATTTTCGCTGTGTGTAATACATACACTGCGCTTAAATGATTATTCATATATGTAAATATGCACTACTTTAACGACAAGATGAGGCGATGTAGCTGTTTAGAAAAGAATTGCAGTCACAGCCGTTCTCCCCTCCACCATGTTTAAAGTTTAAGACATGCCCGACTCGGAAACTTGGGTATCAAAATCATCCCAGAGCGTCCCAGTGGTAAATACGACTTGAGAGGGCGTTCATGTCCAATTTGTAACTAGGAAACTCATATTTACGATAATTCCGATAGCACGTCATGAAGGTAGCATGGAATTTTTGATCATGTCAGATTATATTTACATTTTATAAATGAGGCCCTTGCTGTTTGTTGATACCAAAATATGTAAAGGAGGCCATCGTTTTTTAATCTCTGCATATAGGTTTCTTCTCTTACTAAACTTCTTAAACTTCTCCGCAGGTGTTCCGGCCACGCACGCCTCCGGAAGCCATTGCATTATGTTCCCGGCTGTTGGAGTACACACCAACCGCTCGACTGACCCCACTAGAGGCCTGCGCTCATTCCTTCTTCGATGAACTGCGGGATCCAAACGTCAAGCTTCCTAACGGGCGTGAGAAACCGTCCTTATTCAACTTCACAACTCAAGGTAAGGCAGCATTTTGCATTTGCTTTTATGAAGAAATGTTCTGTCAGAAGCAAGGCCATTTGTTGATGATGTGTTTAAATCATTTGTTTCTTTTCTCTTCACTCAGAGCTGTCCAGTAACCCATCCCTGGCCTCTATCCTAATTCCCGCTCATGCACGTAACCAGGCAGGAGCTTCTACTCCCACCAACACCTCTACCACTTCAGGTCAGTTCTTGTTTTAGACACTCTGACAAAATGTCCATATTGGGGGTGTGCAATACTGAAAAAATGATACCTCGATATTTTGGCGATAAAGATAGTTAGATTGTGTTTTGCTGAGTGTGTGTGTAACGGAGTCAGCTAGTAAGAGCTGTGCAAGTAAACCTCACTCCCCTTGCCTCAAGAGTCGCGCTAGCAAGTGACGCTATAGACTGCTGTCCTTAGTGTCCTTGTTAGCACGCCTGCCTCCCGAACTGGAGACGCCGATTCTAATCCCGCTCAAAGCGGGTAGAGTAGAACTGGTTACATTTGGTGCCGTGGCCCGGATGGGAGTGAGGTTTAGGGGGGTGAGTGTAACGGAGGCCAGCTAGTAAGAGGTGCACTAGCGACTGACGCCACAAGAGGTGCACTAGCGACTGACGCTAGAGAGTGTGATCTTAATATAGATAGATAGCCTTGTCAGGGCGCCTAAATCCCATGCTGGAGACGCCGGTTCGGTTGAGTAGGACTGGTTACATGTGCTTGTGCTGGTACCATGACTGGTTTAGGTATTTTTTCTTACCTTACTAGATGTGTGCATCATCTTTTATGTCAAATTCCATTCTTTATGAATGGATCATCAGCAACACTGATTAATTCAGGAACGAAACACCCACCTTTTTGCTGCAGCTTTGTTTGGGAATATTTCCATTGGCAAAATAGAACAAAAACAGACAATATTGACAATTTTGTGTCTAAAATGTAACTCACAATATTAACTTCTTGTTTGTAGAACTGTTGTATAAAATCAATATTACATTTACGATCGTACTGATGTTTGGGGAAAACAGCACTCTTACTCGTGATACTGCTTAACTATATCATATAGAAACATAAGACAAAAACTCATAGCCTTCATATATTGAATTTTGCAGGCATACTAACTATTCTACTAGGCCACATCATGAATAAGTGGACTCTCAAGGCATGTTTTTGGTTGTGTAAGTGACGTACTCGATAATGTCAGCTTCCACGTTGGTAAATTAACAATTACAATCGCACACTCCTAGTTCATTTTTTACTGCATGTTGTTTGGACCACATGACTTTCTTGGTTGAATCACATGATTTAGATTTTATGTACGTTTTACAAATAGTAATAAGGGGTGAAGCTATTTTATTTATTTATTTATTTTTCTCATTACTACTGATTAAAATAGAATTCTTTTAATGTGACTTTTTATTATTTTATTATGACATCAAGACAGTACACAACATACAATATATACTAATAAAAAAAAAAAAATGTTCTCTTTGTGTGCAGATGCCAATAGTGATCGCAGTCAGACCACAACTGCAGCCTCTGCCTCCGCCTCCAACACCTCAACCTGAGAGCTCCAGCCAATCAGAACTGACCCTGCCTCCAGGGCCACGCCCACCCCACTGCTCACCAGCTTATTGGGCAGGATTTGAGTCATGTAACCACCACTCTTATTCAGACTGCAAGAGCCAACCTTCATTTACGTCTTTTTTTTAACGAAGTTCAGAAAGAGTTCAAAATGATACTTGGAAAAGCCTTGTCGGGTGTAGTTCACAAGAGCGACAGAGACAGAGAAATCAGTGAGGATACGGTTGGGAGGGGGGGTTAAACCATAAAACCATACAACCTGGTCTGTGACCAGCCGGAACTTTTTTTTTCATTCTCAGAGGACAATCTTGTTATGTAAGCAATCCGGTAGCCAGATCCATCCACTTCCGTTTCCATTTGGACTCCCCTTCTCTCACCTGGACTGTCTCTAGCTACACGTTCTGTCCCTTTCTACTTTTCTGGGTCTCTTATAGCGCATGGCTACCCAATATATATATATATATATGTATATATATGTATTGGGTGAAAATGATGCAGCATTCAAAACTAAAGGAAATATCGTATCTAATTGTATCCTAAAAAAGCACTATACAAGAGGTATAAATGTAAAAACCGCATGTTCCAACCACAAAGCTAACAGAAATTCTCTGTTGCAGATGATCTTGGACTTTTAAGTCTGCTGAATGTTTTATTTTGTTTTATAAAATGGGCGGTCTAAGGGGAAGGGCAGACATTTTGATTGACAAGTGAGACGTGCGTCTCCATCTCTGTGTTCTTGTATGATATATACATACACAGTTTATATATTACTTTGCATTATGTAAAATAAATATATATATATAGTTATATATAGATCTATATCTAGCATCATCGGTCCAGAATCCATCACGGATTGTCAGGGCAGCGGCGAATTTTGCCGCTGACCAAAAATAATACAGTATGTTTATGACTAAGAACTTGGACACATTTTGCTGGAGCTCCTTTCTTGCAAGCGTTTCGCTCTTTTGTGCTGTTTTCTGTTCGCCTGGTAGAATTACAATCACCTTCTGTCCTGATTTCCTCCCGTTATTTATTGTCGCGTGTGGGTCAGTGTTGTAACGCTCAGATTAATTGTTCGTATTCACACGGCGAGTTACAGCTAAACATAAAGAATAGATGAAGACAACTCATCGACGTGGCGCAGACTTCACAGAGACGACTCTCGTAATGTTAATAAACTGAACTGGCTGTGTTGGTTCAACCACTACTTGCATTTCCACATACTTTCAAATCTGCTTACAGAAAAATGTACTTTTTCTTTATCCAGAATGTCTTAAAACGCAAAGTATAGCAGTACATGAAAACGGCAGACATGTATATAACAGTACAGAAATGTTGCTCCTCACCAAATTCTGGCTTTTACACTTTTATTTTACTTTTATTTTTGTATAATTTGTAAGCATGTGTGAGTGAATGTGTACATGCGTGTGTTCTGCTATGTACATATATATGCTGACCTGAGAACTGTTAATGAGCGAAAACAAAGACGAGGGATTAAATGAAAAATTGATTAAAAAAAAAGAAATAAAAAAAAAAAGATTAAAAACAGATTTAAAAGATCAGGGTAAGAATGACCTGTTTGTTGGATACTGTAGACAAGGAGCTTTCTCCAGCCATATAGTTCAATCTTATCTGTACAGTAGGTGCCAGCTATATTATTGTAACTATATCTAGTAATGTATAGTGTATCTATAGTTTGGAGTGCCTTTGCTTCCATACACTTCCTGTCCCTAGGCCACACCCACTTTCTGTCTACACTCAAGGCAGGCCACACCCCTTCCTGTGACCCTCTGCAGGTGCTGTTGATTGGTCAAGTCAGAATGACTGACAGCCGACTTCATTTTCCGTCACAAACCTCACTCGATGGGTTTTCCTTATATTTTGCTTTGGATTCACTATTTGGCACAAAGATGTTTTTGTGTGTGGAGGAAGTCACGTTCCTGTGGAGCCAATCACAATGTACGTTCTTACACTCGTTCCACTACCAAAGCGAACCAACTATGAGCGTGTTGTGACGTAACTGCGACACATCCCAGGGGCAATAATGATTTTTGTGGTGTTTTGGCTCGTTGGCCAGCTGACAGTACGCAGTAGAGATGTCCCGTAGCACCCGCCGGACCCTCATCCCCGCACCCTCAATGTAAAGCTTTGCTTGTAAGATACGCATTCATAGATGTGTCGCTTTCCACAAATGGTGTGACCACTTCTCGTGACTAAAGTTAGAGTAAAAATGTAAAGACACAAGGGTTAAAAACAATTACCAAAAAAAAAAAAAAAAAAAAAAAAAAGTTTTAAGGACTGTGGGCTACAGACTATCGCATTAAATACACTTATTGGGAAAAAAAAGTTGTCTTGGTTTAAAATGAAAAAGAAAAAAAGCAACCTGTATAACATTAATATTACTTGAATGCCTCTGTTTGTGACTGAAATTTTTATTTTATTTTAAATATATTCTTTTTTCTGTGAAGGTATGCTAAATGTCTCCTCTCCTTGTAAATATGTCCGTTTTGGTCCTTGGTGTGACTTGGATTCAGAGACTAGTTACCTGGTACTGTAATTTGCATTAAATAAAGAGTAGGATAGCTTGGAAATGACCCTGCATTTGCCACGTGTCTTTCTTTTGGCAGCCCAAAATGTGTCTCGTCTCAAATTCAGTCCATTTAGATTAAATTAAAGTTCAATTAAATGTTTCTTTGTTTTTCTCTCTCCACTCTTGCTTTGTTTAAATGTGATTCTGGGTAAGTGCCTGGGTTCAAATTAATGAAAAAAAAAAAGTGCACACTGCCATTTGGGGTTTGTAGTTTTTTTAAATGAATACTTTTATTCAGCATATGGTAGATGCATTTAAATGTACTAAAAAAATCTATTTAAAAAAATAAATGCTTTTGTTTTAAATGTAATCAAATAATCATGATTTTTTTTTTTTTTATCATGGTTTCCACAAAAATAAGCAGCACAACTGTTTTCAACATTTATCAATGATTCATGAGCATCAAATCATCATATTAGAACGATTTCTGAAGGATCATGTGACACTGAAGACAGGAGTGATGATGCTGAAAATAAAGCTTTGACATCACAGGAATAAATTACATTTTAAAATATAAACAGTTATTTTAATACAGTTTTACTGTATATTTAATCAAATAAATGCAGTCTTGGTGAGCATCTCACACTTCTTTCAAAAACATTAAAAATTAAACAGCAGTGTACATTACGAGTAAATGATTTACACAATAGCGCAGTAAACAATTCTGCACACGTTCTCATACAATTTTGCATTTATTTTCCTGAGAGGGTCATGTAAGTCTCACATTGAAAAATAACCACTGTAAAGAGAAAAAACCTGAGTGTACTGTGTAGTAATTATTCATGTTGTTTCCTTATCATTTTGCAGGCAGGATGAAATAATTCCTTAATCTACACAAAATGGAAACATGAAGGCATTTTCAAAAGAGTTTGACCTTTACATAGATACCTGATATCTGAATCTTCAGCTTTTGTATGGAGCAAATATGTGAAAGACTCACATAAATACAGTTTGGAACCCGAAACATCTGCTCTACATTGTCATGTGTCACGTCCACACATAACACTAGCTCACAATACACACATTGATTGTCATTGTTAAGTGTTTAAGTGACAGAACCAAATGACCTCTAAATGCTATTCTGGTGTCTGTTCAGTAAAATCTGAAAACCTGAATGTACTAAGTGAAAACGTTTACTCTAAAACTGTCAAAAGGCAAATCACTTCTCAAGAAAGTGTCTTAAAATTTCTGAGATTCTTCAAAATTGAAGACATTTTCATGTTTTGCAAAATACAGTAAGCTTTGTTTCTAATATTCACAACAGAGATGAAATTACTAGCTATTACAATATATATATCTATATCTATATATATTGACACACATCACAGAGTGAATCTCACAAAACCTAAAGAACATTATCCAGGTCCAGAAATTTCACCTCAAAATCAAAGACATTTTGACAGATATTTTGCATTAAAAACAATCTCATTACCATAATACATAAAAAAAAAAAAACACATTCTCATTACTGTAATACATTTCTTCATTTTGGAGAGTAAAATATGACCTGAACATGTTCTTTATGAGATTCATAACTCCATAAGTACACTTACATTCTTGTCTTGTCAAATATAGCTACTAAAATATATTTAATATAACCTGAACACCATTAGAAGCAAGCGATTAACTTATACCACATTTAAACACAAACAATAAATAAACAGATTTGTCAAGACATCCGGCAGTTAACACAGTATGCATCATACTATCATATTTTCATTTTTATAATTTGTGATCTCTGCAGCAATAACATAATATGATATAATAATAATCTCTTACAGCATCTTACCCTGCAAAGCTTATGAGGTAACACTTTCATAAGGTCCCATTAATGTTTGGGATAGTTAATAAAGTTCATTTAAGTTAGTTAATAAAAGATACAACTTTTGGCTTTTATAATGTGTTAGTAAATGTTGAAATTAATATGCTTTCGAAGTATTAATAAATGCTTTAGGCAGTTAGTTCATGTTAACTTATGGAACCTTACTATAAAGTGTTACCCTTCATGACAAAAAGGGAAAATTCAAGTCGAATCTTGGTTACACTTAATTTTAAGGTGTCTTTGTTACAGTGTAATTATACTTATAAGTACTGAGGAATATTAATTAAGAACATGTACTTACTACAGGGTTAGGAATAGGCTTTGGTTTAGGGATAGTTGCATTTAATTATACATAATTTACTGCAGTAAGTACATGTAATGTGTAACTAACACTAAAATAAAGTGTTACCAAATCTTACGTTTACACGACAACGATGGACTAAAACGTTTTTCACGTACAGACGACAACGTTGTCAAAACAATCCCGTTCACATGGATGTGCGAAAACGACTAAAAACGCTGCATTATTCATGTCAGGCCAGTAGTTGGCGACGTCACTTTGTAACAAAACACTACGCATGACGTCACTGTGTAAAGTAGAAAAACGAGATTTTGCGAAAACGGAGACAATAACGGTTTCACTCATTTTCGCTGTTGTTGTGTAAATGAACGGCCAGTTCCGTTTTTAAATCGGTGTCGTGTAAACGGCCCCTTAATCTAACCCCGCATTTCAAGCTTCATTCATGCAGTAAATGTAAGAGATAAAACAGTAATGTGACATCCTACATCTGCTTATGAACCACATAATCTTCTTTCGCGAAAAGATTCCGAAAAAAAAAAGACTGCTTGTCAGATAAACTCAAACACAATTACTTTACATTTAATAACAATTTCACGATTACCGTGTGCTGCTGTTCAGTAGTTCATCATCAGTAGTCACCGCCCTTGTCCTTGCAAGTTTTGCCTAGTCTTTTAATCTTTAGTGTCCTAGCAGCCGTCTTTACTTATTATTTCCAACAAAAGCGGAGACACTTCAGGCTGAATGTCCTGGATTTTCAGCACTTGTTTTGTGTACTCTTCGTTCATACTCCTCATCTCGGTCAGGCACGCCATGATCTTTGGGTACAGCAGACTAGCAGGAGGAGAAGGTTAGACTGAAAGTGTAATCAAAGGAAACGTTTTCCTAATGAGATGGAGAGAAAGCATCCTTACTGTTTCTCTGGCTCGGTCCTCTTTGCCTCGATGTAGGTCTTCAGGGTGACAGCTAGTGTTTCCTGGTTACGGTCGACCACATTGTGATGCGTCACACCAGGGCGATCTGTGGACAAACATACATGTGAGAGGTTAAAGGGATAGATCACTCAAAAATTAAAATTAACCCATTAATTAGTCACCATCAAGTCATCCTAGGTGTATATGACATTCTTCTTTCAGACGAATACAATTTAATAGTTATATTAAAACAATGTCCTGGCTCTTCCAAGCTTTATAATGGCAGTGAACGGCCGTTTCTGTTTTGAAGTCCATAAAAGTGCATCCATCCATGATTAAAATGCGCCACACAGCTCTGGGGGGTTAATAAAGCCCTTCTGAAGCGAAGAGATGCGTTTGTGTAAGAAAAAGATCCATATTTAAAACTTTCTAAAGTAAAATAACTAGCTTCCGGCCAAACGAAGTCTAAAGCGCAACTTATGCGAGTAATGCGGCGTACTGCTGATATTCACACTACGCTACTTCCCACGTCACAAGTTGCGTGAGTTTCGTTTTAGGAGTAAGTAGACTGCGTATGTTCGTTTGGCTGGAACCTAGAATTTACTTTGTAACATGTTAAATATGAATATTTTTCTGACACAAACGCATCGCTTCGCTTCAGAAGGCATTTATTAACCTAATATTAACCTTTATTAACATAATTTATGATGGAAAGATGCACTTTTATGGACTTCAAAACAGAAACGGCCATTCACTGCCATTATAAAGCTTGGAAGAGCCAGGGCATTGTTTTAATATAACTATTAAATTGTATTCGTCTGAAAGAAGAATGTCATATACACCTAGGATTTTCTAATTTTCATTTTTGGGTGAACTATCCCTTTAAAGGAAATCCCAAAAATGAAAATTAGCCCATGATTTACTCACCCTCAAGTCATCCTAGGTGTATATGACATTCTTCTTTCAGACGAATACAGTGAAAGTTCTGTCATCATTTACTCACCCTCAAGTTGTTCCAAACCTGTATGAGTTTCTTTGTTCTGCTGAGCACAGAATAAGATATTTTGACATTCCTCAAAATATCATCTTCTGTGTTCAGCAGAACAAATAAACAACCTGAGGGTGAGTGAATGATGACAGAACTTTTATTTTTGGGTGAACTATCCCTTTAAACAGCGGCTCATGTGTGTTTATGTGTATGTTGAGCTTCATCTGAGGTACCTGGTGAGAAGAGCGAGATGGCCTGCATCAGCACATACTCCTCTTCATGCAAGCGCAGCTTGCGCAATGCGTAATGGAAATTCATCATAGGGTCCAGCAGATGGTGCTGAAAACCAGCTGTCCCGGTGGAGGAGGAATGAAGGAACAAATGACAAATTATGGGAAAGGATCAAGTGTAAAGAAAGCAACAAATTGATGCATGATGTATACTTGTAAATTGTGAACGCGATACATGCTGCAACATTTACTTTTTATTGACATTTCAATTTTAAGAGGAACACATTTTTAAGAGGACAAGAATACTGCAGTTTTGTTATTGTTAACTAAAATTAAACCTATTAAAAATCATTTTCTTTAATTGAAATTAAGATCAAATAAAATAATTGAAAAACATACACTTAATAAACGTAATTTTACTACTAAAGCACATAACAAAATTGCGACAATTTAAAGGAAAACCGAAAATAATAATAAATAATATAAATAAATGCTAATATTTAAAAAATATTATAATAGTATAAGAATACTTAACACTAATTAGGTTTCTCTTTTATAACATAGGAGTCCTAAGGTATATTTCATTGAAGTATTAAGCACCTGTTTTAGATGTTAAATAATAATAATAATAATAATAATAATAATAAAAATCAATGTGCATAACTCTAATTATTTGGTCTTGTAAGAATAGATGGGAAATGTTTAAGTTCATTAATAAAATAATAATAATAATAATAATAATAAAAATAAATAAATAAAATAAAAAAGATGGGAAGATGGGAAATGTTTAAGTTGATATTGAAAAATCTGACTTCAGTGACTTATTTAGTACTTTAGTACAGGGGATTTACACAAATATGTCCATTTGAGATCCATTTAATCCCGCTGCAGGCTACAGGAGAAGCATTTGAGACTTAACAGGGATTTTGTTTGTGATTTTTCCTCTCTATGGCAGGCTCACGGCTACAGGGTAAAGCAGTCATGTCTGTCTGGTTTGAGGCAATGCAAGGGTTCATTAAATAGATTTGCTGTTGCGAATAACAGCTGTAAGCATTTGGTTGTCAGGGTGATGATATACAATTGGACATTCAATTCAGAATTCATTTTAAGGCTTTTATAGTGGCCTATTAAGGACTGTTGAGATGGAGAGCAATTAGTCAATATGTAATGAAATGCCAGTTCTCAAAATACTATGGAAACTTCACAGCCTTGAGAAGCAAATGTAAAGAGAAAAATCAAGGACGGATTGGAGCTTTTAATTATGTCAGCATGGGCCCTTGTTATGCCACATAAAGAAAGAAAAGAGATGCCTATGGTGACTGTAAGCTGTGGAAATGCTACAAGTTTAAGTACTGCTATATACAGTACATGCATATACAATATTAAAAGCACAAGACAATATAATGCAGATTTGATCATGTATATGTCTCTCTGAGTTATACTTATAAAGTCAGTAAAAAAAAAGTATTTTTACAACTATTTTCCAGCCTCTTACTGTCCCTAAGAATTAAACGGGTCAAAGACTTAGGGTCAAGACAACCTTTACATTAACTGGGATGTGGATTTACTGTTGGGTTAAATAGTTTTCAAAAGACAGTACAGACATTTATAGTGTTACAAAAAAATCTATTTCAAATAAAAGCAGTTTTTCAATTTTTTTTCTTTTGAACTTTCATCAAAGAATCCTGAAAGAAATCTACATCTATACCGTTTCCCCAAAAATAATTAAGAAACATTGCTGAATTAGTTCTGAAGGATCATGTGACACTGAAGACTGGAGTAATGATGCTGAAAATTCAGCTTTGTCATCACAGGACAAATATTTATATTCAAATAGAAAACAGTCATTTTAAATTGTAATAATATTTCACAATATACTAAATTTACTGTATATTTGATCAAATAAATAAGCATAAGAGACTTCTTTCAAAAGCTTAAAAAAATCTTACTGACACCAAACTTGGAACCATTAGTGTAAACATACTAGTAAACAGTTTTGGCAAATGCTCCAGTGCATATTTGTGTTTGCGCTCTGGAGAACGTCAAATGTATCCATTTACAACGTGTTTTTGCAGTGGTGAGTAATGTAGCCAATCACAGACATGTTTGTTGATCTCTTGAATGCAATGGCCAATCAGAGGTGTTTAAGTTAGTCAGAATCCACTTTTATTTAGCAATGCAGCCTCACAAAACCTCTCATGTGTAGGCCTAGACATGATTTATTGTGCATCATTGACAGCTTCGTTGATAATAACGGAACTTTGTGAGATCGCGTTGAACTGACAAAGCGACAGCATTTTAGTGATTGTAAAGGGAGAAGTCTTGGCTCGCTTTCGAGGCTACAGTCTATATAATCCATTCAATAAAACTTGTTTTTCATGCCGCTAAGAGGACCAATGACCAATTGCATGCTGCAATTGCTATCTACATATAAATGCTGGATTCACTCTGCACGGGACAGAAATAGTACATGATAAAATAGTAACGCATTAAAGCAATGTAAAGACAAACTAATAGATTAATAGAAAAATATTCAAACCAAATTATTTTTTAAATTCTATTCCAATTATTGGTGATGACTTGTCTGGAACCGGGCCTGCCATGATGTTATACTTGAGCAGTTTGTGACTCGAATTTATGCAACACTATCAATGTGTTGCACTATCACTCTCTCTCCTCTCTCCACCTATATCCGGTGTGTGGTGAGCTCACTGGCGCCGTTGTACCGTGGCTGCCGTCGCATCATCCAAGTGGATGCTGCACACTGGTGGTGGTTGAGGAGAGATCCCCTGACATGATTGTAAAGCGCTTTGGGTGTACAGTAGTACATATGAAAGCGCTATATAAATGCCCGATTCTATTCTATTCTATTCAATGCTGAAATGAAACTGCAGCAGTCAGGTGATACAGGTCAGTGCTCTTTAAGTTATATACGTTCATTATTAGGGATGCACCAAATTATTAATACTCTGTGATTTTTGGTCAAACAGATAAGAGTTATACATCATTCCAAACTGTCACGGGTCTCTTACTCTTGTTTATGCAAACTCACAATAACAACAAAACGTTGTGCTTTTGTAAAATAAAGAAAACAAATACGCTTTCTGCCGTATCGTTCTCCGTGACCGGCAGCGCATCACATAAATGATCTGAAACTCAGCGTATGCTACTTACCTCACAGACATGAGAAATATAGCTATAAGATATATGTCATAAATAAGCATGAAGTTTACATGACACAATCCCATTTAAAGTCAAAAAAAAAAAAATGAATCCAGAAACAGCTTCATAGAATCATTTTAAAGAAAGCCTGGCTGTTCTGTTCACTGGGGGTTTTTGCTCTATCTCCCTCATTACCTTCAGATATTTCCCTGCTGTGCTCCTAACACAATTCTCTTGCACTGTAAGGGGTTTCTCTCACTCCTTCCTCCTGTGTTCTCCTCCTCCTCTTTCTCTCAGCTGGAGTTAGGGCACAGACCTTTTCACTGTCTCATTAAAGTAGTCCTGCTTTCTTTACTGCTTTGTGTGGTTATGAATCCCTGGCTTTCTTCCTTTTAAGCAAAATGCTATATTGTACTTGCAATGTTCACTGAGTGTAATGAACATTAAAATACTATTGCACATTCATCCTTTATACCTGATAAAATAATCCAGATTCATTGACCACTGATTTACATGTAACGTGAACATACAGAACATGATGTGTCCCGAACAAGTCAGGATGAGGAAGAGCTCGACATTTAGGGATGTTGTTAAATTCCGCTTTTTAGCTATTAGCTAGTTTAGCTAGTTTAGAGTTGCCGTGCAACATCACAAAGTACAGCATTAATGTGACTCATCCCAACAGAATTTAGAGTTGGTTGCATCCGTTTTATGATTTTTTTTCCCTCTGTGGTCTTTAGCTCAAGTGTTATATAATGTGAAGTTGTTTTTGCACTGATGCCAGACTTCTGGTTTGGATCTATTAACAATGGCCCTTTTGTTTCTTTAGCATTAAATTCATTTTGTGACGATTGACCAGAAAAGTATGGACTGTTTTTGATTCAAAACGAAGTCTCTAATGTTCACCAAAGTAAAAAACAGCAATATTGTGAAATATTTCTTTTCTATTTTAATATAATTTAAAATTGATTCTGTGTGATTTCCAGCATCATTACTCCAGTCTTCAGGGTCACATGATTCTCCAGAAATCATTATTATATGCTGATTTGCTGCTCAAGAAGCATTTCTTATCATGATCAATGTTGCGCTGCTTGATATTTTTGTTAACACCTTTTTTTCATTCTGTGATGAACAGAAAGTAATTTTATTTAATATTTACTTAATTTTATTTTAGTAAAGTAATTTTGTAATTTTATAAATGATCAATTTAATGCATCCTTGGTGAATAGAAATATTACAACCCGAATTCCGGAAAAGTTGGGACGTTTTTTAAATTTGAATAAAATGAAACTGGAGAAATCCCTGTGCGTAAGGGACAAGGCCGAAGACCTTTATTGGATGCCTGTGGTCTTCGGACCCTCAGACGACACGGCGTCACTCATCGGCATGATTGTGTCAATGACATTACTAAATGGGCCCAGGAATACTTCCAGAAACCACTGTCGGTAAACACGATCCACCGTGCCATCTGCAGATGCCAACTAAAGCTCTTATCATGCAAGGAGGAAGCCATATTTGAACATGGTCCAGAAGCGCCATTGTGTCCTGTGGGCCAAGGCTCATTTAAAATGGACTATTTCCAAGTGGAATAGTGTTCTACGGTCAGACGAGTCCAAATTTGACATTCTTGTTGGAAATCACGGACGCCGTGTCCTCCGGGCTAAAGAGGAGGGAGACCTTCCAGTGTGTTATCAGCGTTCAGTTGAAAAGCCAGCATATCTGATGGTATGGGGGTGCATAAGTGCATACGGTATGGACAGCTTGCATGTTTTGAAAGGTTCTATGAATGCTGAAAGGTATATAAAGGTTTTAGAGCAACATACGCTCCCCTCCAGACAAAGTCTATTTCAGGGAAGGCCTTGTGTATTTCAGCAGGACGATGCAAAACCACATACTGTAGCTATTACAACGGCATGGCTTCGTCATAGAAGAGTCCGGGTGCTGAATTGGCCTGATCTTTCAAGTATAGAGAACATTTGGCGCATCATTAAACGAAAAATACGTCAAAGACGACCACAAACTCTTCAGCAGCTGGAAACCTATATAAGGCAAGAATGGGACCAAATTCCAACACCAAAACTCAAGCAACTCATAGCCTCAATGCCCAGACGTCTTCAAACTGTTTTGAAAAGAAGAGGAGATGCTACACCATGGTAAACATGCCCCCGTCCCAACTATTTAGAGACCTGTAGCAGGAATCAAATTTGAAATGAGCTCATTTTGAGCATAAAATTGAAAAAATTGTTATGATTTATCTATTGTGAATAAAATATTGGCTCATGTGATTTGAAAATATTTCGTTTTAATTTTATTCTAATAAAATTTTTTTAAAAACGTCCCAACTTTTCCGGAATTCGGGTTGTAATTTCTTTAAAAAAAATCTTACTGGCCCTAAAACTTCAGTACTGTAGTGTATAGAGTATATGTGTTTTTGTTTTTTGTTTTTGTTTTTGTTTACACCACCCAGCCCTACCTGACCTGAGGTTCATGGAAACCTGTGCAGACGCTCACCTCGCATGGCGTCATCCAGGCAGTACTGCAGCGGGCCGCACTCCCAATTGCCTGTCACCTCATTAAAGAACATGTTGAAGTGAATCAGAAGGATCTCAAGGGTGGCGCCCTTCAGCAGTGAGATCTGGTCCTCTATGATCAGAGCCCTGTCGAAAACACAACTTCATTATAGACTTGTATCAGTCAAGCTGCTTGATTAAAATAGCAATGAGCAAAGAAACCACATGTGACCGAACCACCAATGATGAATCTTTATATCATGTGTAAGAGGGCCTGTATTCACCTGAACATTTCAAGCGTCTTGCTGAAGTTGATTATATTCTTGATCATGTACGTGGTGAGGTCTGTAAAATGTGGCAAAGAGGTGAAAATGGCACCTTTAAGCCACTTCTTCTCTTTATTTTCAAGACTCTGAAAGCTGGAGGAAGGGGATGAGAGGGAGGTGAAGTTGGCGGTCCGCTGCACTGCATCTTCAGGCGCTGGTTTATGCATGCTTGCGTAAGAGTATTCGCTGGTTTTTGGTTCTCCACTGTACTCCACTGTACTGGATTTTTGATCCCGATCTAAAGGCTGCGGACATAAAACCACTGATAAAGACTGACAGTACTCATAAAAATGTATTTCAGTAGATACTAGGGGTTGAAGGACTTCAGATATTTTTAAGTCGACATTTATGTGATTAAAGTCGAGTCGACTAGTCGCTGATGACGTCATTAATGAACAAATAAGCCTAAACCTCGAGCTGAGACTCGAACACAGCTATGGCATGTGACACAGCGCTGCCTACAAGGATTTTGCTCCTGCATAGCAGCTTATTTTTATCAGTTCTTTTGGCTTTGGGTCAATTATATTTCTCACAGGTTTCTGCTTGTTCTAAATCAGATATAGATAAAGTAGCACAGTAAAGATCACATTTATATGAATGCATTAGTGAGAGAGCAATTGCGTGTGAATTACTTCTACCAGGAAGTAGATCTTAGATAGAGAACATTTGTCGCATCATTAAACGAAAAATACGTCAAAGACGACCACCAACTCAGCAGCTGGTAACCTATATAAGGCAAGAATGGGACCAAATTCCAACACCAAACCTCCAGCAACTCATAACCTCGATGCCCAGATGTCTTCAAACTGCTTTGAAAAGAAGAGGAGATGCTACACCATGGTAAACATGCCCCCGTCCCAACTATTTAGAGACCTGTAGCAGGAATCAAATTTGAAATGAGCTAATTTTGTGCATAAAATTGTACAATTTTCAACTTTTCAGTTTCTAAGCTATTTTATTCATAAATCACAGAACACTGTTGACGATGCATTTCTGCGCTCCTGAATGAATCTGTGTGCGCGCGATCTGCACGTGATGTGTGAGCTACTGTCTTTATGCGTTTGTGTTACAATGCAGCACACATTAGTTTAGAACAGCGATTAACTTACAATGTGTACAATAAGCTGTTTAAAGCCTGCATTCACCCGATCAACTTTGAGCATCCAGATGGTATAATCAAACATATCTTGTGGAAAGCTCTCGGGGTATGCATTTATTTGTCATTTTAACTGTTGGAAACAGAGCGTAAAAGTGGACTTGAAAGATTTCTTATCCTGTTGCGCCCTCTATAGGCCATGATCAGCAACTAGTTGACGTCAAGCTTAAAGCATCATGGCAGAGCATTAAAGTCGACTAGTCTGTGCAACCCCTAGAATATACATTGGTCAGGATCTCAATCGGACAAACTAAATAAGGTAAATATGTTACCCGGAACTGAATGAATTGGGCGCAAGTCATGTCGAAGGTCTTTTGATGTGCTATGAGCAGCTCCTGTATGACAGCTTCCTGTTGAGGAGAGAGAATTACGGGCTCCTCATGCATCCTCTTTCTCTTGATCTGCATCCTCCGCTTCTCCACGGCCTCATCCGACATGATCACTGAGGAACAGAACCACAGGAATCATAGTGAAGTTTACACAATGTATACACGATGTTGATTAATATCTGCTGCTTAATATCTTTGACAATTAGAAAGTTCAAAAGAACAGCATTTATCTGAAGCAGAAATCTTTTGTAATAGGACTGTAAAATCGATTAATCTCGATTAATTTTATCTAACAAAAGTCTGTTTACATAATATATGTGTGTATGTATATATATATTAAATATTATTTATATATACAGTATATATTATATATATATATTTCTGTGTGTATACTACTGTCTATACACAGTCACACAGTATATATTTATACAAATATACTGCACAGACACACACACACACGATTAATCACGAGCTTTAAAAATAGCAAAAATCACTATATCTATGTTATATATATTTTTCTGTTGTGTACTTACATTATCCCGACTGTTTCCAACAACTTTCAAACCAGGAGAAATTTGTAATTTAATTCGAAGACACGTTCCGTTTCTTTATTTCCGTTTTGTCGCCGTTAATGTCGTCATATCCGCGTTGTCCCTGGTTTCCGCTCGTACTGCCATAGCAACCAGAGCCCTCTGATAGTAACCAAGGCGACTGATGTGGACAACTGTGTAGTTCGCAATGTCTATTTGCACACTGTTGTTGTTTCGTTCAAACATTATGGACCATGGCAAGCAGACTTTGGATAAAAAAGGAGAACTAAAACGAGAATCAATATCAGCGCTGTGTTTTCGAGATGCCGAGAGCTCCCATAGACAGTATATAAACGAGAGCTCCACGTCCGAGACTTCGACCGCTCCTACATGTACTTTATTAAACAGGTGAGCACATTTACATAAAACTAATCAATGTTATATAGTTCAACAATGATAAAATGTTAGAATATGATCTGTATGTTATTCTAATGTTGATCTAGCTTACTGCTAGTCTCATACAGACAAACTAACACAAATTTCAACACATTCAAATGCAGTTTAGTGTGATAGTGTAATGTTAGACCAAGTGAAACAGCTCTGCGTTACCTCACAAGTTTAATTTGCCTAATAAACTGACCTGTGAGTTGTAATTCTGCACTTGCGTGTAGTTCGGTAGAATGAAATGTCCTTATTCCTTTTATATCCGCGGGACTCGCGTCGCGTGTGGAGCTGATAGCTGTCTCTTAGCAATCCCGACCTGCTTCATATCACAGTCATGATAAAAACATTGATGTATTCAGTCATCCATAAACATTATTAGATCGGTCAGCATGACGTTGACGACAAGATCCATAATTCTTAGCAAATGTTGCGTCATCAAACTACGCCTTTGTTATTGTAAGAGGTTAGCGACCCCTAGCGGCGAAAAATTCCATACTGTACGTTTAATCGATTTTACAGCCTTATTTTGTAACATTATAAATGTATTTCTGTCACTTTTGATTAGTTTAATGCGTCCTTGATGAATAAAACCATTTTTATTATACATTAAACATGCTTAATAAATTACACATTAGGGGTGTAACAATATATCGTGTCACAACATATCGCAATACAAAAATGCAACAATATGCATTGTAATGTCTGTGTGTGGAAAAAAATTCAAGTTTACAGAGTTTCAGTGTCAGTACTACATTAACCTACAATATATACTGTTGAATATAATGTATAATAATGCAATGGGGGAATATTTGTGGGTCCTGATAATGCCACATGTCTTATGTTACCAGTAAAAAGTGGCATACATTATTTTAAATATATATAGTCAGTGAAAGAGTGCAAGCATATTCATCTAAAATAATTCTGTATTTTCAGCTTCAGAATAATGAATATTTTTATGCTGGTGTCACCATTGTCCTGTGCATTGGGTTATCAGCACCAAGTCCATTTTACACCCACAATGTAACACCAAATTTACCATTTTAAGAAACAGAGTAATTTTTTTGTTAACCTTTTACCATATGTCTTGAAGTATCACAATAATATCGTATCAGTATTGTGATATGTATCGAATCGTGACATGAGGGTATTGTTACACCCCATTACACATGCAAGAACATGAAATAAGGCTGACAGGCTTAAGTGATAAGGTACATCTGCAGAACATATTTAAACACGTTAAATGCTGGTTAACGCACAATTTTATATTAAAACGGCTTGACAACCGTACGCAGTCTAGAGACTCATCCAATCTAGAACAAATTATCTGGGGGGGGAAGAACCATTCATCATTCTACTATTATTAGGATGATAAATATAACCATTAATCGAACATTTGTGTCTTTAATCAGGTTGATGCTGCTATTTCATAACAGAATATGACACTCTCATTGTTTTAATCTGCCATGAAGGTCCTTGGGAAAATGAAATGGCTAAAGTGGTGTGTGAACAATATGCTCTGTGTGAGAGCAGCGATCAGTTAGGGAACATGAAAAGTAGGACTCAATTAAACTTACGCTCCCTCTTCATGCCGATTGAGAGGCATTTCTGGAGACGGCAGGACTGGCACTGTCTCCTGTTGCTCTTGGTGATGACGCAGGCATTCTGAAACGGGCAGCTGAGCTGTGCGGGTCGCTTCATGGCGCGCCTTACAACAGGAACACACAAACACAAAGTGAATCAAACTGATACACTGACTGTAGAACAAATAGATGCCACAAGATACTTGCACGACTGTCTACCAGTGTCAGACATTAACTTAATTAAAGGGCAAATAATTTTTTCTAACCACAGGACAGACTGCATGCTGTCCATGTCTATTTGTCAAATGCTTCAATTAAATGTAATAAATTGAGGAATGCTACAAGGACTGTTTGACCCCTCATTTTAAATATCTTTCAGTGGCATTTTTGCCTCCCAAGCCCTGGTTAAAGTAATAGTTCATCCAAAAATTTAAATTATTTCCTCACCGGCATTTCGTTACAAACCTGCATGACCCGCTGTCTGTGGACCACAGAAGATATCTTGAAGAACATTTCAACACAATTTGTTTTTGTCCATACAATGAAAGTCAATGGGATCCAAAATACCACTGTCTAGTAATTATGACAGAAAGATTAGCAAAGTGAACGGGTTTCTTATATCGTTTTCTGAAAAATATTTTATTTGTACAAATATCTATTGTTGTGCGCTTCATTGCCGCCACCTCACAGTGACACCAGCATTGTTCACATTTTTTAAATATGCTGAAAGCACCCTGGGAAACAAACAATTACTGTATGAATGCAGTTGAACGCACGAAATTTGTTGTGATGCGTGTGGGTTGGTCACAAAATATGCTACTGTACCCTATAATTATTTTTCTCTTTTCAAGTTTGCTTTCACAATTTTGATCCAAATCACAACAATCAAAAACAGAATGATGATTGAACAGTTTTTAAAAGCTCTGTGTACATCCTGAAGGTTCCTGTTTAGGAGGAGCCTGAGCCTAACCCTAACCCTAACAATTTTGAAAGAAAAACGGAGGAGAAAAAAAAACATTTGACGCATACATTTTAATAAACAAATCCCTGATGTCCTTGTTTTGTTCCTACTGGTCGAGTTAAAGGGATAGTTCACCCAAAAATGAAAATGATGTCACAATTTACTCACCCTCAAGGCGTTCCAAACTTATAAACAATAGGAGATATTAATCCAGTTCAGTTTTAACAGTGTCACATAAGACACTTGTTTTAACCGCTTTATATTTTATAATAATTTTATGTATATTAGAGTTTTAATAGGTGAAAATGTTGTCATTTTAGTCCTCTTAATATTTTTACATGTATGCATTTAAATGTTACTGGGTCTGCCTGTCATGTGAGTGATCACATGACAGGAAACAGGAAGTAGACCAGCATAAAGGAGGCAGGATGCCAGTCAAACGGAGGTCACAAACACAACAGCTAACTGGTGATCACCCACTTGCTGGATGCAAATGGACTCCACACTGATGATGTAAAGTCCGCGAAAAATTCTAATAAAAAGTTATTTGTGTGAACGCATATTGCTGATAATTGCCTTTCATTCCCTAAAGGTTAATGGTGTTTGTGGTCACGGTTTCATTCGCGGATCCTTTATGTCGAATACGACTGACCAATATTGAGTAGCCTACATCTTGGATAAGATTCCTACCCTACAGCACACATTACAGACATTGATGCACAAACGCAATATGTTCTAAATGTGTAAAGTATATAGAAAGAATAATCCAGTCGAATTAACTCGAATTACTTGGTTTTTCCAAGTTATAATAAAAATGTAGGGCTATTTAATAAAACTAGACATAAGAATATTACCATTACGTACATAGTATCGTCAACTATCTCATCAGACAATCTTTTTGAGTCAGGTGTTCTACCTCAGCTGTGTGTCTTACGTCATCAACCTTTAACTAAAGTTTGATTCAATTCGTTTAGTGAACCGGCTCGACTGGTTACTTCAAGAATCGAATATCACTACTACACACTTTTACCAGCCTACGTTTTTTTCTAGTTTTATTGTGTTGCTTTAAGTTTCATTTGAATATTGTAAATACACTTCATTTATTCACTTTATTACTGTTGTTTATTACTTTTTAAACACTCCCAACCTCACAGTTTAATCAGACCCCATTTTTAACTCATCTAACTCAGTGAATGACAACTCAAACTCTCATTGCTAATCACGTGGCTTCAGAAGATTGAAATATAGCGCACAATTCATATGGACTACTTTATTGACAGCCTCTTTTATAGTAAAAAAAATCAAAATAAATAGAGCAGTGCAGATGTTCTGCTAAATATCTCCTTTTGTTTTCCACAGAAGAAAGAGGGTCATACAGGTTTGGAATGACATACTCATTCAGGCGAGTAAATTATCTTCAATTACAACAATTACAGCAGCTGAGAAATATCTGTTTGCTCACTCACCTGAAGAAGCCTTTGCACCCCTCACAGGTCATGGCGTTAAAGTGGTAGCCTGTGGATTTGTCACCGCATACTTGACAGATTTTGGGCTCATCATCCTCCTCTGTTTCTTCCTCAGACCCATCACCGTGTCCCGAGTCGCCCAGGGGAGAAAGCTCCTCCATTTCTTTACTCATCCTGATCTGAAGTAAGCACTGCAACACAAGGCACAAGTCACTAAATCACACATACGGCTCATTACCACCAATATGTTTGTTATGTCAACAAATAATATGAATTCATGCAGAGATTAGCTGAATAGTAGGCTAAATAAAAAAACTGAAAACCCAAAACTGCTGAACATCCACAAATAGGCTACATTTAATAAACTACTAGCTACATATTTATTTCAAATGACTCTGAAGAAGTAATGTGGTGATGGTTATGGTGTACAAATATTACGACCACAATCACTGTACTGCACTACTGTTAATACCAGCTCCTGCTTTAATCTTAACCATATTGCACATCCTCGTAATATTTGCACAACCTCAGAATCTGCCTCCAGCAAACAATATCCAGAGAATTATATTTGCACTGCCTCAGTACAGAATGTTAATATTCTGAATTGCCTTGGTCGACTCATTTCACAAACAGCAACTATATATATATATATATATATATATATATATATATATATATATATATATATATATATATATATATATATATATATATATGTATATACATATAAAACAAAAACCAAATAGGCAAATATATATATAATCTCATCAATGACAAGAGCTTGATGGAAAATAGCATTCTTAGTTAAATTGTAATATTTAAATGATGGTAATATTAGCACATATTATTTAAATATATGTTTGTACTCTATTGACTAACTCTATATGAACTGCTTCTAAAAGGACAGAAGAGAGAATGTGACTGCCATTATACACAATCTATAAAACAATTCAAAAGCATCTGGTATGGTAATGACAACATCTTGAACTCTTTTTATTTCTGTTAAGAAAGAGATACAATTGTTAAATGGTCTGACACTGATTCATTCCTTTTATGATCCACCTGTACATAAATGCCTTCTTTGATTTCTATTCAGACAAGCCAGTGAACATTACAATAGTGTTTTAAACTCACAAATATCACATCCACACTTCACACAAATAACAACATCTAAACAACCTTCCCAACAAACCTGTTTGAACATTCAAATGAGAAAGTCACAGTGAATAAAACATGCATCATTCATCACATAACCATTCCACAGTTAGTTGCGAGTAGGCTCACGGCTGTGACTTTAAAACGTAAAACAGAGCAGGTGTTCAAAGTTCAGGAAACATACCCTTTGCACGATCCGTGTAACGCAGAAATCTGGAGTGCGTCCTCCAGGGCAAGACCTTTATCCTAAATAAGCCATTGAAAGAACGCAGCGCATACACACACACACACACACACACACACACACACACACACACACACAATGAAAGCTGAATGTATGTGTTGCCATGGTATCCACATGGGACACAAGTCTGACTCCCTCTAAGCCATAATCCAGACGTGAAGCAGCATATAGTCTATATGATTATTCAGGGTTGGGTGAAGGTGCATGTCTAATTACAGATGAAAAATAAGACACAAAGTGAACAGAATTGTCCAATAGCAAAATTCACTATTTTTCATTTTTATCACATTGAATAAAATAGCCAATTTGTTTTTACAAATAATTTAATCATTTTAATTTAATTTGAAAAAAATAATTCTATATTTCATTTTAAATGTCAAATCAAAGACTTTTGTGTAATGAATTAACATTTACATTTATTAATTTAGCAGAAGCATTTGTCCAAGCAAATTACAAATTAGATAATCATAGAATATCATAAAATAAATAATTTGTAACATTATAAATGTTTTTATTATTAATAATAATAATAATAAACACATTTCTAATGTTACAAAGGATTTCTATTGCAAATAAATGGTTTCTTGAGCAGCAAATCATCACATTATAATGATTTCTGAAGGATCGTGTGACACTGAAGACTGGAGTAATGATCTGAAAATTCAGCTTTGCATCACAGGAATAAATTACATTTGAAAATATATTCAAATAGAAAACAGTTATTTTAAATTGTAGGCCTATTACAATTAAAAATCTTACCAACCCTTAAACTTTTCGACTGCAAACTTAATAATAATTAGGCAAACAGAATCAATTAATCCAAGGGAGCCACACCAAATATCGATTGTATACTACAATAGTAAAATGCTATATGTGAAAGTATGTAAAAGTGCGGAACAACAGAGAAGGTTTAGTTAAATTGATTACAGTTGGAAGGGAAAATCTGACAACTTTCTCGGCTGCTCGTAATTCCGAAATAAATTCCCATCTACCAACACAATTTTTGAGAGTGGTTACGTAAAAAAGAAAGTGGATAACTTAAATTTCAGTTCGCTCATCACACAAAGTTTTCATATGGACTTGAAATATAGCACACAATTTATAGGCTATTTTTCATTTCATTTCAATTTAGGGATCTTGACAGCCTGGACACCATCCACTATCATTTGGAAAAGATCAGCTTCAATATTCTGCCGAACTTCTACTTTTGTGTTCTATGAAGGTTTGGAAGGATATGACAGCACAAACGATGACGGCATTTTCTTTTTGGGTGAACTAGCAGCTAACATTCTGGCAAGGTTCTCTCAAAGATATGAACAAATATTGTTCCCGTAGGGTTTGAAGTTATCGGGGTTTTAATCATTTTTTCAAAACATCAGCACAAAATTATAAAAATTCATGACATGTTTTTAACTGCAATTTTTTTCAAAGAACATTCAAAAGTAACATTCGTTAATGTTTGCAAAATGATAAATTGGAATGTTCCTTTAACAATCGCATGAACAAGAAAAAAAAAAAAAAAAAAAAAAAAAAAACACTGGACGTTTTGAACTTTCAGCTCAAAACACGTTTTCATAACTTAATAAGAATGTTTGAAAAACGTTTTTTGAAACATGTTTTTGCTAGCTGTGCTAAGCAATCATCTGCAAACCTGAAACTATTATTATTAATCCTTAACTATTAACTCTAACTCTAACTCAGTGGTTCCTCAGCCTAAAATAACTATCCTACCATATAATATTTTTTATTGCGTATATTTAGAAAATATATAAAAACATAAAAATAGGAGCATGTCCAATCGAATATAAATAAGTGAAACAAAAATGATATATTTCAAATATATATTTATACAGATATTTCAGTTTCATTTTTTTAAGTTAGCCTATAAGGTCAGGTTTGAACAAAGCAAATGAGAAACTAAAGAAAAAATGTAATTGGAGTTGGTTGTTAGCTATTTAAAGAGTTGAGGATCAGTCTTTAAATGTGTTATTTATTCTGAAGATCTGAGGTGAATTGTTGCTTTTCAGTACAGCCGCGACGTCACATAAATAGAAACCATTTCTAAAATAGAATCATTGTGTGTCGCCATCGCGGCGGTTTAGGACAAAATCTGGAAAACATACCTTTTATTGCCGTGTCTGCTTAGGACACGGTGTTAGGCCTATTGTGATGCATTCATAATAAATTCATGCTGCTGTTTATGCATCATTTGTTGTTTGCTCATCTACATTTATATGGGTCAAAATCACTATAAAGTGCCTTTGGTGTCCTAATCAGAATCATTCAGTCATCATGAACATAATCCAAAATAATCAAATTCTGAGGTTTTATGATAAATCAACAAACATGTACACACATAGAATTACAATGATAAATCTCTTGAAATGTGTCTTGCAGTTAACATGCTGTTCAAATGCAGCGCTCTGTTGTTTGGACATTCAGGAAAGTTGCTTTTCCCATAGGGAAGTATGTTATGTAATTGCCTTTCGAATACACTAAAATATGGAGTCTTTGATTGCATGTATGTGACTTTGGCATGTTGCACACGCTGCTCAGCTAACTTCAGTGGGTGTAAAAAGTGGTTAAATGAAGAAAAAAAAAATATATATATATTTTTATATTCTTATTTTTCTCAAGTTGTTTGATAAAACAAGTCAATTTGATCATTTGTATGCTATTTTCATAATAATATTAAACACACATGTACGTTTAGTTTAATTGGGTTGGGGTGCCGAAGGAAAAAAAGGATAATTTGACTTTTATCACCAAAATTACATATTTCAAGTTTTTCTTTTTCCTTGAAAAAAATTCTTCATGCCTTAAAATAGCTTGAATGTAACTCTACACCCTTGTTTCATTTAGTATAAGCGGTTCTATGAATATGAAAATGAGCCCCGCCTCCACTCACGATCACACGTTGACCTGATTGGATACAAGGTAGTTTGTGACGTCAGAAACACCAGCGATTTCAAACCGTGTTTGGTTCACTGCAGTTTTAAAGAGAAAATACTCAGCAATGGTGTTGACTTACGAATTTGCGCATGGTTTGTCTTAAAGCATAATAGCACATAGACATATAAACAACATTAAATGCTTGATTTCACCACAGGAGGACTTTTATGCTAACAATCATGCAGCTGAACTCTGTAAGGTCAGCATGAGTTCATTCTGGATCCAGAGAGCAATAACCTGTTGGTTAAGTAATGTGCCTTTTCTCTGAGAGTGTTTTCCTGTGCCTTTATACAATGTGAGCAGAGGTTTTTATTCCTTCCCCACAGCTCCAATTACCCTACTCAATCCCCACATTAGCAACGCCTCCACCCTTTCACTATTCACTTTCCCTTGTGATTAAAAACACCGTAACCCACTACCCTCTGGATTGTTTGCAGTATGAAAATACATTTTTGGAACAAATCAACAAATCTATCATATATCATATTCAATGATATTATTGGTCTTCTTCACATGGTCATCATGTCACGTCAATCTGTATCACGTGTGAGTGAGGGAATAATTGAGACAGACTCTACTGTGATGTTAACATAGCCTTTGTTCTCAGACGTACATCACAGAGTTCTTTAATGTGATGTGCAATTACAAGCACACTGAACGGACTTCACCCAAGTGTTCTTCCTTGTGTATAATTTTAACCATAGGCAGACAGAGCATATTTAAGTGTTCATTATTCACAGGGTCTTGTCTCTCTACTCTGCACTCATTCACTTATTGAAGTGCTAGACTGAATTTCATCAATCATTTATAGACCTCTGCTCTTTATGATGACATAATGCTGTACGCCTGATGACTAAAAGTTCAACCTTAACCGTAATTGTTCAATATGGGGTTTAGGAAAGAAACATTTCAGGGAATATTAATTGTTATATTTAGGCCTAAGTGCATTTATACACACATTCCAAGAATTTTGACATTAAAAATGCTGTTGATTCTTAGGATACATTAAAATTACCAGGAAGTTCAAAAATATATAATCAGTGTTCATTGTTATATAACCTGCTGTCAAACCTATTGAAATTCTTTTGTTGGGGAGGGGGAGAGAGACAGGAAGACACAGAGAGAGAGAGAGAGAGAGAGAGAGAGAGAGGAGATGATGGGGGAAGGGACACTCACTAAAATCGCATTAGGGACAACATTAACAGCCTGCAATGACATCCTCCAGCTTTAATAAAGGTGAAAATGCATGTCATTATGCATGAGTGGTTTGATACATTGTAATTTTCATTTAAAGGTACACTGTTACCCCTTTCCCACCAAGGCAGTGCTGGAGCCAGTGCCTATACTCGCAAACCAGTTCTTTGTGTTTCGACAGCCAAAGAACCGGTTCTCGGCCAGGAAAATTGGTTCCACAGCGGCACCAACTCTTTGCTGGACTAGAACCGCTCTTTTACCACTAGTGATGGGTCGTTCGCGAATGAGCCGGATCTAAGAGCCGGCTCTTGTAGGTGAACGACGGGAGCCGGCTCGCATATCTGAAGAGCCGACTCTATTTTTAAAAATATAGCCTATAGAAATTAAATCATTATGTAGGCTAATAATGAAATAATAAATGATTTTAATTGTATTTAAAATAACTGACTAATTCAAAAACCAACAAAAACATAATTATATAGGCCTAAAGGCGCACACACATTTGTTTCGACTGTCTGATCACCCTCACATTCTGTTCCTGTCAATCATACACGCAATGTCAACCAATTAAACTGCATGAGGGAGGGCCGAGCTAACTCACACACACACACTAGAGATGCGGATAAACCACGGATCAGGTGGATGACGTGACGAAAAATAATATTTTAATTAAATTCGGGCGGGTGGCGGTTGAACCAATCAAATGAAAAAAAGTTTGCCACTAAGCAAACCTAAACTATGTCCAGATGTCAGTAGCCTACTATTGGAGGAGGCCTAAACATCTCTTAGATGAGACTGCCTTATTTTGTTATTTTGTTTCGATATTAGTTATATTTTAAAACAGCCAGTCGTAGCCTACCACTCGTGGAATAGGCATTTAAAAGAGAGACAGATTATGGTCTGATATGACTCAGAAGTGACATCGGGCAATTGCAGCGCAAGATGTTCAGAAGAACGCAAGAGCTAAACTTCTACAAGCTCATAACATCCACATAAAAAATAAAAAAAGAAGGTAAGAAAAATAGTCAGTCATAACTTTGCCAATTAATTAGATGTGCAAGGCAAGCAGACAAGTTTTTGGGTTGTTATGGACAATTAAAAATGTGAATATTCAAATATGCACAGTTGTGTGGTGGACTTTCAGCGAGTTAAAACATATTTTTTAAAGAGCCGTTTGTGAGTCAAAAAGAGCCGGCTCTTTTCAGTGAGCTGAGTCAAACTAGCCGGCTCACGAAAAAGAGCAGGAATGCCCATCACTATTTACCACGTCATGCTTACGTCGGGGGCTGGGGGCGGGGTTATTGTCGAACTTTTTCTCGAACGTAACCTCCGTCAATGGTAATCCAGACGAGCGGCACAAATGTGTTCTAAACGTCTTCTTCTGACCCCAATATAGGATCGCAAAGCCAGGAGAAACATTTGCAGAAAGACGATGTAGTCCAAACATTGTAATTGTTATGCTTGAAGTTGGGAAAGCTAAGACGTATGGCAACGTACACAAAGTGACGTAACGACGTCGTTCGCTGGGCTCTCTAGTCAGTGGAAAAACAAACAGGTTCTGAGAAAGTTCGCAAGTTGAACCAACTTTGAACCAGCACCAGTTCTGAACCAGTTCTTTTTTAGTGGAAAAGGGGTATGAGTAACTTTTCTTTAGTTTAATTAGTCTTTGGTATGGTTTGGGAGTGGCAGAGGTTAGTTGTCACAACGAGCGAGGAAAAAAAATCTGATTATAAATGTCTTTTCATCTTCTTCACTTGATAAATCATTATTAATGTGCTGAGAAGACTTTAATCTCCAGTTTTTTTTATTTTATTTTTTTTACAAATTTAAGGGCCATAACAATTATTTGCACATTCAATTAAAGAGATAGTTCAACCAAAAATGAAAATTCTGTCATCATTTACTCACCCTCATGTTGTTCCAAACCTGTACGAGTGTCTGTCTTCTGTTTTAGATTATTTTAAAAGAATGTTGGTAACCAGACTAACAGCACACATTGACTTCCATATTTTCCTACTATGGAAGTCAATGGCTACTGTCAACAGTTTGATTACCAACATTTTTGTGTTCAGCAGAAGGATGAAACTCATACAGGTTTGGAACAACTTGAGGGTGAACAAAAGGTGACAACATTTTTGGGTGAACTATCCCTTTAAGTACAATCTACAGGCTTGAGGCTACCATAGTTTAGTGTATTCGAAAGGCAATTACATAACATACTTCCCTATGGGAAAAGCAACTTTCCTGAATGTCCAAACAACAGAGCGCTGCATTTGAACAGCATGTTCTAACTGCAACTAGGGCGACACGTCTGAAACAGGCCAAACTACACAAAGCATTCCTCAGAGATTAGACTAACTGAAACAGACTCTACCAAATATTGGGTTTCGGGATTTTTTTGTTTGTTTGATTAACTAAACCTGCTGTGATGCTGGTAACACAATAAATCATGGAGAAATCATGGAGAATAACCACAAACACGTACATTTGTCAGCTTACATTACAGGACAAGGTCTTCTTCCACAACAACCAAACCAAATTAAATTGAATTAAATAAAGAATTAAATACAAAGTTGTTCCCTTCAATCAGAACTGTGCTGAATGTAAAATGCATTATACTTCATCATTCTACTGCACAAGAAGTTCACACAGCAAAAGCTGTGTCAAAAAGCCATCTAGCCAATATCTTTATAGATTTATTCTTATTCTTTAAGGGAAATAAAACAAAGTACACATATGTTTTTGCTGAAAATAAGAAGTTATCATCTAAAACACAAAGTTCAGGCAAAGAGTTAGTTCATTAAAATCTCACAAATTCTGTTTTAGTTTGAATGAATATTTTGAGCTGGTATGATGATATAATCAGAACATAAATCTGAGCATATGCACACATTGGTTTCAGTCTGGCTTTCTCTGTGTGTTTTTTGGCGACATAATGCTTAAAGCTCTGGTTTCTTTTAGAATCCTTTTTTTGTGAACTAATTGAGCCTGACTCGTATGTTACTCCATAACTGAAGCTACTTTCGTGTCTTGTATCAGTCCACCGTTTATCTCTCTTTTCATATTTACGTGAGCAAATAGGCCTACAGTCTACAAAACTGTTTCCTATGGCCTTAGAAGACTTCAGCATTAATTTATGATCAACATAAGATTCTTTTATAAGCTTCTAAGCTCAGAGTTTCCAGTTAAAGCAAGAAAACAAACACATTCACTGAAAAAAGTGTTAGGCTAGTGTTAAAAGGATTTAGACTAGGCTACATGATTTAATAATGTAGCCTACATCGGTTCCACATGAATCAGTTAAGTTAAACAAACATCATTTGTTCACATAATTTCAACATCATGTAGTTTTTAAGTAACCCAATTAAGTAGTCTCAAAATGATTTTAACATGGTTCCCTAACAGGATTAATATTTTTGTGTCACATAACTGAATAATAAGAACGTACTAACTAGCTTCCAAACTCAAAGCTATAGCAAAAGCACATATTAACATTCTAAATGCTAAGCATGAAATGCTCTTTGAGCTAAGCAGTAATAACATGTGCTGTATCAGCCCACAGCCTAATAATTCCAACATAACATGTCCCCCTTTTCCTTTTCTCATCTTGCTAAAAACACTTAAAACAACACTTTCAATATTTTTTGGACTCTCCTCCTTAAGTCCCAAGCAATAAAGCAAACTGGGAACTACAATTTCAG
Source organism: Rutilus rutilus (assembly GCA_021464565.1). Taxonomy (NCBI): domain Eukaryota; kingdom Metazoa; phylum Chordata; class Actinopteri; order Cypriniformes; family Leuciscidae; genus Rutilus; species Rutilus rutilus. Next base: position 15,719,352 of record JAJAQA010000009.1, read on the forward strand.
CACAAATAATTTTCTAGTATTGATTGGTTCACATTAATTAACCCTAAATAATTTAATCTAGATTACACATTTTGTAGAATTACATTAATCGAAAGCAAAGAAATCAAGTTTAGAAGAGAAACACAATTTTCATTTTGTGTAGATCGCAAATAATATGATTGAGTAAATTGGACAATCTGTGTTTTCCTGTTTTTCCAGTGTAGCTATGTAAGATTAAGGAACCAGAAGAGACACAAAGAGCTGAATGAGAACTTAATTGGATAGATCACGCCAAAATGAAAAGTCTGTCATCGTTTACTCACCCACGTTGTTCCAAACCTGTATGGCTTACTTTCTTCAGTGGAAAACAAAGTATAAGATATTTTGAAGAAGGTTGAGAACAACAACTAACATAGAGCCTACTGACTGACTTTGTATGGACAAAACAAAAATGATCTTATGTTCCACAGAATACACTCAAAGTTTTGGAATGACATGAGGGTGAGTAAATGGGTGAACTATCCCGTTTTAATAGAAGAAGAACAGGGTTACAGATTAATAATAATAATACTACGTTCAACACAGCTTTATATTGCTGCTAGGCTGATTGCTAGGCTATAATGTAATGGGCTTTTTTTTTCTTAGTAGAAGCTGTAAAATAATATATAGTTATGGAAGTAAAGTTATTTTAACTTCAAATTTATCATGTGCATAGTTTGGTAAGTAGCCTATATCCAATAAGCAGGATAATGTAGTCAGCCTGTCACTACCGCAAAATAAACCCTTTCTGGCTTGTAGGATTTTAATTTAATGTAGCCCTAATGAGTAGGTTATTTCTAATAACTTTTATTTAAGTGATGTATAAACGCAATATTACACAATATGACACACAAATAAATTATATATATATAAGCTTCTGCCTACATGACTGTGACAGCATTTTATATAGGCTATACCACACATTATAATGCACACATTAAGCACTTAACAACTTCTGCGTGACTGTGAATCAACTTCTGCGACTAAATGAGCTCGAGAAATTATTGTGATAATAAAGTAGCCTACATTAATACCGACTCAAATAAGATAAGCCAGTGGAGGGGCACTGGGTTAAAGTTAATCAACCTCAGAGGACTGGACTGACTGGTTTTTACAAAGTCCGCACAGATTTCACAGCCTCTGAAATCGCGTTGATTATATTCAGCTGCTGAATGGCTGTTTAAAACATTATAATGACAGCAGAAGTTTGTAAAGCGCTCGAGTTGTCTATTATATAACCTTCAGACGACGCCTCAACAGTTGCAGTATATTAAAATCCCCTCAAACACACACCGTGCTGAAATTAATTCCCATAGTTTACAAGCGGCAACATTTATTTGTACTGCAGGTTCAAGAGACAGTTGTTGTCACGTCTCGCGATCCACTTTACTTTACTTTTGTAAATAAAAGCATAGGCACTTACCATGTCATATCAGCAGGACATTCACGTAATGCCTCAACATGACCATGCAGACCGAGCTCTGACATGAATCAAGTCACGGTAGGTTCCACATTTACTGATTTACAGTCCTGATTTTAAAGCACGTATACAGCACACAAGATCGAGGACTAACAGAGACTTTTACTTCCTGGTTACAGATGTCCTGAGAAGGACACGCTGACGGGAAAACAAGAAAACATGTCATACGTTCTCGCTAAAGAGACGAAAGCCGTTGCTTATTTTCCTAATTTTCTGATCTCTCAAAAGATAGGACCGTCTGAAAGTCGAGAGGGAAGGGAAATAGAACAGAAAACAACCAATCACAGGCGGGGCAAACGCATTTTTTTATTTTTTTTTTATAAAGAAAATTATGCAACTACTACTACAGTAGGCTAGGTACAATGTTTGTAAGGCAGCGCTGTATTGATATTCCATTCACCTTTACTGTACTTTATTTGTGTACCTGATGGGGACAATACACATTAATGAACATTATAGTATAAAAGATACAAAATATAAACAAGATAGATTATAGCAACATTGCTAATTTACACCTCTCAGTATTAAACTTATGCCAGTATTAAACTGTAACCAATTAAAATATGAACTACAAAGGCTATAATATTCATTTTGTTGATTATTTTAATTTTAGTTCTACAAGCAACATAATTAAACGGAGCAATTGCAATAGGGTCCTCGCACCATCCTAACCCTTAAACCTAACCCTACTGACACGGTCATCCCAGCTAAAAGGGAACATTTGCAGAACTTTGGCTAACATTCAGGCAAGGTCATTAACGGTAAGAGAATGTTCGTTCAAAAGTTCAAAGTTCTCTGCTCTTTCATAGCTTTCTCAACATTAGCTCAACAACATTAATTAGGCTATACATTGTTCATATAACATTTTAGTTGGACTTTTATTTATTTAAAAAAAATATATATTTGTTCCGATAGTTTCGAGAACAAGCTCAACCGAACCTGCTTGATGCGTTAGAACAAACCTCTTGCGGAAGCACAAACATGTAACACGAGAATGAACCTCATTGGTTCTTGCTGAAGCTCAAACGTGTTGCGTAACACGAGAATGAACCTCATTGGTTCTTGCTGAAGCTCAAACGTGCTGCGTAATACGAGAATGAACCTCATTGGTTCTTGCGGAAACTCAAACGTGTTGCGTAACACGAGAATGAACCTCATTGGTTCTTGTGGAAGCTCAAACGTGCTGCGTGACACAAGATTGAACCTCATTGGTTCTTGCAGAAGCTGAAACATGTTGCATAACGAGAATGAACCCCTTTTTTTCTGGGAAGCTCAAATGAGCTGTGTAACACAAGAATGAACCTCATTGGTTCTTGTAGAAGCTAACGTGTTGCGTAACATGAGAATGAACCTCATTGGTTCTTGCTGAAGCTCAAACGTGTTGTGTAACACGTCATTGGTTCTCTTACGTCAAGCGAACATTCTTTAGCTTCCGTTTACCACAACTGATGTATGTGTGAGTTTATGAATGTTTATATGTGAATAAAAGCCTAAATTCAATCTGTTCATCAATATAAAGCGATCTTAATTGTCTCTTCAGAAAATTTGAACTAAACCACTCGATTCATATGGATTTAACTTTTTGAAGCGTCAAAGGGGTAGTTCAAAATATATGCAGCTACGCAGCTGTCAATGGAGGGACAGAAAGCTTGTCAGATTTTATTAAAAATATCTTCATTTGTGTTCCGAAGATTAACAAAAGTCTTACAGGTTTGGAATGACATGAGACTGAGAGTAATTAATGATAGATTTTTGAACATAAAAAAAAAAAAAAATTTTTTTCAAAAATTCAGAAATACAATTTTCATAACAAAAGGGGAAGATTAGAAAAATGTTCTTTGAACATATTATTGTTAGATGGGATACTGTGGCTCAAAAGTGAATTATGAAACTGCTGCGTGTTTTAAAATATAGCCAAATTACTGTGGTCGCATTAAGGTGTGGTCATACTAGTACATTAGAAATTGTGATGGCAAAAAAAAACAACCAATCCCTTGTCAATAGCATAGCAATATACAGCATAACCAGAAGTTTGTACAGCTCAACAGAAGTCCCTTTCAAATCAAATAGCTTTCTGTTGGTCAGCTCGGCATGTCTAATCCTAAACAGTTTTGGGATTCTATGAAATCTATAACTAATATGCAGCCCTCAAGGAACTTTGTATCTACTCTTGATGACTTACTGAAAGCCACTGATTTAAACAATTTTTACTTAAGATTTGAGAAGAGCGAACATATTTTTGAGAATAGCATTAGTGATGCTTATCAACAGCTTATCAAAGATAAGTTGTTGATTGATGCAAACCAGATCAACAACTATTTTAAACACATTATTCCTAAGAAATGTGCAGGCCCTGCTGAAATTTCTTTCTATATTGTGTGAAAATCCAGCTTTTAATGTTGTTTATATGTCTACATGGTGTTTTTAATATGCTTTAAGACAAACCATGTAAATAAAACTTTTAAATATGTAATTTTGATGATCAAAGATGAGTTTTAAGGGATAAAATGATTGACTACAGGGGGAAACTGTGCAGATGAACTGACTCCAGCTTGGCTCCCTATATTTAAAAAATCTTTGGACATCGGTATTGTTCCCAGCCTTTGGAAAAGGGCTGTGATCATGCCAGTTCTAAAGATAGCTAAACCCTTAGATAATAATGTTTTCAGATCGGTTGCGCTAAATGTCTGTGGTTATGAAATGTTTTGAAAAGTGCATTGTATCTATGTTAAAAGCAGATGCTGCTAACAATTTAAATTCAGCAACATGTAGTCCACAATAAATTTCCTTTCGGAGACAATAAAATATACTGTTACTTCTAATTTCAAGTGACCAACTTGAACACGAGTGAAATCTGCGTGGGGGTATTTTCGACTTCACGCAAAACCAGTCTATCAGTGCGTAACACACATTCTGTAGGTCTATATCTACCTGCTTTTTTTTTTTTCATAAAGATGAAAATGAATTTATAAAAGTCTATGCTGTACTACAGAATACAGAGTAGTCTACAAACTGTGATGTGTTCCATTATTAATGTAAAATAGAATCATTTACTGATAAATTAAATGCTGGTTCTCTTACGAGAGGTTCTCTCGTATTGCGTAAGTTGCTTACACTACGGGTAAAGTTGTCTTTTCTCGAGATCTGAAGCCAAAAAATTATCCTTAATTTTGTATTTATTGTCAATGCAGTGCGGCAGCCAGCAGACCATAGCAGGCTGTATAAGCGTGCTCATTGGCTGCCCTGCGGCAACTGCAGCAGCCTACCAGTGAGCCCTGTGTGACGTCATGCCCACGTGCCTCAGCCCGCCAGAATGGGTGTGGCTAGCGTGTATAAAAGAGGGGCTCACAGGCTGAAATTCTGATAGCTCTTCGCATCGCTGGACTCTGAGAGAAGCCGCCGCCGTTGAAACAAGCGACCAGCAAGCTTAGGACAGCGTCTGAGGAAGCCGGTCGTCTTCGCCGCCTTCAGCCATCCGTGCCTGCTACGCTATCCGGCGTCATATATCCTTTTTCTGATGTGTGTGTTCGCCGCTGCGACACACACTCTTCTTCTAAAAGAGAAATTTCCTACGAGGCGTTGTTTCAAATGCCTCGCACCTCTCACTTCCCGCTCTCTCCCTCTGTTTGAGCCGCGCAAACTGCGCCGTTCGCAAGGGATGTCAGAAGCGGATGGTCTCGGGGCTAGCTTCTTTACGTTACAAGAAAGCTACCCCGGCGAAAGGAGAAAAGAGAGTGTTTTGGTCCCGCCGAGGCCGGACCAACCTCCATTTCTCACACATTTCTCACACATTTCTCAGTCCCCTCTCAAGTTCAGGCGACTGGAAATATCAATATTGCAGTAAACGAGCCTGTTATAATACACGCACGCCTGCAAACAAACGCCGACGCAAAACATGATGACGCTCTCTCTTCCCTCTGTTTGAGCCGCGCAAACTGCGCCGTTCGCAAGGGATGTCAGAAGCTGACGGTCACGGGGCTAGCTGTCTTTACGCCGTTCGCGTGCGTCACTCACCGGCGAAAGGAGGAAAGAGAGTGTTAGTCCCGCCGAGGCCGGAACAACCTCCATTTCTCACACATTTCTCAGTCGCCTGAACTTGAGAGGGGACTGAGAAATGTGTGAGAAATGGAGGTTGTTCCGGCCTCTGCGCCTTAAGAAGGCGACTGCAGATGTGTTTTTTGCAGCCAACGAGCGCATTGTAAAACCCGCTCGCCTGCACCCAAACACCGTTTCTACGGCAACCCAGAGAAATCTCATAAGAGTACAGTTCTGGTTATCCGGCTCACGCCGATGGTGTCTTGAGTGTAGAAAATGTGCCCGCTTCCCAGTGTTCACCCCTACACACAAGCACGGTTCCCCCTGTGTCATTCACTCATGCAGAGCCCACTCTAGAGCTGGCATATGCCGCTCAAGTGTTGAATGTAGGAATGTGCTCACAAAACAGTGCCTACACTTACACACTGCCCGCTCTGCTACACTTTTATCCCAGGGGACAAAACCTATAAAGCTGACAAACACCGGCAATGTGTAAGTCTTGTGTCCGCCCGTGAGCTCCCATGCTTACTGATAAACACAACACATCCGCTTTGTCAATCCCCTTAAGAAAGGCTACTGCAGAAGTGTATTTGGCAGCCAACGAGCTGGGAATACTACCCGCTCGCCTGCCGGCAACCGCCGTTTTCACGATGACCCAGAAAAATCTCAAAAGGAGTGTAATGCCTGGGTATCCGGCTCACGCCGTTAGTGTTTTAAGTGTAGAAAATGTGCCCACGTTTCTGTGTTCACCCCTACACACAAGCACTATAAACCCCGTGTCTCTCACAGAGGCCACTTTCTAAAGCGGACAAAAGCCGCTCGAGTGTTAGATGTAGGTCACGCGTCCACAACCCCGTGCCCGCACCTACTCACTGCCCGCTCTGTTACACGGCCACTTCCTACCGGTCATATCACAAATGTAAGTCCTGTGCCCGCCCTCGAGCGCTCACACATACTCACAAACACTTTACCCCCGGCGCCGCTCTCGTTCCTCGCACAATATGTTCCCCGTCCAATGCCACCAGGACATCTTGTGTAAAACAGCCAGCCATCGCTGTCTGCGAGCCGCCGTATTCAAGCACCAAGAGAATCAGGTTCTCGAGCCCGCGGAATGCGGCAATCGGAGCCCGGAGGCCATTCTGCCCCTAGCCGTACATGCGAAAGTGTGGGAAGCTATTCCAGGTGTGTCAGAATGGGTGCTGAGCACAGTAAGAGAGGGCTATTCATTGCAGTTCGCTCGCCGTCCCCCGCGCTTTCAAGCGCGAACCGAGACGAGAGTGAATGGGGAAGTAGCACACCTACTTCGTGCAGGAATAGCGAGACTTCTGTGCAAAGGGGCCATAGAACCGGTACCCCCTTCTCTGAGCGAGTCAGGCTTTTACAGCCGTTACTTCCTCATGCCCAAGAAGGACGGAGCTCTCAGACCGATTTTAGATCTGAGATATTTGAACAAAGCTCTTATGAAAAGACTGTTCAAAATGCTCACAACCAGACAGATCCTCGTGCAGATTCGCCCGAGGGACTGGTTTATTTCCCCTCGATCTGAAAGACGCTTACTTTCAGATCCAGATAATACCCCGTCACAGGCCATTCTTGAGATTCGACGGTCGGGTATATCAGTACACCGTCCTGCCGTTCGGCCTGTCTTTAGCACCCCGTACATTCACGAAGTGCATGGACACGGCTCTCGCTCCCCTGAGAGGTCAGGGCATGCGGATTTTGAACTATTTGGACGATTGGCTGATTCTAGCACAGTCAGAGGAAGAACTTATCTCTCACAGAACAGTGCTTCTCAGCCACCTGGAAAGCCTGGGTCTCACGGTCAACTGGACCAAGAGCTCATTACTGCCCAGTCAGTCAACCTCTTTTCTGGGTTTGGAACTGGACTCTGTGGCAATGACGGCCCGGCTGTCGACACAGCGCGCGCGCTGTATCCGACGCCTGGCCGCGTCTTTCCAGTTGGGCAGCCGCACCTCTAAAAACATTTCAGAGGATGCTGGGTTGTATGGCATCAGCTGCAGCAGTGCTTCAGCTGGGTCTACCGCGTATGCGCCCGCTACAACGCTGGTTGAACGCTCGAGTGCCTCACCGAGCCTGGGCGTCCGGCGGCATACGAATCAGAGTGACTCAGAGCTGCGTTTCAGCACTGAGACCCTGGTTAGTGGCCGACTGGTACCAGCGGGGAGTGACAATGGGAGCCATCTCGCACCGAAAAGCTATCTCGACGGACGCATCCAACTTAGGTTGGGGCGCTCTATTCGAGGGCAAACCGGTCTTTGGCCTGTGGTCAGACCAGGAGAAATGCCTCCACATAAACTGTTTGGAGATGATAGCGGTCGAGAACGCGCTCAAACGCTTCCTCCCACATATACGGGACCACCATGTGCTAGTCCGCTCGGACAACATGTCCGTGGTGTCCTACGTGAACCGACAGGGCGGTGTCAGATCCAGGGATCTCTGCAAACTGACAGAACGCCTTCTAGTGTGGGCTCATCGCTCATTGCGCTCGCTGGGAGCCACACACGTGCCGGGCCACCTGAATGTCGGCCCAGACAGACTGTCCAGAGACAACATTCCCCCGGGAGAATGGTCCCTGCACCCCCAGACAGTCCAGCCACTGTGGCGCCTTTTCGGCAGGGCGGAAGTCGACCTTTTTGCGTCAAAAGACAACGCTCACTGCCCAACGTTTTTCTCAAAGAGCGAGGACGCGCTGGCCCAAACCTGGCCCAGCCGCCCGCTGTATGCTTTCCCTCCGATCTCGCTGTTACCACAGGTAATCAAGAGGATCAGGGAAACGCGCCACTCAGTGCTCCTCATAGCCCCGCGATGGAAGAACCAAATCTGGTACCCAGAGCTAGTGAGGCTGTCGCACTCAGCCCCATGGCCGATCCCGGTGAGGAAAGATCTTCTCTCTCAAGCTGGTGGATCAATCTGGCATGTAAGCAATCTGGCAATCTCGCCAGAGCGCTGGTCTCTGCATGCGTGGATAATCAACGGATACCCGTTGATTTGCCAGAAGGGGTCGTAAACACGTTCACGCAGTCTAGAGCTCCTTCCACGAGAAGGCTCTACGAGTCTAAATGGTCAGTGTTCTCTAAATGGTGCGCTACTAAGAGTCTGGATCCACACACATGTGGGGTTTCATGGGTGCTCTCCTTCCTACAAGAGCTGTTGGACAAGGGCAGGTCCTCCTCCACGCTCAAAAGTGTACGTTGCAGCTATTGCAGCGTTCGCGGAGACGACGCGCAGCCGTGCAATAGGAAGGAACGAGCTTATCATCTGCTTCCTTAGAGGAGCCAGGAGGATGAACCCCCCGCGGCCCCCCTCGGTTCCTATTTGGGATCTTTCTCTGGTCCTAGATGCCCTGAAAGCGTTTCCCTTTGAACCGCTAGAATCTGTGGATCTGAAATACCTTTCGCTCAAAACCGTTTTTCTGACAGTTCTGTTGTCAGTAAAACGTGTGGGGGATCTACATGCACTGTCTGTTAGCCCCGCATGTCTCGAGTTTGGACCAAATGACTCCAAAGTCATCCTCAAACCGAGACACGGTCCCCAAAGCGATTGGCACTCCCTTTAGGGCGCAGATCATCTCCCTGTCGGCTCTGCCAGCATCCGATAGCGAGGACCGTGATAACCTCTTATGCCCCGTCAGGGCGCTGAGAGTTTACATCACACGCTCCGCCGCCTTTAGGCGTTCTGAGCAGCTCTTTGTTTTGTTTGGTGTCCAGATGGATAGTGGACGCTATTGCAGCAGCTTATGCGTCCAAACACCTGCAGTGCCCTTTGGGCATCAGAGCCCATTCCACTAGAGGCATGGCCTCATCGTGGGCTTGGTCCAGCAGGATTTCTATTCACGACATTTGTATGGCGGCAGGCTGGGCCTCCCCCTCTACATTCGTGAGATTTTATAACCTGGAAGTTCCCGCCTTGCTGTTATCAGTTTAAGTGATATGTATGTTCTGTCCAGTCGTTCATGTGCAGACTACTTTCGTGTACTACTAGCTTTTCTGGTGAGCTGCACTAAGGGATGAGATTCTCTATATACAGACCGGCGGAGCCACTCTGTATTTTCCCCATCACGCGCTTGTGCACTGGTGCTGGCACGCGTTGCTGGCCACCTATTCTCCACTCAGCTGCGCTAGGGGTTATACTCTCTATACATAGACCGGCGAAGCCGCTCTATATTCTCCCTATGATGTGCTTATGTACTGTGATGGCCGCATTCTCCATGCTTATGCATAGAACGGCAGAGCCACTCTGTATTCCTATGAAGTGCTTATGACATGTGCTGGCCCGCGTTGCTGGCCGCCTGTTCCCGCATGTTGTGTTCCCCGGGCTCCCCTGGGACTCATGCAGTGGATGCTCGGCGCGCACGGCGTTGACAAGGGGTTCCCGTAGTAGCGTAAGCAACTTACGCAATACGAGAGGACCTCTCGTAATAGAACGTACTCGGTTACCTAACGTAACCTCGGTTCTCTCTAGAACAGGGAACGAGTATTGCGTAACCTGCCGTGTCGCGCCATGAGCTTATTCGCTTCAGTCTATGAAAACCAGAATTTCAGCCTGTGAGCCCCTCTTTTATACACGCTAGCCACACCCATTCTGGCGGGCTGAGGCGCATGGAGGGCGCGAAGCGCCATCATTGGGTGTGATGTCACGCAGGGCTCACTGGTAGGCTGCTGCAGTTGCCGCAGGGCAGCCAATGAGCACGCTTATACAGCCTGCTATGGTCTGCTGGCTGCCGCACTGCGTTGACAATAAATACAAAATTAAGGATAATGTTTTGGCTTCAGATCTCGAGAAAAGACAACTTTACCCGTAGCGTAAGCAACTTACGCAATACTCGTTCCCTCTTCTATAGAGAACCGAGGTTACATTAGGTAACCGAGTACGTTTTATTGTGTAACTATTAACACAAGCTGCTCTATGCTCAAACTATGACAACTAATGCAAACATTTACATGTAGAACTATATTAATGGTTTGTAGTGCTGCCCTTGGGCTTAGTCTGCATGTTTTCCATTCTTGTTGTGAGTGTCTGCTGTTGGATCACTGGTCAGATTGTTTTGTGCTGGTCCAGGGTCTCTAGGGTTCATGGTTCTGGGAACAGCCTCCTCTACTTGGCTGAGTATATCATTCAGGACTGCTGAAGAGGCTCTGTCTGAGGGCGATGGGGGCTGGGAGACCGCAGAAGATACTAGACTGCTACTGATGATTGAACGGGCTGCTTGCAGATGTCTTCTCTGGCTCTGGCGAACTAAAAGAAAATGAGCAAAGTTTGCATTTTTAAAGTGGGTTTCAACTAGTGGGCCGCAACCAGAGATTGGCTCTTATGTCTGTTCTGATAGAGTGGAGAGACAGAAAACATCTAGTTTACATTTATAATTTATATTCGGCTGAAATATTGTAAGGATATGTAACAGAAATTAGTATTACCCTATATTTAAATGTACTAAATTAAATGTGGGTTCTCTTGTAACAAAAGCACGGTTTATACCACAAAGTATTTTTTGTGAGGAATTACTGGTTGTAGAAATTAATAGTTTAATTATTTAAACGGTTTATAGATATTTAATAATTATTATTACACTTACTATTATTTTAGAATTATTCATCTAAATTCATTTGTTTACTTTTGTACAATAAACCTTTTTGTACTGTGTTGGGTCGCCACTTGATGTCCAACGGGTTCTAAAGCAAATACCACTGTTAGATCAGTATGTTAAATAGTGATAAAATCTCGAAATATTTATGTCATGTGGTTTCAAGTAAAAGTCAGCCTAATAATAGAGTGGGTGTGCCACTTCTGTGTTGCATTATAACAGCACCATTCAACAATAAAAAAAAAAAAGATTTCCACAATTAATTAGAACACTTTCATGTTCCTTTCTGATAATTTATGTAGCTTTTTTGTTGGTTATGGAGGCTGACAGTCATGGTCACAACCCACTTTTACTGGCAAATTAAAACCTAACCATGGTAAATTGCAAGGATAATTAATTGAATATTTAACACAGGCCACATGGCATGACTGTGATACACACACATACTGATAACATCAAATTCACAGGTCACTAAAAAGTCAAGCTTAACAAATACTGGTCAGGTGACAATTTATGCATGAAAAAGATCTGCGGCTGGTTGCATAAACATAGCCATAATGTCAAGACAGTGTCTTAAGTTCTAGTATGACCTACTAGCAGTTAGTCAGGGGCAGTCAGTCTTAGTTTTCGGTATCAAAGTAGGCTTATCTACATTTTTATGTAACTGATTTAAAAAAGCTATGAACCGTCTTAAAGAAAATAAATTGATGTCTAACTTGTAAGACTAGTCTTAGAGGTTTATGCAACCGGCCCCTGCTTGAGGCTTTTCAAATCTTTTTAAGACATTCATGAAGTGCACTACACTTAGCAGTATTAATGCCAATAAACTGAAATGCTGTGTAGAAATAGCCTGAGTTCATTTTTGAATATGCCTTTGTTCTCAACGTTTGCGGTCTGTAACCTCAGAAATTGGCCATGACTTCCAGCTTTTATGCCACATTTATATCTCAGCAATAACAAAAAAGGACAATGTTCCAGTGTATACCCATCCTCATGTCACTCAACTTCAAGCTGAAGTACTTTACAGTTATAATGTTTCAAATCCAGATTACAGACTTAAACTCAAGAGCAACAATAAAGATATATTTTCAGCTGGAATGGTTCTACTTGCAATCCCAATGTTTTCACGTTTTGTAATTAATTTAATCATGTTATATTTAAAGATTTTAATCATTTTATACATTCATTTTAAATGTTTAACCTCCACAATTATATATATATATATATATATATATATATATATATATAAATATGTATGTATGTATGTGTATATATATATATATATATATACACATACATACATACATACATGTGTGTGTGTGTGTATATATATATATATATATATATATATACAGATTAATTTTATTACTCATATTATAAAAAAAAGTTATAAGTGTGACGCTAAGATGTTTTCAGGTAGAAATGACACTGCTTTAAAGTCCTCATAATAAGCTTGAAACATACAGTATAGCATGACTTGAATTTTGGTACATTCTGTTCCTTAAATCCTTTTAATGCTTTCTTTAAATGGCATCAGGGGGAGAAGATAATGACATTGAGGACTAATTTGGCTTGGCCTGTAATAGTTTGGCATTTTACTGATTATCTGCCTGATTGAATAACCCACCTCTTTCTCTGACATCTATCTTCTGGACCTCAGGAAGGAGGAATCTGTAGACGAGTTCTGCCACAATCTCTTCTGACTGCTGACTGCTCCTCCTGCACGTATACACAGACCAAGAAAGACACAACACAGGCCGATTAGAGCTGATTCATTTGGTTTGTGACAAAGAAAATGCTCTAAAACAATCAATGCTGGCAGTCTCGCCGAAGGAAACACAACAATGATCTCTGTAACTTGGTTATTCAATGTTTATTAGTTTATTTATATGACTGAAAATACACAGTATCTGATTCTAGTGATTTCCCACAGCTGTGCTGTCACATCTGACATCCATAATTTATTATTTATTGAGGGAAGGAATATGTGGACATAGATGTTTTTCATACATTACATATTTCTTAGGCTGTAACTGTGTTTCTCTGCATTTTGCCTTGAAGTATAAGAGAGTTTTTGAACAGGCTGAACACAATGGGTGGAAGTCACCCTGCTGAGTCTGACAAATCTAAGCATGGCGTTGTATATTTTATTTTCAGGACCTTCTGAAAGCAGAAGTGAGTCATTTGTACACCTTACATGCATTATTTTCTCTCAAGGTCTCTATTGCATAGCTTCAGCCAAAACTAAACACTTAAAGAGAGTATGAATGAAGATATTGTGGTTAAAGTAATAGTAAAATAAAACAAAATGTTTGCGTCTCTTCTCAAGTGATTCATCCTTGGAAGCTCACCAGTGATCTTAAATCTAATAAAACCTCTGACGTATTCAAGCGTCAGTGACAAACATGTTTTGAATGTCAGAATCTTGTCAATACATGTAGACTGAAATCTAAAGGTGCATTTATTTATTTTATTCCTTTTCTTTAGTGCAGTGAAGTGTTCTGTTTTGACAGTTTGAAAGATTTTTACCGTGCTGAAAAGACCAGCATGATTATAAGAGTTTGTGGTTCATTGTCATCAATAAGCAATTTGGTTGTGAGATTTTTAAACTGGTTTAATTGGATGTCATAGCATTCGAGACTAGAAACGTACGTCTCCTCCATGGCATAGGTTATGTTGTCCAGCTCCTCAGCCTTAAGGTGTATCTCCTGTCTGGCCTGGGCATCAGCTGTCTGGTTAGTGGAGCCCAGGATGACATCCTCCAGGTACATGTTTACTGTGTCCTGGTGCACCTTGACCACCTGATAACAAAAGATATACAGATAGACAAGAGATCTCTGATAGAAAAAGAAAACTGGAAAGCTGCCAGTTGCAGTAAAAGATGAAAATGTGCACAGTATGACTAGGACACACATTAAAAGATGAAATATGATTACATTGTGACAATATTGGAGAAAAAAAAATACACATATATACACAAACACACACTACCTTTCAAAAGTTTGAGGTCGATCAGAGTCTCTCATCAAGGCTCCATTAATTTGATCAAAGATAACATGTAAGCAGTTTCTCAATTCATGCTAGAAACATGCTAGCAACATCTTAAAAAATGTTAAAACGCTAACAATGTGCTAATTGATGTTAGAAACATGCTAACATTGTTAATGCTAGACACACATGGTAAATCATGTTAGAAAAAGCAAACAATAATGCTAAATCATGTTAGCAACATGTTAAAACATGCTTGCAATATGTTAAATCATGCTAGCAACAAATGGTAAAACACGGTAGCAATGTGTTAATTCATAGTAGAAACATGCTTGCAATGCTAAAACATGTTAGCAGTTTGCTAATTCATGCTAGAATCTAAATCGATATATTTCTATCTATCTAAGAATCATTATCACTTTTCTTTAATTTGGCTAGCTGTAGTTTTCATGTTGAAATAGAATATTATGTGACTATTGTGCTTTGTGACATTTTGAAAAGCCGTGCATGAACTGCGCGGTGTCATCTCTCATCACACGAGCAGGAGTGCCGACAGAGAAAGTCCATTTCTGATTTTATAGTTGTTTAAACGTGCGTTAAAGTGTTTTAATTAGTTATATATTTTTTATAGTTCGATATTTTAGATATCTTTTTCTGACTGAAGATTGAAGGTTTTGCCTTCTTGACAAACTATTTTATTCCTGTGATGCAAAGCTGAATTTTCAGCACCATTACTCCAATCTTGTCACATGATCCTTCTTCAGAAATTGTTCTAATATGTTGATTTGTTGCTCAAGAAACATTTCCTATTGTTATCAATGTTGAAAACAGTTGTTGCATCATTTTTTTTTTTGGTGCCAATGATGATACAGTTCCCTTTCGAAAGGGAACTCTACACTACGTCAGAATGACGCTATGGGGAACGCCTCAGGCGTGACAGGTGTCTGAAATCAAATATCAACTCACGTCAATCATGTTGACCGGCGACAGCCCGTGAATCATCAGCTTGATTGATTAACGCGCGACCTGGATGTATAAAGGGGAGCCTTGCACACATGACAACATCTTTTCGTCTTCAGGGACTGTTTGTCTGTTTTGAGAATATCGCTGAAGCGCGCGGGAGAGAGCCTCTTGTGCAAACTGTGAGCGTTTTTCATTTAAAGATGCTCCGCTCTCGTCGGACCCTTTTCTCGAGGGAGGAGGGTTCAGCATCTGAGCTGTGGTGCGTGCGATTTGTGAAACAATACTGTTTGGGTACGAGGCGTTCACAGTCAGTTCCTGAGGGTGCTGGCAGTGTTCATTAAAAAATATCTCGGCGCGCGTGAGAAAGAAAAAATCCGTGCGCTGTCGGATGTTTCAACCTCGCACCTGTTGACTTTCTTCTCGAGGGATGAAAGCCAAATATATTTTAACGGCTCGTTTCTCGCGCTTGCCGAGGCAGTGTGTAGATTACGAGAACGTATAAATGTTAAAACAGTATTGTCTGGTGATTATGGCTGCATTTAATTCTATGAATTAAAATGATGGAATATTATCTGACTTTTAAGAAGTTAGATATTTAGTAATTCAGCCTATCATCCAGATCGCATTATCCAGTGTTTTTGGCTGCATTTTAATTGAGGAATTAAAATGATGAGCAGTGAACAAAAAGAGCAGGTGTAATTCTGGTCTTTTTGAAAAATGTGAAATTAACATATTTCTGTTTCTTTTCAGACCACGTCTCCTGTTTTAGAGTCTGGGGCAAAATGTTGTGGGTAAGAAAGTAAATCTAAAGAATTTTTTTTTTTTTTTTTTTTTTTTTTTTCTTGGTCAGGTAGTAGGTCCTTATCAGGCCTCCTTGACCAGACAGTCCCCATTTTGCAACCGGACAGCGCTTGGGCCTCCCTGAGGTGAGCTCCCAGGAATTGACTGTGGTTATCAGGTCAGAGGCCTCCCCAGGCCTTCCTGAATATGAGCTCCCACATACTGTGGTTGAATATGAGCTCCCACATACTGTGGTTATCAGGTCAGAGGCCTCACCAGGCCTTCCTGAATATGAGCTCCCACATACTGTGGTTATCAGGTCAGAGGCCTCACCAGGCCTTCCTGAGTATGAGCTCCCACATACTGTGGTTGAATATGAGCTCCCACATACTGTGGTTATCAAGTTATAGGCCTCACCAGGCCTTCTTGAATATGAGCTCCCACATACTGTGGTTATCAGGTCATAGGCCTCACTAGGCCTTCCTGAGTATGAGCTCCCACATACTGTGGTTGAATATGAGCTCCCACATTCTGTGGTTATCAGGTCAGAGGCCTCACCAGGCCTTCCTGAGTATGAGCTCCCACATACTGTGGTTGAATATGAGCTCCCACATACTGTGGTTATCAAGTTATAGGCCTCACCAGGCCTTCTTGAATATGAGCTCCCACATACTGTGGTTATCAGGTCATAGGCCTCACTAGGCCTTCCTGAGTATGAGCTCCCACATACTGTGGTTGAATATGAGCTCCCACATACTGTAGTTGCCAGGTTATAGGCCTCACCAGGCCTTCCTGGTTATGAGCTTCCACATGTCAGGTTACAGGCCTCACCGGCCTTCCTGAATGTGAGCTCCCACATATTGTGGTTGAATATGAGCTCCCACATACTGTGGTCGCCAGGTTACAGGCCTCATCCGGCCTTCCTGGTTATGAGCTCCCACATACTGGGATATCAGGTTACAGGCCTTACTAGGCCTTTCTGAATATGAGCTCCCATACACGGTGGTCGCCAGGTTACAGGCCTCGCCAGGCCTTCCTGGTTATGAGCTCCCACAAACTGTGGCGCCAGGTTACAGGCCTCACCGGCCTTCCTGGTGATGGGCTTCTACATGTCAGGTTGCAGGCCTCACCCGGCCTTCCTGAATGTGAGCTCCCACATACTGTGGTCATCAGGTTACAGGCCTCATCCGGCCTTCCTGGTTATGAGCTCCCACATACTGTGGTCGCCAGGTTACAGGCCTCATCCGGCCTTCCTGAATGTGAGTTCCCACATACTGTGGTCACCAGGTTTCAGGCCTCATAGGCCTCCCTGAGTATGAGCTCCCACATGCTGTGGTCGCCAGGTTTCAGGCCTCGCCAGGCCTTCCTGGTTATGAGCTCCCACATACTGTGGTCGCCAGGTTACAGGCCTCACCGGCCTTCCTGGTGATGGTCTTCTACATGTCAGGTTACAGGCCTCACCTGGCCTTCCTGAATGTGAGCTTCCACATATTGTGGCCGCCAGGTTACAGGCCTCACCCGGCCTTCCTGAGTATGAGCTCCCACACACCGTGGTCGCAGGTCTTCCTAGTTATGAGCTTCCTCATGTCAGGTTATAGGCCTCATCCGGCCTTCCTGAATGTGAGTTCCCACTTACTGTGGTCACCAGGTTTCAGGCCTCATAGGCCTTCCTGAGTATCCCACATACTGTGGTCGCCAGGTTACAGGCCTCACAGGCCTTCCTGAGTATGAGCTCCCACATACTGTGGTCGCCAGGTCTCAGGCCTCACAGGCCTTCCTGAGTGTTAAGCTCCCACATTCAGTGGTCACCAGGCTTCAGGCTTCCTAAAGGCCTTCCTGGTTATGAGTTTTCACATGTCAGGTTACAGGCCTCTCCAGGCCTTCCTGAATGTGAACTCCCACTCACTGTGGTCGCTAGGGTTTAGGCCTCACTAGTTGTGAGCTTCCACATGTCAGGTTGCAGGCCTCATCAGGCCTTCCTGAATGTGAGCTCCCACGCATTGTGTCCATCAGGTTATAGGCCTCATCTGGCCTTCCTGATCATGGGTTCCCACATGCTGTGGTTGCCAGGTTACAGGCCTCACCGGCCTTCCTGGATACGAGCTCCCACAGTCTGTGGTCGTCAGGTTATAGGCCTCACTAGGCCTTCCTGAATATAGAGTGATGAAGTACATGCACCTTTACTTCATCTATTTTTCTTAAACCCATGCTTGTGGTAAGTCACACGACTAACGTCCTGTGTACTTTCTAAAATCCATTTTTATGGTAAGGGTCATGCGCTGTTCGCTTCGGTCCCTTCCTATGTGGCTCAGACCCTGGTCTTTTCACCTCGGGTCCCACTCTAGATGCGTCCTGTCGTCACGTATATTACGACAGACGCCTTTCTCTAGCTAACTTCCACATTCTGATGAGCTCCCACACACTGTGGTCACCGCGTTACAGGCCTCACCGGCCTTCCCGAGTATGAGCTCCCACATGCTGTGGTCGCCAGGTTACAGGCCTCATCAGGCCTTCTTGGATTCAGAATGGCTAAGTACATGCACTTTCTTTCATGTTCTTTCTATATCCATATTTATGGTAAGGGTTGTGCGCTGTACGCTTATTCCCTTTTTTACGTGGCCCAGACTTTGGTTCTAGGGCTTTTCTGTAAGTAAGTTCCCACAGGTTGTGGTCCCCAGGTTACAGGCCTCTCCGGCCTTCCTGAGTATGAGCTCCCACATACTGTGGTCGTCAGGTTACAGGCCTCACCGGCCTTCCTGAGTATGAGCTCCCACATACTGTGGTCGCCAGGTTTCAGGCCTCACCGGCCTTCCTGAGTATGAGCTCCCACATACTGTGGTCGTCAGGTTACAGGCCTCACCGGCCTTCCTGAGTATGAGCTCCCACATACTGTGGTCGCCAGGTTACAGGCCTCATAGGCCTTCCTGAGTATGAGCTCCCACATACTGTGGTCGCCAGGTTTCAGGCCTCACAGGCCTTCCTGAGTATGAGCTCCCACATACTGTGGTCGTCAGGTTACAGGCCTCACCGGCCTTCCTGATATGAGCCCTCATGTACTGGAGCTCCCCATATGAGGAGGTCATCAGGTCTTAGGTCTCAGTAGACCTTCCTGGTTTGAACCCTCTCTTACTTCCCCAGTGTTCGGAGCGAGCACTGGGTAGACCCATGGATTGAGTGGACGACTTCCTTCGTTTCTTGAGGTTGAGTCACACTCTCCGGGAGATCCCGTCTCTGTGTTCCGGAACTGTATGGTTTCTGCCAGCTTCGCAGGCCTTTGGTTTCTGGATGCCTTATCCAAGGCAACTTCCAGAGGCTCTGTCTCGGACAGACAGGCTATGGCCAGACTGTGTGTCTTAGCATAGATCACCAGGCCAGCCTGGTGGTATTTCAGGTGGCACGCTCCCCTGAATAGTGACTGGCTGGGAGTCCCTTGGGTCCCCTAGCCACACTCCCTAGAAGGGACCCCTTCTATTGGAAGCTGATGTCCTAAGCCTTTGAGCTGGCCCAGATATACCCCCCATTAACTATGTTCTGGCGGTTTCTTGGTTCATTAGCTTGGGCTATGACCGGTAGGGAGTGCTGTCACTGACAGCCCGATGTGACCTAAGGGTGAGTGGTTCCAGTGTTTCTGAATTACTGGTTCGGGCAGTTGTCACTGCCTTTGGACATGCACTCCCCTCAGCATGGTGGCGTTGGTATATCGTTCCCCATAGCGTCATTCTGACGTAGTGTAGAGTTCCCTTTCGAAAGGGAACGTCTCAGGTTACGACTGTAACCTATGTTCCCTGAGAACAGGGAACGAGACACTACGTCTTCCTGCCATGCCTCGGGGCCTGCCTGCAACAGTCCCTTCAGACGATAGGATGTTGTCATGTGTGCAAGGCTCCCCTTTATACATCCAGGTCGCACGTTAATCAATCAAGCTGATGATTCACGGGCTGTCGCCGGTCAACATGATTGACGTGAGTTGATATTTGATTTCAGACACCTGTCACGCCTGAGGCGTTCCCCATAGCGTCATTCTGACGTAGTGTCTCGTTCCCTGTTCTCAGGGAACATAGGTTACAGTCGTAACCTGAGACGTTTCTTTTTAAGGTATATTTGACGAATAGAAAGTTCAAAAGAACAGCATTTACTTGAAACAGAAGATTTTGTAACATAAAAAAAAAAAATGTACAGTCACTTTTGATCAATTTAATGTGTCCTTGCTGCATTAAAATATTAATTTCTTTAAAAAACCCAAACCCATACTTTTGAACGGTAATGTATGTTCAAGGGATTTTGTCGGGTAGAAATAAGAGCACATTTATTGTCCACTGACACTGATGTTCTAGTGACCTGTTTAAATATCTCATCCTCCTCTCTGCGTCTCCTTTCCTCTATCTGCCGCCTTCCACTCTCCTCAGCCTCACGAATACGCCGGTCTCTCTCAGCCAATAGCGTAAAGGCGTGGATTCGCCTTTCCTCCTGCAGCCGGACCAACTCTTTAGACAAAAAGTCCAGCATGTCCACGATCACTCCCCCAGACAGGCCAGCAACACAGGACTCAATCTGAGACACCTGAGAGAAAGACAGAATCTAATCAGTTTCATAATTGAGTTACTATAGCTTATTATAGTCAATTCTTGCATCATTGTTTTGTTCACAGTGATTGTTTTTTTTTTAGACCGTGAAACAAATTATTTAAAGGCTCAAACATATTTTTTTAAATATATATTTTTTTTTGTCCTGAGATTACACTGTTTAAAAAAAATAATATATTATTTAAAATAGACTTAAATGTAAGCACCATTCCCTATATTCACATGAAATGTATGCTATGCTGCACTTTTTCACGAGTTATCAATCAATTTATTCTAAAATATTCTCCACAAATGGTTAAGATCAGACTGTAATGATCAGAGACTTTGTTAAAAATAGCTTACAGTAGTTTTAATAATTTTCACTGATGGGGTGGAGGGAGAAATTTTGAGCTCTGAAAATTAAATACAAATATATGAATATTGTTTTCATAGCAGGAAAATCTGAAACGTCATGACATGACCCATGAGAAGCCATGAAAGCCTGAAAAGATCAGTGGTATATGTCAGAGTCCTGCACGGGTCCGATTTTGTAAATCCGTATCCGCAGTGCTTAAAACCGCATCCGACCCGTTTTCCGACAGCAGCACTAATTAAAATCCCGACCCACTTAAAGGGGTGGTTGATTATGATTTCACTTTTCTAACTTTAGTTAGTGTGTAATGTTGCTGTTTGAGCATAAACAACATCTGTAAAGTTACAATGCTCAAAGTTCAAAGCAAAGGAAGATATTTGCTTTTAAAGAAAAGGACTACAACAAATGGCTGGTTGGGACTACACGACATTCCTCCCGGGTTAGTGACATCACTAACCCTAGAATTTACATAAACCCCGCCCCCGGGAACACGCAGTCCATGTTGAGAAGAGGAAAAGTTGTTGTATAAGAGTACATTGTGAGTCAGCTCAAACTTTAGCATCCATCTTTTCACATGCAATAGAAAGTCACTCTGTGTGCATCTCACAACAGTTCCTATATGAGCGATTTATAGATTTATCATGACAGAATATCTTAATTGAAGATAGTTAACTCCACATCAGCAACATAAATTCATCAACTAACCATTCAGAGACGTCCTGTTGCATTCTACATGTTGTCACTTCTTCTTGAGTCTCTCCATCTTTGTCTGACTCCGTTTTAACATTAAAGGCAGAACAGTTTCTGTCATTTTAGCATGTCTGCTTGAGGTAATAGCAGCTGCTAACACACATGAGCTCTTGAAACCCCGCCCTCTGCAGCAGCTCATTTGCATTTAAAGGGCCAGGCACAAAACGGTGCGTTTTTGCAAACCCTCAAAAAGTGACAACTTTAACTTGCTATATAAAAATATCTGTGGGGTATTTTGCACTAAAACTTCACATACACACTCTGGGGACATCATAGATATATTTTACATCTTGTGAAAAGGGCATTTTACCACCCCTTTAAAATATAACCGACACCCGACCCGCACCCGAAATAAAATCAGTTTAGCCAATCACATTATAGACACAATTACAAAAATGTTTATTGCCAGGTCATACAGAAGTTATTACACGACAATTAACACAAGGACAACTTCAGCTGAAGCTATCAAAAGGCCGGCACATGAAGAACATGGCAAACGTAAAACTGAATAGCCTTGTAACATCTTACCAATCGAACAGACGCGGCTACAACACTATATGCCACGCAATTTCGTCTAGCCTACATTTGACAATTTTGCACACCACACATAGCCTACTTAACAGTGTTAAATTTGAAAAATACTGCTCGATAGAACTGCTTGGTTTGTTACCAAGTTCCACATTTACGGCTATAATCCAACACGAAAATGCATGCAGCAAATAAGCCTTTAACAATATTTTCTTCAGATAACTCCAAATTTCTCCCACACACTGGACTTGATTTTTGATGACGTATTGTAGACAACTTTACAATCTCCACTAGCTATTCTTTTCTTCAACTCCTCAGCATCCATCTCGACGACTGCAAGCAGATCGCGCGCGCGCGGTTATGATTAATTTTTAAAAGTGAAAGTAGCCTAGGTAACGTTATAGATCCTGGGAGGGCGTGGCGCGTGGGCACAAATAAACTGATGTGGATTTTAAATTATTTTATCAACTTGAAATACATCAGGCATATTTTTGTAGATGTGTTCCTAAAAATATGCATATATTTTTACGTTTGCATGTGATTGTTTTAAACCCGTGTTTAGACCTGGTTTAGACCCGTGTTTAACTCGTGTCCGACCCGACCCGCACCCGTATCCGACACAGTTGGATATTTTTCACCCGTTTGAGCAAATCCGTCGGGTACCCGCACCCGTGCAGTACTCTAGTATATGTTAAAGCAGAGGTGATGTTGTTAATGTCTCAAAAGCCATATTGTGATTGTACTGAGATAAATATGTAGTTTTATCTGTCAAAGTTCTCATGGTACAGTAGGTGCTTATTATCATATCTGAATCATTTATATCTCCGGTCTTACTCTGTCAGACTGGATGTCTCTCTGACTCTGCAAGGCGAGTGTGACCTGTTTTTCCGCCTCCTTCTTGTCCCGTTCCTCCTTCTGCAGTGCGTGCGTGGTACGCAGTTCTTGGATCAGTTCCAATCGTTTCTCCTTTTCCTCGAACATCTGACACGCAACAGACGTCATTATCCATTCACATCAACAACTACACAAGACATCCGTTAAAAAACACGCTCCCCCACTGAGCCTTACCTGATTCTGGGTGGATCTTCCTCTGAGCACTTTCTGCAGAAAGATGACGGCCAGTTCCTTTTCCTCATCTCCCTGTTATAGATATTGATGTCTCAGAATGATAAATGAGACATACACACAGAATGACATAATAAATGATACAAAGATCCAGTAAGATGTTTAATGATTTTGAAAGAAGTCTCTTATGCTCACCAATGCTGCATTTATTATTTATTTCTTTATTAAATAAATAATATATATATAAATAAATAATTATAAATAATAAATAATACAGTAAAAACTGCAATATTATGAAATATGATTACATTTTAAATAAGTTGATTTCTATTTAATATATTAAAATGTAATTTATGCCTGTGATGGTAAATCTTAATTTCCAGCATAATTACTCCAGTCTTCAGTGTCACATGATCCTTCATAAATCATTCTCATACTGATTTGCTGCTTAAGAAACGTTTCAAAAGAATAGCATTTGTTTAAAATAGAAATCTTTTTTTAAAATTAGAAATGTCTTTACTGTTACTTATGATCAATTTGACAACATGTGTCGTTGCTGAAAAAAAGTATTTATCACAGAAACAATATACTTTAAAATCATTTCTGAAACTGAATGTAATGTTTTGCGGAACTTGCATGTTAATTGCAATTACATGATGATGTATAATAGTTAAAATTTATATTAAATGCAATTAGTTGAACTTTAGAGTGCTTTTGACACTAAAGTAGGACTTAAGTAAATCTTTATATGTGTAATTTCATAATTCTACTGTCTTTGAAATATGGTAAAAAAAAATAATAAAAAAAAACGGTTAATGTGTACTGCCGAATGTACTGACAAGCATTATGGTAAACTAAAATGCTTTATGCTTAATGCTTTAATCATCAATTTAGTAATTTCTATTTAACCTTGTATGTCATGTATTTAAATATATTTGTAATAACACATTAATGTATATTAATTTAAACTGTTTAATCTTAAAATATGTCAGTGCCATTGTTTTGTTTCAAAATGCACACCAGTAATGTTTTTTAGAACCTGTTTATAAAAGCTGCCCAAATAACTGTCTATAAATCTGTCTATAAATAACTGTCCAAACTGAACTAAGGCATAATCCTGGTTTAATCTTAGCCATGTCTGTGGAACCAGGCCGGTTGCATAAACTTCTAAGACTAATCTTACAAGTCAGTCATCAATCTTTTTTCTTTAAGTCTGCTCATGACTTTTTTAAGTCAGGTCCATAAAATCTTAGATTGGTCTAATTTGATCCCCAAAAGTAAGACAGATTACCCCTAACTAACTTCTAGTTGGTCATACTACAGTCTTAACATAATGGCTGTGTTTATGCAACTGGCCCCTGGCCATAAAAATGTAAATGTAATATCAAATAACACACTACAGTTAAAATTCTAATCAAGTACTTTAGTATGTGCTTTAGAATGTTAGTCAACAAATCTAAATAACTGTACTTCTTTAAAGCACAACAAAAGATTATTAAAACATCATAAAATACACTAGAGTAAACCTTTTAATTTGACATTATCATGAAAACCATGAAATTGTTTTAGGAACACTTAAGTATGATTATTTCTTTGAAAATGTAAGTGAGTTTAGAGAATCACATAGATGTGCTTATACCTAAAGCTATCCAAACCGCCCGTATTCAGACATGTTTTGACTTGCAAACTGCACGTCAGAAGGAAGACCTGAATTGTCTAGACTCTAGAGCATGAACGTGGGCTGTACCTCAGGGGCCTCATCCACCGCAGGGGTTAGGGGTCGTGGAGCAGGTTTTTCCTTCTTAAAGAGGAACCGCAGAGGCTTCTTTTCCACCTTGCAGACCTTTTTCTCTTTCAGAGCCTAGTGGGAAAGGAGAGCTCAGGGTGATATCTGCCACTTCATTTTATCTTCCCACAGTGTGAGTGTGAAAGTGAAAGTGTGAAAAGCACCCAGCAGCTCATTACCTGATGAGTCTTCATGAGCTCTAGATCTCTGCGGTCTGAGCGTGTGATGAAGCCTTTAGTCACTTTAGGTCTTGGCACTTTAATTTGAGGCTCGAGGACAGATGGAGAAAGACCTGCCTCCAGTTCTAACAGACCTAAGAAACACAGGTCACAGATACTGCAGGTCTTTATCCATTATTTTAAACGAGATGAAAGAATTTTTCAGAAAAAGAAGTCAGTGGTGTGCCTGGCAGTGTGCTGTGTGTGAAAAGATCCAACCCCTAAGTCTCTATAACATTTTGATCTGGAGAGAATTATTATTATTATTATTTTTTTTTTTACCCTTTTTTCATCCACCAGGTGAACACTATTAGCTTAGAAATCATTGTAATTGCTTAGAAAAGTCATAGCACATCTTTCCTCAATAAGACACATGATTTGATTTGGAAGAAGAACATTTTTAATTAAAAAAAGAAAAAGAAAGAAAGAAAGTGATTTGGAAGATTTTTTTTTGAAAGAAGATTTTTTAATTTAAGAAAGAAAGAAAGAAAGAAAGAAAGAAAGAAAGAAAGAAAGAAAGAAAGAAAGAAAGGAATTGATTTGAAAGAAGATTTTTGTTATTAAATTGAATTTAAAAAGAAAAAGAAAGAAAGGAAAATCTTCAAACTTCAAAAAAAATATTTGACAAAGAATGATATGAAAATAAAAAATATCAATGTATATGTGAAGAAATTGATAAAAAATAATTAACAAGAAACGTTAGTGTGTCCTGAAGAGAGGAAATCAAGCTAGCTGATGTGCAAGCAGAAGCAGACCTTGATACGTGCTGAGAAAGGGACTCTTCACCACATAGCGGTTGGAATTTCGCTCGGGGATCTGGCCAAACCGAGACAGAGGAGCGTATGTCTGAGACCCATAATCAGAATAATCCTTTATAATATCACGTCTCTCCAGCTTTCCCTCCACATTCTTGCGCTTTGCCAGAAGCTTCCGCATTGCTGTGAGAAACAGAAAGACGTTAGTTCAAATTCTGTCAGTTTTTAAATGCTTATTTTTATAAATGAGGGTAATCTGATTTAAACACATACAGTAATCTGATTTAAACCCCAAAATGCCCTGACAGCTCTCAATACATGCTATGCTTTATTTAGTTTTAAATAAGTGATTTTGGGAATGATGACTTTTTATCATGACTCATAAAAACCAACAGAATAAAAGTCTAGTGCTAGTACAGGTTTCCCCATTCAATATGACTATACAACAACAATAATTATTTTGTTATTTTGTTAATAATATGTTATTATTATTATTATTATTATTTACAGAATATTTTATTTCAATTATAACAATTAAAACAGTAAAGAAATACACAGCTGGCAAAAAAAAAAAGAATAAGAAAAAAAAGGTCGCAAATACTAAATAGGCAAATACTTTAGTCAATGACTGGATCATTATTGCAGTGATTATTATGTTTCTAGCATGTTATATGTTTGGCAACAGGTCTTTTAACCCTAATTGATGGAGAGTGTATCTTTTTATTTCATAAACAACCATATAGGAAGACACATCATGGCCATATTCCAGGATGATGATGTCAAGATTCACCAGGCTCAAATTCTGAAAGAATGGCAGAGGGAGCATGAAGAGTGATTTTCACACATGAATTGGCACCTCTGAGTCCAGTTGAAGTGTGAACCGTAGCGGGGTCCCGGGTCATGCTCCCTCATAAGGTTTATTTTTTTTATTTTTTTTTATATTTTCGCAAAATGGTCTTTTGTGGTATCATACACAAATGCAAAGTTGGTTGAGAGCATAACTGCAATAAAGTAATAACTTAGTCAACAATTACTTGTTTACAAAGTGCCATGGAAGTCAAACTAACTTTTAATCCTGTCATCTCATGGAATATCTGAAAGCCAGGTTTTTCCTAATATCTGTCATTATTAGCAGAACACATTTTACACATGGGAAAACCGGTTGTTTAGTCAATAATTCAAGAAGGTCCAGACTTTAAAGCTCTTCATTTCTAACTTGTAATTGGAAAAAAGTAACAGTTCCTGTAATTGTTTAAATTGTTACAAAAAGGATAGCCTATAATTAAGACCATGGATTAACTTTTATGCTAACTTACTGACCATGTTAACTTTTTCTTTCTTTTTTTTTAGTTTTCTAATTTATGTTGGTGCAGGATGATGTTTTCTCCTATTTTCCACAGTTTGTGTGGCTGTTTTAGATCACGTTTGACTTTCTCCATAGTGTTTTAAAGTGGTAAATTCTCTATCAAATTCAAATGGGTTGCACATTTCACCATCAGCGTCGCGACGGGAACAGCTTGCTCAAATCTTCTAAGAATCATTCTAAGAATGCTAAGAGTGAAGCGCACTGGGTTCTATAGTGCGCCAATCATGCACAATCAAATTAACCAAGTGTTAGTGAGGCCAGCAGGGGGCGCTTACCCTGTGGTCTGTGTGGGTCCTAATGCCACAGTATAGTGACGGGGACACTATACTGCCAAAAGAGCACCGTCCTTCGGATGAGACGTTAAACCAAGGTCCTGACTCTCTGTGGTCATTAAAAATCCCAGGATATCCTTCGTAAAAGAGTAGGGGTGTAACCCCGGCATCCTGGCCAAATTTGCCCCTTGGCCTCTGTCTATCATGGCCTCCTAATCATCCTCATATATATACTGATTGGCTTCATCACTGTCTCCTCTCCACCAGTAAGTTGGTGTGTGGTGGGCGTTCTGGCGCAATATGGCTGCCGTCGCATCATCCAGGTGGATGCTGCACATTGGTGGTGGTTGAGGAGATTCCCCCCTTCTATGTAAAACAAATTATTATTATTATTATTATTAACCGCGCTTCAGTCATATTGCGCAGACAATTGATCCGTTTAGTTTGTACGGCTCTGAAAGTGCGATGTATACTAGTATTGGTAGGTTTAGGATTAGTTGTGGTGGAGGGGTTAGGGGGTGGTGTTATTATTACGCAGTACAGGTGCATACCGGCCCACTTCATGCAGTGTTAAGAGGTGCATACATTTTTGGTCAAAATCTTGTACTGACAATGCAAGAGTTAAGAGACAATTTAAGTTCTAGACTCAGAGGTGCCAATTCATGTGTGAAAATCACTCTTCATGCTCCCTCTACCATTCTTTCAGTTTGAGCCTGATGAATCTTGACATTGTCATCCTGGAATATGGCCATGATGTGTCTTCCTACGTGGTTGCTTAAGAAATGAAAAGTTACACACTCCATCAATTAGGGTTAGAAGACCTGTTGCCAAACATTTAACATGCTAGAAACATAATAATCACTGCAATAATGTAAACTCTTAAGTATTTGCCTATTTAAATCCAAACAGCGACTTTTTTTTTTTGGCCGGGCAGTGTATATTACTAATGCAATAATACTATTGTGCATTCATAATAATAATAATTAGCATTTTATTTAACAGAACAACAGTCAACATTGTCATTGATTATTTATCTAACTGTGGCCTCACATATGATGTAGTCTTTGCGTATCTTCTTAATCCGCGCATCCTTCTCTTGCTGGAGCTGGGAAAAGCTCACTTCCAGTCGCTCCATCTTGACCTCCTCCTGCTTCTCCTCCCTCTGACGCAAGAGCTGCACCAGAAGGGTCTGTCGTGCCTCCTGCAGCCTAATAAAGCACAAGTAAAACCAAAGTCAGCATGTGTTTGTGCATTGCAGAAGTACAGATAGTATTTCTTTATACTGTTGTTAAATTAATTTGTTTATCCCCAAAAAATGCATATGGTACTCTTCTGCGTAATACAACAGGAGATATTTTGAAAGATGTTTCAGGGATATTGTCCATACAACAAAAGTCAATATGGACCTTATATGGATCTTGCTTTTATGAAACTTATATGGTACTTAAGTTGTCATTTTGGACATTGACAAACCCAGTCCCAATCCAACATTTTTTTGGCAAACTTCAGGTAGTGCTCACTTTTCAATCTCCTCTTCTCTGAAGGCCCACTCTTTCCTCTCCATCTCCTCCATCATCCTTCTTCTTTTGTCAAGCTGAGAGAGGTCATCCAGCGGGGGCAGAGTTGCCTCCCATGCTCTCTTCATTCTCGCCCTCTCGATCATCTCCACTTCCGCCAGCCCTGCAGGCAGCCCACAGCCTGGAAAACAACCAGTGATAAGGCCATTCACACCAAGAACATTAACTACTGTATAAATATAACTTATATTTTCTTCCCTATTGTGACATATATCCAAGTGAAACGGCTTCTCGAACAAGAACTTTCTTTATCGGGAATTGATTGGATCATTGGATGGTTGTGGTTTACTATTGCTGTGATGTCATGTGATTGACAGGCTGTCCAGCCCTCACGCCGAGAAAAACATCATCAGAGAAGAGAAGTTATTTTGATTAAAGGTTAGGGAACATGAATTAAAAAAAAAAAAAAATTCCTTTAAAAAGCAAAACTAGAATTGTCCATTTTGATTTCAAGGTGACTTTAAATGCTCAAGCTCTTTAAACTTGGGTGGATTCTGATTGTCTATTAATGTTTTTATTGTTCATCAGCTGGAAAAATGTTCTGAAAGTGATTCCAATGATATTGCTATTCTGTGTTGTTATCATTATAGTTGTGGTGTGGACTTCCCTATTCTCATAGAATTAGAACAATTATTAAAACTTTATAGTTATCGTTATAGTAACAGTTATAGTTTTTGGTATGAACGGATCTCATTGTCAACCTGAACAGGAGCTAGTAAGAGGCAGTATAAAATAAAGCATAAAATAACTGCAACTATATTATATTAATGTGGTTTACCCCATGTGAGTGTGGCCAGTGTGAGCAGCTCAGGGGAGGCTGTCCCGGGACGAACCACATGGTCTGGAGTGTAGGGGTCTGTCTGTGTCTCACTCTCCCGATAGTCAGTCTGAACTCCCACGCTCCGGTGGAACGGAGTGGGGGGCTGTTTATCATCTCCATTAGGAGCAGAAAGGAGGTCAGATCTGTGAGAAAATTAGGCAGACTCATAGAAAGATATAATAAAGTCAAGTATTTGATAGATCATATAGACTAGAATAACTCTATTGACAGATCAAGGCTGAAGTGACAAGCACCTCATGACTTACTTTGACAAAGCAAATACAACATCAGAAGGAATCTGTTGAGCAAAAGGAATAAGAGGACTGAGAGAAAGACAATGGGAGAAAAAAGGGAGAAGGACAGGGAAAGATAATTTCATTATTTTTGTTAATTATACAGTTTAACTGTTCAAATAATTCTAGCTAAATCAAAATGTTTAGTTGGTGTCACCCACACTCATTTTTCTGCATATGTGTGTGTCTTACCGTTTGAAAAACTTCCAGCGGTCCACTCCTGTCACATCATCAGGGTTCTGACTATGGATTTGAACCCCAGACAGAACCCTTACACAGACACAGAAATATAAAGATTAATTAATATGCAATTACAGCATACACATGCCGTTAAAAGTTTGGTGTCAGTATAATTATTATTATTTTATTTTTTTTAAAGAAATGAAAGGGAACCTATAATGCCCTTTTTCAAAGTCTTGATTTTGTTTTTGGGTCTTCTAGAATAGGTTTGCATTACATGCTTGATTTTGAAAAACAAAAAGATTAATTTTCATATATTTTTCATTGTTGTAGCTCCTCTCTTCCCAGTCTGTCAGTAACGCTCTTTTTAGTTCCTGTCTCTATGAAGAACCTCCTTCCAGTGCAATGTGCTCTGATTGGTCAGCTGAACCAGTGTGTTGTAATTGGTCAACCGCTTCGAGTGTGTTTTGGAAAAGTCACGCCCCCGACCATAACAGTGAGTTTCAACACATTACTAACGCAACTCAACCAGCTAAACTCACTTATTCTTTTGTTGTAGTAGAGCAAGATAACATATTAAAATATCCTAAATATAATCCACTAACAATGAAGAAGCAATACTGTATCTCAAATAAATAAATAAACAAACAAACAGCCAAATCATTTGGTGGAGAATTTGTGAGGGAAATGTGCTTAAAAATGCAAAATGTCACAATGCAAAAAGGGTGGTAATGAAACCAGGCTTAGTTTTCTTCAGTCAAAATTCATTCACTAATTCTTTTGTCCTACACCCATCTATTATAATCTATCTATAAATTACAGAAACGTCTGTCTGTCTGTGTGTGTGTCTGTTATTCGCATATCTCTCGAACCGTTAGTCCGATGGATTTCAAACTTCACAGGTGTCTTGCCAGGGGCACGAGTAAGTGCAGTGCCAAGTTTGACGTTGTATGGATTAGAAATGCAAAAGATATTGTTAAAAATATCAGTAAAAGAAGCACTTAGAAGGTTGTGGTTTAAAAATAAACATTCTGACATAAACACTTTGTCAGCTACACTGTTTACTTCTGAATATTATATTTTATTCACGGCCATCATTTGTAGTAGTAACCTATTCACAAACTGTTTGCTCAAGCGTAGCGTTTTTTCGGAGTTCACTGTGTAGCCTGCTCCCTGAATCGTCACGCTTATTCATTTGTGGATGTTAACTGAATCTGTAAGTCACCTACGCCGTTTACTTCTGTATATTATATCTATCTATAAATTACTGGAATGTCTTTCTGTGTGTGTGTGTGTTATTCGCATATCTCTCGAACCGTTAGTCCGATGGATTTCAAACTTGACAGGCGTCTCGCTACGGGCATGAGTAAGTGCAGTGCCAAGTTTGACATTGTTTGGATTATAAATGCAAAAGATATTGGTAAATATATATCGGTAAAAGAAGCACACACTGGCTTTTGCCGCTCTAGCCGCTCTGGCTTTTGACCCTCACAGAGAGGGTCGAAGAAAGCAGTGGAGCTTAAGTAGCTTGGAGTTCACTGTGTAGCCTGCTCCCTGAATCGTGTAGTTCAATTTTCCACATTTATTGTATGTCATTATGTCAGTATCAGTATTTGCTTTCTACCATGCACAAATTAAACTGTCACTGAACTTTTGCTGTGTAATTGTAACAATGAGCACTCAAATACACCAAACCAACAATTACTAAAAACACACACAAAAACTGATTTTGCACGGGCACTTTGCACGGCTCCCTGAATCGACGCGCTTATTCATTTGTGGATGTTAACTGAATCTGTAAGTCAGCTATGCTGTTTACTTCTGAATATTATATTTCATTCTGGTGCGCTTAACGTTATCGCTACTGTGTAATAGTAGCCTATGCTATTCACCAACTAAACATATCCTATTCAGTGCGTTCACAGTCTCTTTCACAGGCATCATTTGTAGTTGCCTATTCACAAACTGTTTGCTCAAGCGTAGCGTTTTTCACTGTGTGCTTTCTACCATGCACAAATAAAAATGTCACTGAACTTTTGCTGTGCAATTGTAACAATGAGCACTCAAACACACCAAACCAACAATTACTAAAAACACACACAAAAACTGATTTTGCACACAAAAACTTTTGCACGGGCATTTTGCACAATTGTAAAGTAGCCAACTATTGTCTTCATATGGTGTTCAGGTGTATTTTACCCTGTCAGTCGCTGCAGGGCCTGCCTCCTCTGCTCAGCGATGCCCCGCCAACGCCGGTCAATAAATGCAGGCACAGGGTCAGTGGATTCAAGACGTAAGGTGTAAGAGGGGTGGTGTGCAAGGTTACTAAACATGCTGTTAAACTCTGGGACCTTCTGCTAATAGAAACAAAACACAATTGTTTGTACGCTTAAAATGACATATCATTGATCATATCATGTATTTTTTGGCACACATAATAATGTTTGTTACATTTTTTGCACAACACCAGACATAATTTAGTGTTTTATGACCATTGTACACTGTTTCTCCGACTCTTAGAATGAAACAGGCTGTCAAAAAGTAGTAGAAGTACAGTACAATATGTTTCTCCAGTTTACTTTAATTAAATGTACTTTTTTTTTTTCTAGGAAGGACGCTTAGTTCTGAAAGTTACAGAATGCTTTTTTCAAACCTTGAATGTTCAAGGGTGAGCGGGGCACAGCCTAACACCCACCCTAACATCCTCCTCCCGCCCGGCCCCAGCAGCAGCCTTCACCCGGGCCGCACCTTGGAGGTAGCCGCAGGATGGCGCCCCAGCCCGTATCAGCACCACACCTGGTTACGTGCCCAAGGTCCTGTATTCATCAGGGATCAGGTGGTGAACCTGCAAGCGCTGCCCTCAGAGGAGGCAGACCCAGCCTTGGCACTGCTCTGTCCAGTACGCGCCCTCCGTGCTTATGTAGACAGAACGCAGTGTTTCAGGACCTCAGACCAGTTCTTTGTCTGTTTCGGAGGGAAGCTGAAGGGAAAGGCTCTCTCCAAGAAAAGGTTGTCTCACTGGATAGTGGACACCATTGTCTTGGCTTACATTTACATTTACATTTATGCATTTGGTAGACGCTTTTATCCAAAGCGACTTACATTGCATTTCAAGGTACACATTTTACATTCTTATCAGTTCTCAGTTCTTGCTTTCCCTGGGAATTGAACCCATGACCTTGCAAGCGCCAACGCTCTACTGTTTGAGCTACAGGAAAGCCCAGACGCAGGGTCAACCATGCCCCTTAGGCGTGAGGGCACACTCCACCCGGAGTGTGGCTTCCTCCTGGGCTTTAGCACATGGCGCCTCGCTAACAGACATCTGTAGAGCTGCAGGCTGGGCGACACCTAACACTTTCGCAAGATTCTATAATCTCCGGGTAGAGCCAGTGTCCTTTCATGTACTCGCTTCCACTAGCCAGTAAGTAGGACCTGCTCGGTGTCATAACTTGCTGCGTCATTCTGCTCCACGGACTGGATACGTGCGCTATTTCACTCAGCTGAGTTCTCCTTAGACCCTGAGTTCCTTCTGCACTGTTGATGCCGTCACCTGAGTGCATGCCCGGTTGGTCAGCCCTCGTGATTGGCTAGGTGCTTCCATGTGCATGGTTCCCCGCTTGGGCAACACCCACATGTATTTCCACGGTAAGTCTCCACCGAGCACGTGTTTTCCCTCGGCAAGACCTCTTGTCATCTCGAGGTTGAAACATTCCACCCTGCGGGCTGGATACCTTTTGCAGTTTTCCATATGCATCCCGCTCTCGGGTAATATGTGTATTCTAAGTCCTCCCTACGGGTAGGCGCTGTGTTTCATATTCCAGCTAGGATACGCCACCCAGTGTACCTTGGTATTCTTGCATTAAGCCTAGCCCTTCGTCCGGGCTAGTCTTAAGACAGGGAGCTCAGACTTGCACAGGGCAATGGAAGACAGCCGCCGTGGCGTGATTGAAGATTTTAATTAGGCTACACTACAAGTGCACATTCAATAGAATGATGATTTAAAAATCATGTTTCTTAAAAAGTCATTTTAATACGTACGCTGTAATAATGACAAATTAAAAGTTTTACTTTACTTTTTATGTGTTGACACATGTATAACCTGATTATAGTTTTAACTATATGGTGTTTTTCAATAAATACAAGATATAATTCAAGTTTCAAAAGATTGGCATTGAAGTATATTTAGTTCACCGTAAATGTTTGTCAGTACATTCGACAGCACATTTCATTTAAAAAAACAATAGAAATAATTATGAAATTAGCCTACATGCAGTATTTGAGCATACATATTTTAAAGTATTTTAAAATACATATTTGAAATACAAAATACTATTTTGTATTTTAAAGCCTTTGGAAAAAATCAAATGTAATTTGTATTTAAATACATTTAAAATGAGTATTTTTGTATTTTCAAAATACATAAAATACTTTTTGCCAGTCAATCTCTTTATCGGGTACTGATTTTGTGCATCAACTAGTTCAGACATATAGCTCAGCATTGGGTCAGCGATTTTTTTCTTTTCTTTTTTTTTTTATAAGGTGAGAATGTCAAGATCAATTCTACTTGTTAATTAAAGTTAAAATAGTGCTTATTCACTTCAGTTAATACGAAAGAATAAAAGAGCACAGACAAGTGGGAAAATAGCGTAAGCCAATCAGTCTTGACCGGTTGTTGATTTTTATCAACTAGCTTGTCAAATGTGTTTAAAGCATTACTGCATGTTAGGGCTGGTTGATATGTAAGGGATAATGTAGAGCGAGGCGGTTGTTATAGCGAATACAACCCCGACAGGCTGATCGGGACCCCGACGCGAAGCTACATTATCCTGCTTATTACATGGCTACCTACCAAATAAATCAATAATTTGACACAAAATATTGATTTAAAAAAGAGTTTATTGATTTAAAAACGATTGTATTGCTTCCGCTAAAGAAAATAGTCCGTTCCATCTCTACGGTTAGAATCCTGCGTCCATAGCAACGCTCAGTTTTTCATGGCAACAGTGTGTTATACTTCGCAGCGGTCTGTTATCAAGAAATAACAGACCTCATTCTACATTAGAATTCAACCAAGCCATGTAATAAGACACTACATATCATAGCGATGATATAAAGAGTGATGGAACTTTTTCTAAATCGTTTACATAGATAGGCCTATTTGTGGGGTAAGCAAATTTATCCATGCAGCTTTTAGTGGGCTCCAATTATTGGAACGTTGGAGTGGAAAAACAAACACCGATGAATGATACTCCACAAAAATCTTCAGCTTTTAGTTTTATTGTACATAAAAAATAATAATCAAAAAGGGGTAAATAGTGTCAAATTAATCTAAATTAATTTTAAATTTTAGATACACTTTCTAATTTTAATAAACTTATAGAAACAAATAAACTTTACATAAAATAAACAAAATGACTTAAAAACCATTGGACTACCTGCAAAAAACAAAACAAAAAAAAAAACACTCAAATAAGTTTGAAATTCAGTTTATGCTGTGGAATCAAAACTAATATTGAGAATTGTGAAACCATGATAGTGTTACTGAGAAGTAAAATTGAGATTTTGGTCATATCGCCCATCCATATCCTTTGCTAGCAGAAAGAAGGTT
The DNA here is from genome assembly GCA_021464565.1 of Rutilus rutilus. Taxonomy (NCBI): domain Eukaryota; kingdom Metazoa; phylum Chordata; class Actinopteri; order Cypriniformes; family Leuciscidae; genus Rutilus; species Rutilus rutilus. Next base: position 15,755,371 of record JAJAQA010000009.1, read on the forward strand.
CCCACAGTTTTACATACAGTATGAATTTTTTTAATAGTGTTCACCACAAGTAATAGACTACATTGTAACCAGAAATAAGTAGCCTATATAAATGGCTGCTGTTTTGCATAAGTTTAAGAAGACTTTGCGAAGCGTGTGTTTCTCCGGTCTCCAGTGTTTTCTACTGCAGCACAAAATCAAACGTGGCTGCAGTGCAAGGATGAGTAGCCAAGTTATTATCACACCGCCTTACCACTCGATCCAGTGAAGCCTGAGCACGGAAGTTTTCCCTGGCGTGATCCACATCAGCTGACAATGTATATACTGGATCTAAAAACAGCATCATCACCCACAATTCAATACTTTTTTATGATAAACGGCACAATATATAACTTAGGCTACCCATAATAGCCTTATCTCATTTTTTCTAAAATATTTTTATATTGTAAAAGTCAAATAATGATTTGCAACTGTGTAACTCACCGTACAAATAATCATATGTCCTCTGTTGTCTGAAGCCCCTTCTGCCCTCATTTTTCTTCTGAAATGTGCGTGTGACCGAGTCGCTCATGTTTGCTTATAACTGGATATGTGTTCGTAAGACAGGTAATGGTCACCGTGGAGATCGTAAACATCCGATCATGTCACTGCCGCTACAACACCGCTAGAGGGCAGTCAATACAAACCCAACATCCGCATGTCAGAACCGTAATGTAAATATGTTGTTTTTCCGGTCTGATGAATGATGAACTCATCTTTATTCATTCGTAGCTTTATATACATACTGTCTGAAGAAAGAACAGCCCATTTTGTTTGAATGGTGACATTTGGGTACAAAACACACAGGCATCTCGATCTGTCTCCATAGATTATCCAAAGATATTCTCACATTCACTTGCATTGACGATTTTTCAACCTAGAGGTCCACTTGGGGTTTTACGGATGGGCGGGACTTACCAGCTCTATAGAAGCTTTATATAGACACGTGGTTTAGACATAGACCAAGGAGGACAACAACTATGCACTTGCAGAGATACAGAAAGGTAAACAGAATATCTCACTGTGCTTTGATAAATGGTATTCGGTGCCTTTTGATCATGCCCCAGTAAAGATATTGATCTTATTGGCTTAAAATATTGAACAGTATATCAATAATATAATTTTAATATGTTACAGCATTGTTACAGGTCCGGTCTCCATGTTTCCTTCTCCGGACAATACTTTTTTAGAGGTTAGATCAGATGTTTTAATAGGCTATTTTTTTAATTTATTTTTTACATTTATACGCACGTGTTGCACATAGAAGGCCTTGGGACTGAGAAAACATACTGGGGGTGCAGGGTTTACCTCTTAAGTACACATGAAATCAAAATTGACCATATTTACTTTATTAGTGCAAATTGTTAGTTTTGTGGTGAACAGTTCGTCCGTGCAAGTCAATCCACACAAAAAATGTTTTTGGCTTAGAAATCTTTAATCAAAATCTGAAAATGCTCCTCCCCTCTGCAATGACGGCCCTTCTCTGATGATGTCAGTTTGACGGATTGGGCTTCGGCTTAGCGTCCTTTACCACGCCCTTCCAATTTACAGCCTGCTGCCTGAATGAAACGCCTACTTTTCTAGATCCAATCAGGTTCCAGCTGGAAAAAACAAGCCACGCCCTCTATTTTTCCTCATATAGGATGGATCCCAAATGGCACACTTCATGTGGACTCGCGGTCTCGTGGCCTTAAATTGCGTGTGCCCGCCAAGTGTACGAGTCCGTAGGGTGTCCCAAGAGCTGCCTTTGTGCCCTTGATGTGGACTTCGCCGAAGCCCGCACTTTCGCACCCTCCACACGAGTTACCTACCCAGGAATCATTGCGAACGCCCAATCAGATAAACAAGGGGAGGAGTTTCGTGGCTGTTTGACTTTCGGTGACATGATGTCATAAAGCCTGTCCCAAAATACACTCTCGCGTGTACTTGAGGCCAGCGCCCCTTAGGTCTGCACTTCCTGACGTCACCAAGTGTGAACTCGAAGGAGGTCCACAAGGCCGGAGTCTGCCATTTGGGATCCAGCCTTAGTATTCCATTTCTCTCGGAAATACATCACAACACTGAAATAAAGTCAGTTGCAACTTCCGGTTCACGGGGACTTTAAGAAAAGAATGGGCCATTTTTATATTTTGCTCAGAGCTTTAAAAACATACAATGTAGCCTAATCTAATCAAAACTCTCATCATGAGGAGGACAAAACAAAGTTAAGTTTGTCTTCCCTTGCCATCTCTAAATCATTTTCCAAATTCTAACATTATTTATTATGAAATGCTCTTTTGCTGATTAAAAATGCTAAATATATATAATAATCTCTAAAGACACCACACGATACTCATCCTTTGGTTTTTAAAATTATATTGTGTGTGGATTTAATGTTTTGGCTACACATTTATGGAAGTACAATAATGCCAAATGTTTTTAAAAAAAAAAAGACTGTTGAATTGCACTACTTGAAAAAAATAGGCATTGCATTAACCATGGTTGCATTTTAATGCATTGTATTTTTAGGGCTTGCATTTTTATGGGCTCAAATTCAACATGGTTGAATATTTAAGCTGTGAATATTTCAATTAAAAACATTTCAAACACATTTTCATTATTCAAAATTCAATAATCCATATTCACCTTTCATATTTCACTTCCAAAATATTCAAACTGTTTAAAAATGCAACCTATAATATTCAACAGGCAATTTTCGGTCCATTTTATTTCGCTTTGCAAATTCGCTTCCACAAATTCAGTGGTTCAAATTCGACAGTAAATTCAACATTGACATCCAGGAACTGCAGGAAAAGCAGTAGATTGCCGAGCATACTCTCCATCTGCTGTTAGTCCAGCTCACCAGCAGGTGGTGCAAAAGCGCGTGTTGTTGACGAAGACCAGCATAAATATCAGTCTCCTATAGTCTCATTTTATGCTGAGCTTATGCCTACAAGCCAGGGGGTCAATCCAGCCCTTGAATTCCGTACCACCCCCGGGAGCCGCCATTGGCTAACAAGCCTTCACCTGCTGTTAGCATCCCATTGACTCCCATTCATTTTGGCGTCACTTTGACAGCGAATAACTTTACATCTGAGGCGGTTAATGACTCCATTTGTCCATTGTTTATTTCTAAAGAAACACGACAATGTATAAAAGGCTCCATTACCTTGTATCTTACGTTATGGCCCCGTAAAAACAGTTTTTGTAAAAGTAGGCTAACGATTGCGTCATAACCACGCGACTCTCTGGAAATTACCGTATAGACAGGAGGAGAAGCTCGCAGTCAATCGGGGGGACGTGGAGGCATAAAGTCAAGGGAGAAGCCCATAGAGAGTCATAAAGTTGCTCCTGCTCCTAGCTCATGGACAGTTCCTACTCACGCTCTCCGTTTCTGCAAGATTCGGAAGGGAATGATTCAGATTTCGCTTGGCACAGCTACTAGAAAACTTACAACTGTCAGACAGGCTGCTCATGACTCAACTCCATGAGATCCAATACCAAATTTCCCATGGTATTGCTCAACTCCATGACCAAACAACTTTGCTCCATGACCAAAGTAAATTCATGAGTCAACACCATTGCTGAGTATTTGCTCCTTAAAACTGCAGGGAAACAAAGACAGTTTCGAAAACGTGGTTTGAAATCGCTGGTGTTTCTGACCTCACAAACTACCTTGTAACCAATCAGATCAGTGGCGCAAAAAGTGGGAATGTGATGGTAAAAAAATAAAATGTATTATTTTTTGGGTATTTTCTATATGTAGCTGCTGTTGTCGCCCTCATGAGATTCCATCATTAGAAGGTACGAAAGTAGTGAGTTGTCGGCGAAAAAGATGGATAAAACAAAAAAGCTGTGGGGGGCTAAAAATAGAAAAAGAAATAGGGAAAAGGAGATGGCATGTCAAGGGATGCGACAGCAGCTAAATAAGTGGATGGTGAAAGGCAACAGGTAGGATTTAAAGTGTGACGTCTGTGCTTGGAGGCTTGCAAATATTCATGTTAACAGACATTAGCGCTCTAAAGTGCTCTGAAGTGAAACTTTAAAACAGTGATCTCAAACTCAATTCCTGGAGGGCCACAGTGGAAGTGTGCCACTTTGGTGGAAGTGTGCCACTTTGGATCGATTGCTCCTGTCTGCCTCGCTGCCTGCTGTGAGTGTGTTTGCCTCGGTGCTGTAAGCTCCGTCTTAGCCTCGTATTTCTTTGTTTTGAACCATCATTTACTACAATTTGTAGTTGTTTATACTAAATACAGCTTACCCAACATCTCAGATTGACATCGCTAGCTTCCGTTACTACTAACACAACACGCTAATTCGCTACTGCTAGCCTGTTAACGCGCCACCCGTGCGCTCAGCTGTTTTATTTATTTATTTTTTCTCTCGCGCGCTCGCGCCTTTGAGTTCATAAAAGCTCAGGTAAGTAATAATCAGTCAACAAACACGGTGAGTAATGTCTTGTCCTGTTATTGTCACCTGCACTTCATGTCACATGTTTAGCATAGACTTCTCTGTTGGCAATGTAGGATTTATATGTGATAAATGTAAGGAGACAGTTAGGCTGACAGAGAAGATTTCAGAATTAGAGACACGCATCCAAACTTTAATTGAGGATAGTAAGAGTGCTAGAGCTTTAGATACTATTTTGGATGCGCCTAGCATAGTGAACTCTTTACATGATTCGGTTCCAGCTGAAGTAGTGCCTGAGCAGCCGGGCAAATGGGTGACAGTGAGGGATCGCTCTAGTCGCGGATCAAAAAACCACTCTTCCGTTCCGATTACCACAACAAATCGATTTGCCCCGCTCAGTGAAACACCCACTGAGAATTCTGTTGATTGTGCCCTAGTAATTGGTGATTCGATCACACGGAACGTGAAAATAGAGACACCAGCGAACATAGTCACATGTTTGCCGGGAGCCAGAGCGCCTGACATCAAAGCAAATTTAAAAGTGCTGGCTAATGCTAATCGTAAATTCTCTAAGATCATTATTCATGTCGGCACTAATGATGTTCGACTCCGCCAGTCGGAGATCACCAAAATTAATATTAAAGAGGTGTGTGAACTTGCAAGTACGATGTCAGGCACTGTAATTTGCTCTGGCCCCCTTCCTGTTCGCAGGAGTGATGAGATAGTTAGTAGATTGTGTTCACTGAATCGCTGGCTGTCTGAGTGGTGTCCGTGTAATAATATAGAATTCATAGACAATTGGAAAAGTTTTTGGGGCAAACCTGACCTGTTGAAAAGAGATGGTATTCATCCCTCCTGGGATGGTGCTGCTCTTCTATCTAGTAATATGGCTCATAGTCTTAGAGCTCAAACATGACAAATTGGGCACCAGGTCAGGAAGCAGACAGACTGGCTAAACCAACCGTCTGCTAGCGGCCTCGCGTCACCCAGGTCAGATAAATCCCATCACATAGAGCCTCTTTCACCTAGCTATCATCATATAGAGACTGTGTCTGTTCCCCGATTTTGGAAATCCAAAAAATGTTTAAACCTATCTAAGGTTAAAAATTTAATTGATGTTCAACAAATAAAAAACAGCTATAATACAGATGAGCAAATGATAAAGCTTGGGTTGCTGAATATTCGATCGCTTACTTCAAAAGCACTCATTGTTAATGATATGATTTCAGATAATAACCTAGATGTGCTGTGTTTGACAGAAACCTGGCTAAAACCAAGCGATTACATTACTTTAAATGAGTCCACCCCGCAAGATTACTGTTATAAACATGAACCCCGTCTGAAACGCAAAGGGGGTGGTGTTGCTGTAATTTATAGTAATATTTTCAAAACCACTAAGAAATCAAGTTTCGAATATAATTCTTTTGAAGTGTTAGTGCTTAATGTAAAAATATATAGTAAAAATGATAAATCACGTTTGAGATGTGTGCTGGCTACTGTATACAGGCCACCAGGGCACCATACAGACTTTATTAAAGAATTTGCGGACTTTCTATCAGAGTTAGTATTGGCTGCAGATAAAGTACTAATTGTTGGTGATTTTAATATACACATCGATAATGAAAAAGATGCATTGGGATTGGCATTTAAAGACATTGTAAACTCAATTGGAGTTAGACAACACGTGTCAGGACCTACTCATCGTCGTAATCATACTCTAGATCTAATATTATCACACGGAATAGATGTTGATGCCGTTGAAATTCTGCAGCAGAGCGATGACATCTCAGATCATTATCTAGTCTCGTGTAAATTACATTTAGCCAAGGCTGCAAAGCCGACTCCGTGTTACAAATATGTTAGACCTATCACTTCTGCTACTAAAGATTGCTTTATTAATAATCTTCCTGATCAGTTTCATCATCTCAGCATCTCAGATAGCTTAGAAAAACTTGATATTGCAACAGAAACTTTTAACTCTCTCTTTTCCAGCACTTTAGACACAGTTGCTCCTTTGCGCTTAAAGAAGATTAAAGAAAATAGTCCAACGCCGTGGTACAACGAGCACACTCAGGCCCTTAAGAGAGCAGCCAGAAAAATGGAGCGCAACTGGAAGAAAACAAAACTAGAGGTATTTCGCATTTCATGGAAAGAGAGCTCGATTGCTTACAGAGAGGCTTTAAAAGCTGCTAGATCTGCTTATTTTTCAAACCTATTAGAAGAAAATAAACATAATCCTAGGTATTTATTTGAAACAGTGGCTAAACTAACGAAAAAGAAAGCTTCAAACACAGAAGTTTCCAAGCAGCACAGCAGTAATGACTTTATGAACTTCTTCACTTATAAGATTGATAATATCAGGGACAAAATTATAACTATGCAACCGTCTACTACAGTATCGCATCAGGCAGTGCATTGTAGTCTCCCTGAGGAAAAATTTGATTCATTCATTGCTATAGGAGAGGAAGAATTTACTAAACTCGTTAAATCATCTAAATCTACAACATGTATGCCAGACCCTATACCGACTAAGCTACTGAAAGAGATGCTTCCAGAGGTCATAGATCCTCTTCTTAATATCATTAATTCCTCTTTGTCTCTAGGATACGTACCAAAAAACTTTAAGCTGGCTTTGATTAAACCGCTTGTTAAAAAAATGCAACTTGATCCTTCAGAATTAGTCAATTACAGGCCGATCTCGAATCTACCCTTTCTGTCAAAGATACTAGAAAAGGCAGTATCTTCACAACTATGTTCCTTTCTAGAAAGAAATGATATCTGCGAGGATTTTCAGTCCGGATTTAGACCATACCATAGTACTGAGACTGCTCTCGTTAGAGTAACAAATGATTTGCTCTTATCATCCGATCGTGGTTGTGTCTCTCTATTAGTGTTACTCGATCTTAGTGCTGCGTTTGACACCATTGACCACAACATTCTTTTAAATAGACTAGAAAACTATGTTGGCATTAGTGGAATTGCACTAGCATGGTTTAAATCATACTTATCTGACCGTAATCAGTTTGTAGCAGTAAATGAAGAGATGTCTTATCAATCACAAGTTCAGTATGGCGTACCACAGGGCTCAGTACTAGGACCGCTGCTGTTCACTCTGTACATGCTACCCTTAGGAGATATCATTAGGAAACATGGCATTAGCTTTCACTGTTATGCCGACGATACTCAGCTCTATATTTCTTCAAAACCTAACGAAACTTACCAATTCACTAAATTAACAGAATGCATAGCTGATATAAAAAACTGGATGACTCGTAATTTCCTACTTCTAAATTCTGAAAAAACAGAGATTCTAATTATTGGACAAAAAACGTCCTCACGTAATAACCTAGAATACTGTCTAACACTTGATGGCTGCTCTGTTAAGTCTTCGTCGTCGGTTAGGAACCTGGGTGTGCTCTTTGATACCAATCTTTCATTTGAAAGTCACGTGTCTAGTATCTGTAAAACCGCATTTTTCCATCTTAAAAATATATCTAAATTACATCATATGCTCTCATTGACAAATGCGGAACAATTAGTCCATGCGTTCATGACATCAAGGCTAGATTATTGTAATGCTCTACTGGGTGGTTGCCCTGCACGCTTAATAAACAAACTACAGCTGGTTCAAAACGCAGCAGCTCGAGTTCTTACCAGAACCAGGAAGTATGACCATATTAGCCCGGTTCTGTCAAAACTGCACTGGCTCCCTATTAAACATCGCATCAATTTTAAAATATTGCTGATTACTTACAAAGCACTAAATGGTTTAGCTCCGCAGTACTTGAGCAAGCTCTTAACGCATTATACTCCTTCACGTCTATTGCGATCTCAAAATTCCGGCCAGTTGATAATACCTAGAATATCTAAATCGACTGCTGGCGGTAGATCCTTTTCCTATTTAGCACCAAAACTTTGGAACAGTCTTCCTACCATTGTCCGGGAAGCAGACACACTCTGTCAGTTCAAATCTAGATTAAAGACACATCTCTTTGACATAGCGTTCACATAATACATTATAGACTTCTATAATTCAATATTAGGCTGCATAGATTAGGTCAGCTGGAACCGGGAACACTTCCCATAAATCCTGATGTACTTGTTACATCATGAGAAGAATGGCATCTACGCTAATTTTAGTGTCTTTGTTTATCCCAAGGTTTTCCCGCAGCCTGCCGGATCCAGGCCGTTTCCAGATCTGATGAAGGACCTTCGCCTGGACCCGGTGTCAACGCAGTGCTGAAGGGCCAACTAGTCTCTCCCTATGGAGGATCCCTTTCCCACTCTACAGATAACGCGTCGTCGGGAAAACTCAATTTGCGTATCTACCCCGAATTGATAAAATAAAATAAAATTCTGAATCAAAACTATAAGGAAACACCAGTAATTTGTTTAGGTTTGGTTTGTAGGGAATTCCAAACCTGCACACATATATTCAAACGCACATAACTATAGAACCCGTTCTTAATGCGCATCTGAACGCCATCAGCGTTTCTCACAGGTTCGCTAAAGTCTGTGTAGAGAGAATGGTGTCGTCTTGGCGGCCCTAATTTAAAAACAAATGATCGTTGCGACGGAAGCGAATCAATCAAAACTAACTTTAGCTGGAAAATAACTTTATTAAAGAACCGCTATAAAGCCAAAACAATCTTACGTTATATTATACATTTATCTCTGTGAAGCTGCTTTGAGACAATCTACATTGTTAAAAGCGCTATATAAATGAAAATGACTTGACTTGACTTGACAGCTCCGCACAGTTTTGCTCCAACCCTAATCAAACACACCTTGCAGGTGTGAGTTGGAGCTAAACTGTGCAGAGCTGTGGCCCTCCAGGAATTGAGTTTGAGACTACTGCTTTAAAACTTTTAAAAACTTTAAATAACCATTGAATCAAAATAAAATGTTACTCTTATCTGTGAAATGAGCATGTGACCCACTTCAACTCCACCACATAGGAATCGAGAATCGATAAGAACTGGAGCCAAAATTGTTGCTGCATACCCCTCTGACACTGGGTAGTTGCGCCCTTGAATCAGGTCAACGTGTGATCGTCAATGAGTGATTCTCTGAGCTGGTGTGAGTGAGTGGAGGTGGGGCTAATTTGCATATTCATTGACCATGTATACTAAATGAACCAAGGGTGTAGAGTTACATTCAAGCCATTTTAAGGCATGACAGGGTTTTTTTTTCAAGGAATATAACTTTTAAATATGTAATTGTGATGATCAAAGATGAGTTTTAAGGAATAAAATGATTATATGGGGAAACTGTGCAGATGAACTGACTCCAGCTTGGCTCCCTATATTTCAAAAATCTTTGGACATCGGTATTGTTCCCAGCCTTTGGAAAAGGGCTGTGATCATGCCGGTTCTAAAGATAGCTAAACCCTTAATAATGATTTCAGAACGGTCGCGCTAAATGTGGTTATGAAATGTTTTGAAAAGTGCATTGTATATGTTAAAAGCAGATGTTGCTAACAATTTAGATCCTTTACAGTTTGCCTATAGACAAGGGAGGGGAACTGAGGATGCTATTAACAGCATCATACACTTGATTCTGAAACGGAAACACAAGGCTTATGCAAGTTTACTTTTAATCAACTCTGCTTTTATCACTATTCAACCTCACTTGTTAATTAAAAAGATGGAGCGTTAGGGCTGCTCGATTATGGCAAAAACCATAATCACGATTATTTTGGTCAATATTGAAATCACATTTATTTAACACGATTATTGGTGGGTGATATGATCAAAGTCTTATTTCAAGATATGAGTAATTTTAAATGTCAGTGAAATTTCACAATTTTTAATACTTCAGCAAAAACTAATACTATAGGTTAATGTAAGAAAAAGACTCCTCAAAACAGTTACAAAAGACAATTAAACAGTCAGCAATAAAATAAGAACAAAGAAACTAATTAAAAACAAAACCGACAAAAAATACAACAGAACAAAAATACAAATTAAACAAACAGTGCTTTAGGTTTTTCAGTAAGATAGTGGTATTCAGATAAGTAATAGCCTACAGCAGAAATTGAATCATGTAATCAAATGTAAAATAGCACTGCTGTATACATTAAATATAGACTAACCCTTATTTAAACCAACAAAAGTTATTCATTCAAGAGCAGTGAGGGCTTATATCTTTGTGTTTTAATGTTGGCTGCTGTCACTTTTAAGAGCTGCACAGATTCAATTTACTGTTATGCACGCATTTCAAACACACTTTCTTAAATGTTTACATTCACTTAAGACATGACCGACTGTGTTTGAGGATACATACTGTGGTGATTAGGTGTTTCCTATGATGGTCCTCTAGATGGCAGTAATACCTAATAGAGTGGACAATTACCTAAAGGGTCACAAAAGAAGTGACAGAGAGCTAACCTCATGTTAGAGTTGTATGTTCTGAGAATAGAGAGGCTACACGCCAGTTCAAACAATTTATTTGTTCAGAGTGTTTGTCAATAAACACTACACATACCAAAACGGCATTTCGACATATTTGTGTGTAGGCTATTTGACCGTTTAGGCGCGTATCTGAAGCCCACAGTGTTCTTCGCAGTTATGTATAATTGAGGTATATTTTGTGCCTTAATGCGCTTTTAACAACACTGTTTAATATCAAGTGTTTTTTTTATTTAAAATCCAGAAGTTATGCAGCAACTTTTATTTAAAAAAAAAAGTTTTGTCAGCTTTGCGATTCTCTTTGTACACATATAAACTCTTTAATGGACGCATGCACGTTTAAACACAATTTAAACAACGTAGGGCTATTATTCCATGCATTACTTATATTAAATTGCTCAAGCAAGTGGTCAAATATTTAACTGTAAATTGACAAAAACAGCCGACTCTCATGCCTTTTCTTTTGCATTTAAATTTTAATAAAATACTACTATTTTTCACAGTCATCTTTTTACTTTTAGAAGACCGGGGTAAAGCAAGGAAAACTACAATTTACTTCAACAAGGCGACATAATGAACAACACACGTCTCATTCGTGGAGGTGGAAAAACAAGTTCCCTTTCGTTGTCACTCCGAGTTACGTAGGATGACGACGAATGGGGTTTCGCTTAGAAAGCCTATCATCTTCGAGTATATAAAACGAGCCAATGGCAAGGAAATGCCATGGGTCTGCGGAATTTGCATAGCGTAACTCCGCCCCACCCTGGGGGTATATAAGGAAGTGCGCTGGCAACATGCAGATATGTTTTTGCTTCGGAGCCAAGTTTAGCACTTCACTCCACAGCCAATTCCTGAGTATCATCTCTATTTCTCTTCGAGACGACCCATTGCGGGAACATGCCCATCGCACGGTTGCGGTCGAGACTCAATGATCTTCATGTGAGAGTCTCCTCATCCGCACCCCGATCTACGAGCTCCGCGAGAGCTGGTACTTCGGCTGGCGGCCAGGGTGACCTGAGGGTTACGGTGTGGAATCAAGCGCCAACAATTCCACGCTCCATACCGCCCTCTACCACTGTGCAACCCGTAAGTGTTCCGAATGAGCCCGTGGTACAGTCCTCTGACTTGCCGCGGGTTTCATTCAGCGCTCCAGAGGAAGATGTGATGTCGATCGCTGCGTCACAAGGTGGGCAGGAGTCCTTGGGAAGTGAGGATTCGGCTGTGCTGCCACCTTCGGGTGCTCCAGCATTGCCCGAGTCTGATCCCGAGCTGACGGCCATGCTTTCCCGGGAAGCCGCGGCCATTGGTCTTGAGTGGTCCCCGCCACCTGGTCCAGTGCGCTCGCGGTTGGACGATTGGTTTTGGGGGTGGCCGCTGATCCTTGTCAGCACCCGACCCCAATGCCTTTCTTCCCGGACGTGCATGAGGAGGTCACAAGGTCCTGGAAGGCACCCCTGTCTTCCCGCAATCGCTCGGCGGCCTCCTCCATCTTTCCTCCTCTCGACCAGGCGGCTGCCAAAGGGTACACTGGGGTTCCCCAGGTTGAACGCTCTGTTGCCATGCAATTATGTCCTCAGGGTGCTTCTTCCCGCGGCGACCCTAAGCACCCCTCCAAGGCCTGTAGGTTCTCCTCCACGCTTGTGGCGAAGGCCTATAGAGCTGCGGGGCAGCAAGCCTCCTCACTGCACGCCATGGCGACACTCCAGGTCTACCAGGCCCAGATGTTGCGTGACATGCACGAGAGGAGGACTGACCCAGGGCTCTTTGATGAGCTGCGTGCCGCAACCGACCTTGCTCTCCGAGCGACGAAGGTGACCGCACGCTCCCTGGGTCAGGTGATGTCCACTTGTGTGGTCCAGGAGAGACACATGTGGCTTAACCTGGCTGATATCCGGGAGGTTGAGCGAACCCGTTTCCTTGACACCCCCATATCCCAGGCTGGCCTCTTCGGCGGTGCAGTCGAGGACTTTGCCCAGCAGTTCTCGGCTGCCCAGAAGCAGACTGAGGCTTTGAAACATGTCCTGCCCCGACGGCCCGCTGCTGCCTCCACCCAGCCGTCGGCACAAGCGCCTCAGTCTGCTCGCCGCCGAGGACGCCCTCCTGCGGTTCCCCCCCCTCCTGCGGTTCCCCCCCCTCCTGCACGCCCCAGCAGCAGCCTCCACCCAGGTTTACGATCACAGAAATCGAGACTCATCAGACCAGGCAACATTTTTCCAGTCTTCCACTGTCCAATTTTGGTGAGCTCGTGCAAATTGTAGCCTCTTTTTCCTATTTGTAGTGGAGATGAGTGGTACCCGGTGGGGTCTTCTGCTGTTGTAGCCCATCCGCCTCAAGGTTGTGCATGTTGTGGCTTCACAAATGCTTTGCTGCATATCTCGGTTGTAACGAGTGGTTATTTCAGTCAAAGTTGCTCTTCTATCAGCTTGAATCAGTCGGCCCATTCTCCTCTGACCTCTAGCATCAACAAGGAATTTTCGCCCACAGGACTGCCGCATACTGGATGTTTTTCCCTTTTCACACCATTCTTTGTAAACCCTAGAAATGGTTGTGCGTGAAAATCCCAGTAACTGAGCAGATTGTGAAATACTCAGACCGGCCCGTCTTGTCACGGAACGGTAAACGAGAGTCGAGGATACAAATGCAGAGTTAGTTTATTAGTGACATGCAGGTACGGTACAAACACAAAAACTATGGAACTCCAGGAAACAAGAAACACGGACAACGAACCAGCACAAGACTACAAACACAAGGAGGCTAAATAGGGGAACAAACAAAGGAGGGTAACGAGACAGACAGGTGGGACAAATTAACCAATAATCAGATAACAAGATGGGAGGGGCTAGACAATAGACACGAGCACATGGCCCAAAATAACAAAACACCCATGTGCAGCACAAGACAGGACAGGCATGTGACATTACCCCCTCCCTACGGAGCGGCTACCAGACGCTCCATAAGACCAGGGCGGGACGGGAGGGACAGACCAGGGCGGGACGGGAGGGACAGACCAGGGCGGGACAAGGGGAATGGACAGTTCAGAAGGCCAGGGAGGCACACAAAGTTCGGGAGTCCAGGGCGGAGACGACAGTCCATCTGGCGGCCAGGGCGGAGACGACAGTCCATCTGGCGGCCAGGACGGAGACGACAGTCCATCTGGCGGCCAGGGTGGAGACGACAGTCCATCGGGCGGCCAGGGCGGAGACGACAGTCCCTCAGGCGGCCAGGGCGGAGACGACCCCTCGGGCGGCCAGGGCGGAGACGACCCCTCGGGCGGCCAGGGAACAGGCACCGGCTCAGGAACAGACACCACCGGCTCAGACACCACCGGCTCAGGAACAGATACCACCGGCTCAGGAACAGACACCACCGGTTCAGACACCACCGGTTCAGGAACAGATACCACCGGCCCAGGAACAGACACCACCGGCTCAGGAACAGACACCACCAGCTCAGGAACTGGAACTGGCACCACCAACTCAGGAACAGGAACTGGCACCACCGACTCAGGAACAGGAACTGGCACCACCGACTCAGGAACAGGAACTGGCACCATCGACTCAGGAACAGGAACTGGCACCACCGACTCAGGCACTGGAACTGGCACCACCGGCTCAGGGACTGGAACTGGCACCACCGGCTCAGGAACAGACACCACCGGTTCAGACACCACCGGCTCAGGAACAGATACCACCGGCCCAGGAACAGATACCACCGGCCCAGGAACAGATACCACCGGCCCAGGAACAGACACCACCGGCTCAGACACAACCGGCTCAGGAACAGATACCACCGGCCCAGGAACAGATACCACCGGCCCAGGAACAGACACCACCGGCTCAGGAACTGGAACTGGCACCACCGACTCAGGAACAGGAACTGGCACCACCGACTCAGGAACAGGAACTGGCACCATCGACTCAGGCACTGGAACTGGCACCACTGGAACTGGCACTGGAACTGGCACCACCGGCTCAGGCTCAGGAACAGACACCACCGGCTCAGGAACAGACACAGGCTCGACGGCGGCCATCTTGTCAGGGGACACAGGCTCGGCAGGCGTGACGTGAACAGGCTCGGCGGCGGCCTTCTTGTCCGAAGACACAGGCTCGGAAGGCGTGACGTGAACAGGCTCGGCCGCGGCCATCTTGTCCGAAGACACAGGCTCGGCAGGCGTGACGTGAACAGGCTCGGCGGCGGCCATCTTGTCCGAAGACACAGGCTCGGCAGGCGTGACGTGAACAGGCTCGGCCGCGGCCATCTTGTCCGAAGACACAGGCTCGGCAGGCGTGACGTGAACAGGCTCGGCGGCGGCCATCTTGTCCGAAGACACAGGCTCGGCAGGCGTGACGTAAACAGGCTCGACGGCGGCCATCTTGTCCGAAGACATAGGCTCGTGAACAGTCTCTGGCTGGGCAGACGGGACGTGAACAGTCTCTGGCTGGGCAGACGTGACGTGAACAGTCTCTGGCTGGGCAGACGTGATCTGAACAGGTTCGGCGGCGGCCATCTTGTCCGAAGACACAGGCTCGGCAGACCCACTGTGTCTCCTCCACGCATGCAATACCGTTACTGCATAGAAGAGATGCACGGCCCTCCTGGCCATGGCAGGACTGATGATAGGGAATTCTGGGACCACCGGACTCGGGACCACCAGAACTGGGACTACCGGAACTGGGACCACCAGACTCGGGACCACCAGACTCGGGACCACCGGAACAGGAACCACCGGAACAGGAACCACCGGAATAGGCATGGAGGAAGTCTTCCTTCTCCTCCTCCGTTTCGGGACCACCCGACTCGGGACCATCGGAACAGGCATGGAGGAAGTCTTCTTTCTCCTCCTCCGTTTCGGGACCACCGGAACTTGGACCACCGGAACTGGGACCACCGGAACTGGGACCACCGGAACTGGGACCACCGGACTCGGGACCACCGGACTCGGGACCACCTTACTCGGGACCACCGGAACTGAGACCACCGAACTCGGGACCACCGGACTCGGGACCACCGGAACTGGGACCACCGGACTCGGGACCACCGGAACAGGCACGGAGGAAGTCTTCCTACCTCTCCTCCGTTTCGGGACCAGCGACGAAGGCTTTCCCTTCCACTGACTGCCATCTGCCGTGATACTCTCCTCCTCCAAAGTCCTTTGAGCGCATCTGGAAAAGTACTCCAGCAAGGAAATAGAGGCTCCTTCTCCCTCTCCCTGAGGAAAAAATCTCACTCCGCTGTATCCACATACTTGGCTGGTTCGTTCTGTCACGGAACGGTAAACGAGAGTCGAGGATACAAATGCAGAGATAAGCCCTATTCGGACGGGACTAGTTTTCCAAACGACGTTTGAGTTACAATTCTTATCAACCTACGTCTGTGATTTCATGTACGGATTCGGACGGGACTATCTCCGTGTTTATTACCGAGGTAGGAGTGTCTGTTTTACATGTGGGCATTGCAGAAGATCACGTGTTCAGAATGCGTGGATTGCGTATGGTCATTTGAAATTAAGTACTTTTAAAATTAAGCACTTTGAAATATAAAGTAAAACGTCCTAACGTATTTAGTGTTTTGTAAACCTTTTAAAAAAATTGTAGTATAAAAAAAAAACTAAACATAGATTTATCATCATGATTTTATAGAACTGTTCTTATAATAAATCCACCGGAATAAAAAGTTTTAACTTATATAATTTACACGTTATGTAATTAAGTGCAGAAATGAAAGTAATCTTACCTGAAACTGATATTACAGTAGCCAGTCTGAACAGTTTACGTGATTTGGCTCTTCTTGTTGATTTCATTTTTTATTTTATTTTTTCTTCGCAGTGTAGGCTACCAAACACATTTACATCTATTATCGGTGCGCAAAAAGCAGAAACTTGAATACCGGCGCGATAGCGAGAGATTGTATGGCAGTTCATGTTGACCAAAACACATAAGAAAAAGCGTTTTGGAAAAAAAAATGTCCGGTAATCACAGACATTCGCATTCGGACGGGATTAGATTTCTCTGAGGACCGCCGAGTTTGACGAAAAACAGTAGGTAATTTGCTCTGGAATTTTTACAGAGGTCGTGTGAGAAAAAGACAGACATGGCAGATTCGGACAGGATTAAAATCTCAAAGTACGTCTGTGAAACAGATATTTCTCTAACGTCCCCCTGTGAAACTAGTCCCGTCCGAATAGGGCTTTAGTTTATTAGTGACATGCAGGTACGGTACAAACACAAAAACTCAGGAACTCCAGGAAACAAGAAACACGGACAACGAACCAGCACAAGACTACAAACACAAGGAGGCTAAATAGGGGAACAAACAAAGGAGGGTAACGAGACAGACAGGTGGGACAAATTAACCAATAATCAGATAACAAGATGGGAGGGGCTAGACAATAGACACGAGCACATGGCCCAAAATAACAAAACACCCATGTGCAGCACAAGACAGGACAGGCATGTGACACGTCTGGCACCAACAACCATGCCACGCTCATAATTGCTTAAATCACCTGTCTTTCCCATTCTGACATTCAGTTTGGAGTTCAGGAGATTGTCTTGACCAGGACCACACCCCTAAATGCATTGAAGCAACTGCCAAGATTAATCAATCTAATTGGTTGATTAGATAATTGCATTAATGAGAAATTGAACAGGTGTTCCTAATAATCCTTTAGGTGAGTGTATGTGAAGCACTATAGAGCGTGCTGCTCCTGCACCGCACGCACACACACTGCACATGGAGTATGTGTGAAACGGGCGTTAGATCCATAGATATCATATAATAAAGGCTAGATGTCTTACGGCGGAGTCACTTCCGGCATCACCGGCGGCCATCTTACCACAGGGAAGCTGTGAATTAAGGTGAGTGATCAGCACGCACACAAATCCTCTTATCTCGCTGAAATCTTGACGGATTTACAAATGGTTTGGTTTCTTACAAACGTTATTAACGTGGCTATAATTCTTTCATATGGAAGTCCATTGTTATAATTATTCATATGTATGTAGTGTCATAACTACATCTCTGACGTTTATAACAAACCAAACCGTTTGAAAATCGGTTGAAAATTGAGCAAGTTATGGTTATTTAAAAGTACATGCACCATGTTACGAGTGAGCGAGCACCCTGTGGTAAGATGGCCGCCGTGTGCGGATGCCGACCTCCATTGGCCAGCAGCATTAGCACGAGACATCTAGCCTTTATTATATGATATCTATGGTTAGATCCACCTACAGTTCTTAGAAACTTAGATGTGTCACGCACATTATAACTCTTTGTTTCGTACAACAGCAGCACTCATCTTGTTTGTTTATAGCGGATGCCGATGAAGACAGTCGTAAACCGGAAACTGATATGCCGACTCAAGGCTCGCTCAAATCTTCTAAGAGTTTTGAAGCGCACTGGGTTCTATAGTGCGCCAATCATGCACAATCAAATTAACCAACTGTTAGTGAGGCCAGCAGGGGGCGCTTACCCTGTGGTCTGTGTGGGTCCTAATGCCACAGTATAGTGACGGGGACACTATACTGCCAAAAGAGCACCGTCCTTCGGATGAGACGTTAAAACCGAGGTCCTGACTCTCTGTGGTCATTAAAAATCCCAGGATGTCCTTCGTAAAAGAGTAGGGGTGTAACCCCGGCATCCTGGCCAAATTTGCCCCTTGGCCTCTGTCTATCATGGCCTCCTAATCATCCTCATATACATACTGATTGGCTTCATCACTGTCTCCTCTCCACCAGTAAGCTGGTGTGTGGTGGGCGTTCTGGCGCAATATGGCTGCCGTCGCATCATCCAGGTGGATGCTGCATATTGGTGGTGGTTGAGGAGATTCCCTCCTTCTATGTAAAACAAATTATTATTATTATTATTATTAACCGCGCTTCAGTCATATTGCGCAGACAATTGATCCATTTAGTTTGTACGGCTCTGAAAGTGCGATGTATACTAGTATTGGTAGGTTTAGGATTAGTTGTGGTGGAGGGGTTAGGATTAGGGGTGGTGTTATTATTACGCAGTACAGGTGCATACCGGCCCACTTCAAGCAGTGTTAAGAGGTGCATCAATTTTTGGTCAAAATCTTGTACTGACAATGCAAGAGTTAAGAGACAATTTAAGTTCTGGACTCAGAGGTGCCAATTCAAGTGTGAAAATCACTCTTCATGCTCCCTCTACCATTCTTTCAGTATGAGCCTGATGAATCTTGACACTGTCATCCTGGAATATGGCCTTGGAGTGTCTTCCTACGTGGTTGTTTAAGAAATGAAAAGTTACACACTCCATCAATTAGGGTTAGAAGACCTGTTTAACATGCTAGAAACATAATAATCACTGCAATAATGTAAACTCTTAAGTATTTTGCCTATTTAAATCCAAACAGCGATTTTTTTTTTTTGGCCGGGCAGTGTATATTACTAATGCAATAATACTATTGTGCATTCATAATAATAATAATTAGCATTTTATTTAACAGAACAACAGTCAACATTGCTCACTTGAAGCAAATGCGGACACGAGTGGCCTGAGCGTCGGAACCCTAGAGTCGAAGTTTGCGGCTTTAACTGACGAACACGCTAAACTCAAAGCCAAGGTTATGGATCTAGAAGGGAGGAGCCGCAGAAATAACATACGAATCTTTGGCTTACCTGAGACGATTGAGGGCCCTCGTCCGACCACTTAGTTCTTAGTGGAAATTTTTGGTGCAAGCCTATTTACCTCTCCTCCTGATTTGGATCGTGCCCATCGCGCCCTCACAGCGAAACCAAAGTCGGGGGAGAGAGCTAGGTCTGTGATAATTCGTTTCCACAAGTTCCAGACCAAGGATTTGGTGATTCGCGAAGCCCGCAAACTAAGAGGAAAGCTTCAATATCGCGGTAATCCGGTCTTCATCAATGAAGACTACAGTCCCGAAGTTTTGGAGATGCGGTGCCGAATACCGAGCGGTACCAGCTTGGTCTGAGACCATCTCATCATTTCCCATCTAAACTTTTCATCACGACATCGGATGGTAAGAAGAGGCGGTTGTCGTCAGCTCATGAGGCTGGTGAGTTTATCAAAACCCACCGGCGTGAGTCGACAGAAGCTACGTGAGCAGTTGACTTTTTTCTTTTTCTTCTCTTTTTCCTTTTCTGACTAACGCTACTGGCGTCTACTCACACGATGCTGTGTTTCGGATTTCATTTTTATTTTTTCATTTATATTATCATCTAGTATACAATATCTGGACACCGGAGTTCATAGCTATTTATGATATACAAGATACGTCGTTTTCGCTCTTTTCACTCATCTTGCTCCTGGATGATCATAAGACTGACAAGACCGTAATTTTTGTACATCTGCTGCCCAGGAGAACTTTTATGCAGACTGTTAAAGGTCGTATACAGCGTTGTTCTGTGTTGCTGGTAGTTTGATTTTGATCAGTTTTTGTTTTTTATTCATGGGCTAAAATACATATTTTTGTGGAGCCGGGGTCCTTTGTGCAATTTGATAGTACATTTTGTAATTTTGAGAAATTCCATTGAGATGCTTATGTTTAGCAGGTTCTCTGCGGGGTTCTGGGTTGATATGTTAGGAATGGGATTTTGTTTCTTTTTCCTTTTTGAATGCTATGGCTTTCCAATTTGATTTATTGTGTTTTATTTTATTTTCCTTGAAGTGTTTCTTTTCTCCTTTCTTTTTTTTGCATTTTGCTCAGATATGAAACTGTCATGTGGCCGATTGATAATGGCTAAAACAAGACTAAAGAGAGTTCCAGTATTCGTTTCTTATCATGGGATGTTAAAGGGGTGAACAATAATATTAAAATTAGCCGCATTATGTCTCATCTCCAACATCTTAGGGGGGATGTGTTCTTTCTTCAAGAAACCCATCTTAAGACAAGTGATATTCAACGGCTTAAAAGAGCATGGGTGGGCCATTTATATCACTAAAATTTTAGTGCTCGAGCAAGAGGTGCTGCTATTCTTATTCACAGAAATATCCCTTCCCTTGGCTAATGTTTTGTCCGATCCTAATGGCCGTTATGTCCTAATTACTGGCAAACTCAGAGATGTGCCTATCGTTATGGCAAGTATTTATGCCCCTAACTGGGATGATGACAAGTTTATATCCAATTTCTTTTCATCCATTCCGGATATTGACAGAAGACATGTTATAACAGGGGGTGATTTTAACTTTGTTCAAGACACTGTTTTAGATCGATCCTCAAGCAGACCTTGTGTATCAACTAACTCAGTCAAAACTTTGAATACCTTTGCTGGGCGACTGGGCCTGTCCGATCCCTGGAGATAAAAATTTCCCACGAATAGAGCCCAATCATTTTTCTACCACGTTCATCAGTCATTTTCACGAATAGATTTTTTCCTATTAGACAATAGACTACTTTCAAACCTATCGAGCTGTGAATATCACAGCATTGTCATTTCGGATCACGCACCCACCTCTGTTGACGTTAATCTTTCCCAGTTCACACATTCTCCCAAACAGTGGCGCTTCCCCTCTCTCTTTCTGGCTAGAGATGATTTTAAAAAAAATTTGGCTGAGCAAATAGCCCTATTTTTTTAGGTCAACGATATGCCAATTATTAATAGAGGGACTCTTTGGGGAACATCTAAGGCATATTTAAGAGGTATGATCATTTCTTATTTTTCTGGTAACAACAAGGCTGACAAGCTTAAATTAGATACAATCCTTAAGGACCTACAAAGTTTAGATCGTCAGTATGCTGTTGATCCAAATAAAGATCTGTATAAAGAACACCTTCGTTTACAAACGGAATTTGATTTTTTGACCACGAATAAAGCTGAAGTGCAGTTGCTTAAATCTAAGTAATGTTTTTTTGAACTAGGTGATAAGGCAGGTAAATTATTAGCTCATCAAGCCAGAGCATCAGCAGCATCAAGACTGATTAATGGGATAAGGTCACCACAAGGAGAAGTGTTTCATGATCCACATAAAATTAATAACATTTTCCTAGAGTTTTACTCAAGCCTTTATACTTCTGAGCTTTCCTTATGCTCTGACTGTGGGGAATGGCCCTTGGATAAGATCACTTTTCCCAACATTGATAGTAACATGGCTAAGACCCTTGGTGACCCAATATCAGTTTCTGAGGTAATGGAAGCTATCAAACATTTACAGAACGGCAAGTCACCAGGCCCTGACGGGTTTACTACAGAGTTTTATAAAGCATTTTCTACATCCCTAGCACCTGCATTACGGAATATGTTTAACAAGTCTTTTTCTAAAGGCTACCTGCCTCCCACCCTGTCGTTAGCGTCAATCACTTTGATTGCCAAAAGACAAAGAACCCCTTACTGTGTAGCAGCTATAGGCCCATTTCACTTTTGAATGTCGACTATAAAATTGTAACTAAGATTTTAGCGTTGCGTTTACAAGAAGTCTTGCCACAAATAATTTCGGATGACCAAACAGGTTTTATGATTGGAAGACATTCTTTCTTTAATACAAGGAAACTTTTCAATATCCTCAATATGCCTAGCTCAGATGTGCCAGAAGTGGTTCTGGCACTAGATGCGGAAAAGGCGTTTGATACAGTCGAGTGGGGATATCTATTTCATATAATGGAAAGCTTTGGTTTTGATGATTGTTTTATTTCCTGGATCAAACTATTGTATGTCTCCCCACAGGCATCTATTTTAACTAATGCTTCAGAGGGGCACTAGGCAAGGCTGCCCTTTGTCGCCTTTGCTTTTTGCCATTGCCATTGCCATTGCCATTGAGCCCTTAGCTATCTGGCTTCGTGAGGATGTAAATTTTAAAGGTATAAATCGGCTAGGTAGTAGAGAGTATAAATTATCCCTATATGCAGACGATCTTCTACTTTTTATTTCTGATCCAGAGACTTCTGTCCCTGTTATTCTGAACATTTTAAACCATATCGGTACAATTTCAGGGTATAAGATTAATTTTCATAAGAGTGAGTTGTTCCCTGTAAATTCTCTGGCGAATAACCTTGCACATTCACTTCTACCATTTAGGCCCCATTTACACTGCATGGTTCAAGTGACCCAATTCCGATTTTTTCCTCTCATGTGGCACAGATCGGATATGACCGGTGAACGTGTAAGCAGAAAAAAACCGCATGGATTCCGATTTTCTCAGATCGGATTCAGGCCTCACTCATATGTGGTAATAAATCGGATATGAATCGGATACGTGCATTTGCGTCTGCCATGTAAGCAGACAAATCGGATATTCCCCAGTAAATGCGAGTCATACATCGTTAAAAAAAGGACGTCAACTCAGGTGGACACCAACTGCGATCACATGACTTAATGATGCGATGGAGGACGAAGGCTCAACATAGTGGAGTATTTTTTTCTCCGCCTTACGAGAGCAATGTTTTGCTGATTTTTGTAAATAGTGCGGAAAGCAAAACACTGGATAATTAGAGATGCGCGGATGAGCTCCAACGTCACCCATCCGCAGCCAAAAACAAATCATCCACCCGCACCAATATTTTTGTCTGATTTAAGTATCCGCACCCGATGGTCAAATTATGTATTCGTATGTGTTGTTACGCGTGTGGATAAATGGATGATCATCACCTTCAACAGCGGACTCGAGGCGACGTTTGATGCGCGCATCTCTAATGGTAACATAATACACTGATGAATGAGCGCTGCTTTTAAATGAACATTTCTTTAAAACAAAATTTATTTGGACAGATTTTCATTTTCTTAATGGCGTAAACAGGCTTTAGCCTAGGCTACTCCCTTGAAACTTAAACTGGAATGGAACATATGCTACTCATATTTTAGAGAATGTAGTTAATATTTTCGTTAATAATGATTTATCCACCCGCGACCCACTCAAAATTAATCAGAATGTTATTTTTATTAGCCTACTTAACCCGCCCGATCCGCGGATATGACCGCGATCCGCGCATCACTATAATACTTTTGTCTGCTTCTGGGTGGTTGACGTGAACTCAAATCCAAAGTGGAAAAAAAAATATTTCTAAAATGTATGTCAAATGTCTTATAATTATATTGCTTAATATGTGAATAACTCAAAACTAAATGTGTCCCTTTCTAATTCCTTATTTATTTAGCATTTTATTAACTTTTTTGTGTGGTAGTCCCAAATATTGTCCACCGGTGTGACAACATTTTTTATGTTAATATTTAATTCAGAGATTGTGTGACAGATAAGACAAATATGCACAATCCTTATCAATTTGTCCTTATTACATTCCCACATCAAAAGTAACCAATAAAAATTCACAATCATGTTATTATCCCACTATAAGATGTACACATAGGGACTTTACCCAAACGCCTGGATTATATTCAATATAATTAGTATAAAACCTAATGAAGCTTCAATCCATCCTTATATGTGCATAGTGATGATATCATTATTATACTATTCAACACCTTTTACATAAATTTGTGCATTTAAAGGACTTTTCCACTTATAATTCAGTTTGTCACACCACAGGACATTTCGTCACACCATTGGACAACAAAAAGTACCGGTATGCCCCTGTTTTGTACAAAGTCACATTTATTATTTCTTGTTCAAATAATTTTAAAAAATCATTAAAATAAAGTTACAACTCCAAGTTCAAATGTGTTTTGTACAATAAAGTCAGAAGAAAGAAGAATAAACGATGCGCGTGGAATCTGCCTAACAAACATCGATTTCATTGGCCTTTTTATGCAGTGGTATTACGCAACAAGGAAGTGTATACAAACTGGATACCACTGTTTTCAGTGGAATCTGAGAAATGCGGCAAACAAGACCGCACCTCTCTATCATTAACAGTTTTTAAGATAATTACACATATGTAAAAGTACGCAATTTTGGGCGGTATCGCCTAATCTGTCCCCATAACATTTATATTCATATCCCATTGAAATGTGCGATCTCAAGAGCTTAAAACCATAGACAGTATATAAACTGGACACAGCGACCCTATTGGATTCAACGGAGACAAGTGAAGTCAATTAGAAGCTCTCACTTCCTGGTGGTCGAGTGTACTGCGCAGACTCAAACTGAGCTTGACGACGTAGATGTGACGTGAGCAACCCGTCTGTCTTCTAGTAGCTGTGCCAAGAGAAATCTGAATCATTCCCTTCCAAAACTTGCAGAGACGAAGAGTGTAAGTAGGAGCTGTCCATGAGCTAGGAGCAGGAGAAACTTTTGCTAAGTATTCTGATTAATTATTTTGTCATTTTGCCTCCACGTCCCCCCGATTGCCCGCGAGCTTCTCCTCCTGTCCATTCGGTAATTCTCTACTGTGCGACAGAGAGTTGCGTGGTTATGACGCAATCGTTAGCCTATTTTTACAAAAACTGCATCTACGGGGCCATAGTGTAAGATACAAGGGGCCGTAACGTAAGATACAAGGGGCCGTAACGTAAGATACAAGGGGCCATAATGTAAGATACAAGGTAATGGAGCCATTTATACATTTTCGTGTTTCTTTAGTAATAAATAATGGACAAATGGAGTCTTTAAACGCCTCAGATGTAAAGTTATTCGCTGTCAAAGTGACACCAAAATGAATGGGAGTCAATGGAATGCTAACAGCAGGTGATGGTCTGCTAATCAATGGCGGCGCCCGGGAGAAGCTTCAATATTTTATGAAACCCTGCCCTCCTGCTTAAAACAACTAACTGAGCTAGCGATGACTCTCCTCTTCCTGATTCGCATCAGCTATGAAATCAGCATGATATGATTAGTTTCTAAAGCTGTCAATCATCTCACGTGAACCCATAGATATAAACACTAGATGTCGCCTTGGGGTTCTAAACATGCGTCAAAACCGCCGCCATCTTTGAACAGGGGTCTTGCCATAGGAAGTAGCTAGGTAACGCTGCTATCTCCGCCTATACTTCAATTTTATGGATGATACCGGACTTTTGTGCTGCGTATGGATGTTCACACGAACGAAATCTAAACCAGACAGCATGGGATTAGATTTACTCTGTGGATGGTAGTAGTCAAGTTGTTTTTTAAAAAGTTCAGTGTACATTTCTCTGCTTGGAGGAAGAAAATGAACTGTGATTCTCGCACAGCTAATGAACTGTGAATATTCTTTAGATATTATTTGAAATAACTCTTGTGTTTAAAATGTACAATATGCAGGAGTTGATCCTCAATACCCACTTTTGGCTGTGATGTGCTGTGTTGTTCCTAACTTTTGATTTTTTACCGATTGTAGGCTACTCAAACCTTTTAATGAAAAAAAAAAAAAAAAAAAAAAACCTGTAAGTACAGTCCTAATAGTATGCTGGTCCTCTCCCTGTCAATCTTCAAACAGTACATCCATGATTATTATACATAGAATTCCGCAAATCTTATGTATGTGTGCGTTTTGCACAAGGACAGTGGGCTCAAGGGCTTGTTTCTTTTCCTTGCAAACTGGGGATGGAGGTGTGGAAGGACACTGAAATTTGTGAAAATGTCAACTGTTTAAATCCTTTCTTTAAAGTGAATTTCGTTTTGTATAAATTGTATCTTAATTTTAATAAATTTTATTCATCAACAAATTGCTTGTTGATATAATCATGGAGGCGTCCGCGCGGTCACTTACTTATTGCACGTTAACTGGAGCGCATCTCATCCTAACTTAACGAAACTCAGCCTATGCCTCACACAGACAAGAGAAATACATCAAATACACAAAGCTTAAATAGTCTTTAAACGAAATAATTTAAAACGAAAGAAAAAAGCTAGGCTACTCTCTGATTATGTAATCCATTATGTGCATTTCTCTCTCTAGGCGCGTTCACTACGGAGATGGCGATCGTCAACTTCATCTCTGCAGCCGAGTCGACACTGTCAGAAGTTTATTAATAAAAATCAATGCACGCGTCACCGGATTTACAAATGCACGTCTTGCTTGTTGCACGCACACATATTATGTCGAAATAACGAGATATTATGTTGAAATAACATTATTCTTAATAAAACATCTTTTAGAATATTTGATTGAATGCTGAATGTTGCGCTTGTTCAATTTAATAAAATTAAAAATTTAATTGTGATCATTAAAATAATTGAATATTAAATATTTAGTGGCCAAGTTTTGCTCATTTATATATGTATTATATAGCAATAGTTTATTCTAAGTTTACTCAAGTGGAAGAATGTGACTAATAAACGTAGGCCTACTAGCACTATGCATTATATTTTGAAAAAGAAGTAATTATCTTAATATCAAAACCTTAAATTTCCTCTGGACTCAATGATAAATACATGACTGACCGTTGGAACGAACCATAAAAACTAGAAAATCGCATTCATGACGATTTATGGTGATTTTATTTCCGTTAGACCTTTGCCTACATTGACGCTGATGCATTAAAGAGGAGGGGCTCCCCTGTTCCAAGATGGCGGCTCTATTGACGCATTCGTTCCAATGAACTGCCGTATACAAGGCGACATCTAGTGTTTATATCTATGACGTGAACCAACCAGACCATAAGGCTGTTCTAAAGCAATGACGCTGTCTGTGTATAGTTCCTTATTCTGAGCTACAAACACAACTAAACACATCTTTTCATCTGATTCAAGAAGCTAATAAATGCAGGATTCAAATATATCTGTTTTGTGTGTGTGATTTCTGTCCGATTTTGGTTATTTTATAGGAACAAAGAATGTTTACGTCCACTGGTGTGACAGCCATTTCCACCAGTGTGACGCTGATTTCATGTCACACTATAGGACAGTGCTGTCACACCAGTGGACATTTTCAAGATCAAGGCCAGTTTGCAGCCTAGTTATATGAGAGACAGTCTTCAATCCTGACTAACAGTGTTAAGGTTTACATTATTTTCAATAGTCAATCAATATAAATTGATGAAAATTTTCAGATCAATACTTAGATTATGTCACACCAAAGGACTGCATAATGGATCCCATTTCCAACAGTGCAAGGAAATAGCAATATTATGAAAATATTTGAAACAGGACTCACCTTGTGGGCAGTCCATGTACTCCAGTGAGGTCTACTGTACTTCCTGGATGAAGAAGGGCCCCTCTCAGTAATAGGGTGCCCAAATTAATGCCTGTTTTATATCTACAGAATGGCGTCACACCAGGTGGACACCAGTTTTGCGGACAAAATGTAATGCGTCACAATTATTTTAAATGGGGACCTTATGATTTATAACCTTTAGTTTCATTAAGTTAACACCGCTATAACATCTATTCAAGTATTTTAATGTATTTGGACTTATTTTTAATTTAATTACGGTAGTTTTAAGATAAGCAACGCTACCCCGGACAGTCACGCCAGTGGACAAATTCATTAATTACAGATGTATTAGTTCTGGAAGATTAAACTGTATATAACAACAGATATTTTAATTAAATATTATATATTTTTATTTATATTTGTCACCATGAACACAAAAATGTAGCGTCACGTCAACCACCCTTCTGCATCCATTGCATATCGAGCTGTTTTACTTCATTTTCCGGGTCAGAACGTCTACATTTGGTTGTTTTGGCAGTGTAGTGTAAATGCAAATATCGGATACGGGTCACTTTTAAAAGATGATGTAAGCGGGTCGTCAAAAAAAAAAAAAATCGGATATAGTCAGCAAATCGGAATTGGGCATCAAGACCTGCAGTGTAAATGCAGCCTTAGATGGGCGGCTGATGAATTTAAGTATCTGGGTATTACTGTGGTCTGAAGATGACTCTGAAAGCGAATGTCCAGATACTGGAGAAGAACATGATGTAGGCTTAAATTTACAAGGAAATTCTGTGGGTAATTATCTTAGCCTACTTCCAATTTAAAACCACCTTTTTACACAGTTCAAGAGCTGAGTAATTTCCTAGACGTTACTAAAAATCAGAGAAAACCTAGATTGGAAAAACATTTTCCTGATTTGGACCTTTTTGTGGAGTCTGAAAAAATATTGACCTTATAAAAAGTATTAAAAGACAGATGTGGTGGGTTGTTTTATACCCCTTTATCATTTTTGTCATGACTTTTTTTAATATTGGGTCTCTAAATATTAATGGATGTCGTAGTACAGTAAAGAGAAACAATCTTTTTAATTATTTAATTCTAAAAAAGGCTGATGTGATCATACTTCAGGAAACGCACACAGACTTGCAGAACCAGTCACAGTGGTTTAGTGACTGGAAGGGTAATGTTCTTCTGAGCCATGGCACAAATGTTAGTAACAGGGGTAGCATTTTTGTTTTCACCCCGGGTTGGTATTTTAAACAGCATTGAGATAATACCAGGAAGAATGTTACGAGTAGATGTTACTTTAGGTGACACGTTTTTTTTCTCTGGTCAATGTGTATGTTCCAAATGATGGCCGGGAGCGCATTGCTTTTAAAAAAAAATTTATCTGATGCGTTATCACACTGTCCTCGGGATAACATTGTTATACTGGGGGGTGATTTTAATTGCACTTTAAATCAGCAGTTGGATCGGAATCATAATGAACCATATCCTTCTTCAGCCAAGAGTCTGAAAAGTGTAATTGATTATTATAATTTTGTTGATTTGTGGAGAGATACATTCCCTGGGCTTAGACAGTATACTTGGATGAAAGTGAACTCAAATATAATGTCTGGAGCTAGACTTGACCGTTTCTATACTGATTTATGCAATAGGGGAAGGTTTTTTAGGAATTCTATTTCACCTACTTTTCTCTCAGACCATCATTATATTTGTATGGCTATTTCTGTCGAGACCACTAAATCTTATAACTCACTTTGGCACTTTAATAATGGGTTACTTCAGGATCAATGCTTTGTCCACTCTTTTCACATCTTTGGGGATTCTTGAAGAGAGGAGAGAGTTAATTTCCCATCTTTAAGTCAATGGTGGGATGTGGGCAAAGTGCAGATCAAGATCTTTTGTCAGCAGTTTACTGCACATACCAGGGGTGTCCTAGTGGAGAAAATGAAAGCTCTTGAAAATGAAAATTTCTTTTACGCAGCTTAGCGGAGGAACAAGGAAAAACTGCCCTTTTAAGGGCAAAGTTCACCTGCCTAAATAATATGGATTCTCCTACTGCTTTTTTCTTTGGACTTGAAAAAAAGCCAAGGGCGCATAAGCATCTTCATCAACTGAAGTATTAACAACACAAACAGAAATAAATGCTTTTGCTACTTCTTTTTATGAAGATTTATACCGCTCAGAGCCATGCAATGGAGTAGAAGCTGATGTTCTTCTGAGTGACTTGCCTCAATTATCAAACAGGGACAAGATGGATCTTGAGAGTCCTTTGACAATGGCTGAACTTTCGAGAGCTGTCCAGGAGTTGAATCCTGGAAAGGCACCTGGTTTGAACGGACTTTCATCCGAGTTTTATAAGGCTTTTTGGAACTTAATTGCCCAGGACATGTATGATGTTTTGGCGGAAATCATTGAAAGAGAGACACTTCCTCTAAGCTGTCGGAGAGCGGTTTTAACCTTGATCCCCAAAAAAGGAGACCTTGGTTGCTTAAAAAAACTGACGTCCCGTCTCCTTGCTGTGCGTTGATTTAAAAATCTTTTCAAAAGCCTTAACCAACAGATTGAAGAACTGTATAGAAACTGTTATTCATAATGATCAGTCTTACTGTATTCCTAATCGAACTATTTTTGACAACCTTTTTTTGGTTAGAGATATCATTTCAGTGGCAAAAAGACAAAACTTGGACATTGGTCTTCTCTCTTTGGACCAAGAAAAAGCCTTTGATAGAGTGGACCACTCTTATTTATTTAAGACTCTTGAGGCTTTTGGTTTTGGTCATCGTTTTGTGTCTTTTATTAAGCTCATGTACAGTGATATAGCATGTTAAGAGTAAATGGAACACTAACAAGACCCTTTTCAGTGACAAGAGGAATAAGACAAGGGTGTCCTCTATCAGGTTTACTCTATGCTATTTCTATTGAAGGAATTCAAAATATTGACAATATTAGTTCATGTTTGAATATTTTTCAGAAAGCTACCTCTGCACGTATAAATTGGGAAAAATGTGCTTCTTTGTTGATGGGGGATTGACATATTTCAGGACCTCCTAATTTGCCAAATCATTGTAAATGGGCACAGGATGGTTTAAAAGTTCTAGACATTTATTTTGGAACTGAGCAGTATATGGAGAAGAACTGGGAAGGAGTGGTTGACCGGGTTATCGGTAAAATTGAAAAGTGGAAGTGGATTCTCCCACAGCTTTCATATAGAGGAAGATGCCTGGAAGACACACTTTGAGGAAGACACACTTTGAAGTTGAAGGAAAGGATACTAAATGGAGGACGTACCTTTCAGTGCCCAGAGAAGTAAATCCCTCATGGAGGCTGTTGTACAAGCCTCCTATTTCAAAAAGATGTGGAGATCTAGAGTGGAGAATACTTCACGGTGTGTTGGCTACAAACAACTTTGTTTCTACATTTAAGGAAGTGGTTTTACCCGAATGTTTGTTCTGTAAGACTTCCGATACTGTTTTTCACCTATTTTGTGAGTGTTCAAGGCTGGTTCCACTTTTTGTACTTTTGAAAAAACTAATTGTGAAATAGTTTTTTTCTTTTACAAACACCCTTTTTATCTTTGGTTGTAAGTATAAACAGTCATGGCACGAACAGTGTGTGCTCGCCAATTTTTTAATTGGCCAAGCCAAGTTAGCAATCCTGAAAACACATAAATTTAAAAATGCTGGTCAGGATGTTGATTTGTTGATTCTTTTTAAATCATTGGTTGAATTTAGGATTGCCATTGAATTTGCATACTATAAACAAACTGATAATGTACCTTTTTTTATATTTTTTTTACAATGAGATGGGGTGTGAGAGATGCTTTAGTGACAATTAGTGAGTTTGCGAATTTGGTTTTTGTCACTTACGGCAAATCAGATCATCTGCGGCAAAATGCAGTGTAGGAGCATGAGGTACTTTCGGTTGTGTGAATGTGTGATCATGTACTCACGACCTCTCTTCACTCTATCTTGAGAACAGACAAGAGTTGAGAACATTTCTCTTTCAGCAGAGGATGGAAGCAGTTGCAGGCTAACCCAACCACATGCTGTAAAAAAGAGAAAAAACAGCCACAAGTTCACTGTTCGCACACCAGTGAGTTTTATGAAATTGTTTCATAATAATAAATCATTGTTACACATAGATGCAGTTGTATAACGTAGATATATTAGGTTAAAAGCTAATATATTAGGTTAAAAGCTCAGATAACGGAGAACATTAGGTTAAAAGTCTTTAAAAACAAAGGTAATCCAACAAGTATTGACAAAGAAATACAAATGATGCATTAACGTAAACATAAACCAGACAAACACTGAGTGAAGGTGAGGAACTAATAAACACATGATGATGAACTAAATGACAAACAGCTGTGATGATGATTAGTGTCCATGGAAACTGTTGAGTGCCGGGAAATTCAAACAAAGGTACACATGCGACTAATGAAAACAAACTTAAAGTCCATGAAATCGAAACTAAGAATGAACACAACTGAATAAGTGTGACAGTCATTCACTTCACTATACGTTTGAGTGTGTTAGAAAATGAAGGTGTTTTCATAAAGAAAGAGAAAACACAAAGGAGATCAATGCATCTCATCTATTAAAAGCAAGGCTTGAAATTGGAGGGGGGTGGGAGGGGCTCAGGGGAGTGAATTTCAAGGGGGGACAGAGTTCCAGTTTAAAATGTTCTATCTTTTATCCATGCAATAGCTTCCAAATGCTAGGCCTATGCAAATTTCATAAATAAATATTATGGGATTTTCTGTATCGTTTAAAAATCTAAAATCTATCCCCAACTAGGGTCCACCAATCTTGGCCATTTCCACCACTGATTAAAAGCGATCTCAACAATGTCACAAATTGTAAGGGGTGGGTAAAAAATTACTCATTTTGAATTGCTTTATTCAAGTCTTTGCATGGAGAGAAGTTACCGATTTGGCACTTTTATTCCAGCAGAGGGGGAAATATATTTGTTATCTATAAGTATTAGCCTATGCGGCGTCCATTTCTAGCGAACACAAGAAAGTGAAAAAAGCCATGTTCGCTGAGAAATAATGCTTTATTAACAAAATTCGGGAGGAGCACAGATAATCTACCCAATCAGCGCAAGAGGAGGCTTATATATAGAGCCAACAAACCTCTGAGGGACGCAACAAAGCATCCCTCCTCCACCCCAACTCCTCACTCGCAATTAGTCCTATCCCAGCCTGGGATGGGGGGGCTCGGAGCCCTTGCAGCACGCCAAATACGCATATTTCTAATATATCTGATTATATGTAAGTGTGAACTTTTAAACCTTTTTAAACTTTTCACGGTTAAGGGGGTTTCAGACGACTAAAGCGTCAGCACTGACAAATAATATCTATGAAAAGTAAATCGTCAGTTACACCAGATATGTGTTTGTAGTCTATTAAGTCTTCCAAGGTGGTGTTCAAAGATCAGTTAATCACAGCACCTTTGTTTTGTTCCTGACTGAATCAGCGTTTTTGAATAAATTGATTGAATGAATGGTTGACGTCACTGAAAAAGTTGCTAGCTAGCCTGGTAGCCTATAGTCTCAGCCTCAGACTTTTGGCTGCACATCTGATCAATATGGCACACAATATTGGAAACACTTCAGGAGTTTCAAAGTCGTCATCTGAATTCTACTGGCCGGGAGACGTGTGTGTCGTGTTCTTTAGCGGTTCACCTTGAAACAAAGCCGTTGTGACGCCAAACCCCCAAATGGAAGAAGAAAGCAGTAGTGTTCAACTAAATAGTGAATTTTCAAAAGAATGTGAAGAATGTGAATGTCACGGTATAGACTCGTCCAAGATAATACCCATCCAAGAGTGTTACATGCCAGTGTCTTGACGAAAAATGCTATCTATCAGATGGTGCTACCAACACTGTTGCTTTAAGGGTAGGGTTAGGGTTTCGGTTGGTTTGGACATTAATAAAGCCTCAAACCACATCACACCACATGAATGTTATGCTGGTAGCCCAATCTGATAGGTTGCACAAATACAGAACACCGGTCTGTTATTGTAGGGACATCGATTTATATTTTGTGTAAAACATGACGTTGCTTTACATGTCAGTCTGGGCAGTCCTTTGCCAATGAAAGCTGCTATGGAGTCCAGACCTTCTGCTGTCAATCTGAAGGTCTGGTAGCTTAAAACAATAATCTGTTATAGCAATGTATGATATCAATATGATATACAATATATGACATTACAGTGTTTATATATATATATTACAGACACACATGCGCACACACACGCACACACACGTGTGTGTGTGTGTGTGTGTGTGTGTGTGTACAAATGTTGGCAAATTTAGTATGATTCAGACAGTATGATTTACAATTCACAAGCAGAAAGTTTACCATAATCACACTGACAAAAATACAAGATCAGGATAGAAAACGTCTCGGTTACTAACGTAACCTTGGTTCCCTGAGATGAGGGAACGAGTATTGCGTAAGTAGCTTACGCTATGGGAAAACTCCTTTTCTCGAGAATACTGAAGCCAAATTTTTGAAACGCAGTGCGGCAACTTCACAAACCTATGACGGGGCGGCTCAGACGCCTAGTCCAATCAGGGCAATTCGCGCCTTGACACGTCAGAGCCCGCCAAGATGGGCGTGGCCAGAGGCTATAAATTCAGCCCATCGGGCCGTCAAAATCTTAGGTTAAATCGACTGAAGCGATTCCCTGACCAAAGCACAAGCACGGCGAGTTACGCAATACTCGTTCCCTCATCTCAGGGAACCGAGGTTACGTTAGTAACTGACACGTTCCCTTTTGAGAGGTCTCTCCTATTGCGTAAGTAGCTTACGCTATGGGAACCCCCTTTGAAATGCTGTGCGTGCTTGACTTCGCTCTAATAAGCCTGAGGCAAAGCCTGAAGCCCTTAAGAGTAAATTATGAACCCAATAAGCTGGTCAGTGACGGGCTTCATAAGGGAAAAGGGAGGAGTGGGCCTAATAAGGGCCAAACCTAATAAATGGTATATAAGTAATATATATGATGTATAATAGGGCTGCACAATATATCGAAATTATGGAAATATCGCAAATGTATATATCGCGATATGCATATCGCAACAGCTTGCAATAGTGGGTCATTATCAAAAGACAAAGAGAAAATCACTCACTCTTGGCTGAATAACTTTTGTAGCTTTAAAAAGAATCAGTATATATTTAATTCATACAGTGAAAACTAAGCAGTGTTTATTTTTACATTTGATTATTCAGTTTCTGTTGCTTAATAAACCTAATGTAGGATAATCTGAAACCCTGAACCCCGTGGTTTACACTGATGTTAAAATA
Organism: Rutilus rutilus; assembly: GCA_021464565.1. Taxonomy (NCBI): domain Eukaryota; kingdom Metazoa; phylum Chordata; class Actinopteri; order Cypriniformes; family Leuciscidae; genus Rutilus; species Rutilus rutilus. Next base: position 15,790,450 of record JAJAQA010000009.1, read on the forward strand.
ACACTTCTTATGCTACAGTAAAACACTGCAGTTCACTTTCAGAAGTTGTAGAGATGTTTTCTTGTCACGAAAAGAATGTGAAACACGTATGTAGGTTATATCATTTTAAATATATTTTTAAGATAATTTAAGTTTATTTTACATACTTTAAGCATTATCGTATCGCATATCGAATATAACATTATTTAATGAGTTATCGCATATCACATTTTTCGTCAATATCGTGCAGCCCTAATGTATAATATATACGAACTAAGTTCATGTAAACAGGACCGGATAATATCGGGCCCACGTTTCATGTGGTATAGTGTTTACACATTTCATATTGAAAGTACCCTGGAATGCAGAGCACGGACTTGTAGGTTATAAAACCTGATTAATGTGGACAGGGAGGCCCAGCCGGCCACCGCACAGATATTTTCGATGGGTATTCCACTCGACCAAGCCCAAGACGAGGCCATGCCTCTTGTGGAATAAGCCCTGATGCCTAAGGGGCAGTGCATGCCCTTAGACTCATAGGCCAGCGCTATAGCGTCAACTATCCAGTGCGATAATCTCTGCTTTGAGATGGCGAGACCCTTAGTGCGGCCACCAAAGCACACAAAAAGCTGATCTGACTGTCTGAATGAGGCAGAACACTCTAGATACACTCTGAGAGCCCTGACGGGACAGAGTCCACTCTGGAGAGGAAAGAGCCGCTAGGGAAATAACCTGTGCTCTGAAGGGAGTGGAGAGCACATTAGGAATATACCCATGCCTTGGTTTAAGGACGACTCTGCAGTCGTTAGGTCCAAACTCAAGACAGGACGCGCTCGAAGACAGCGTGTGTAAATCGCCCACTCTTTTAACGGAGGTGAGCGCTAGTAAAAGAGTGGTTTTGAGCGAGAGATACTTCAGGTCTGCAGACTGAAGCGGCTCAAACGGGGCGCCCTTTAGTGCTTCCAGGACCATGGAGAGGAACCCAGATAGACACAGAGGGGGGTCGCGTAGGGTTTAGCCTCCTTGCCCCTTTAAAGAAGCGGACAATGAGGTTGTTTCTTCCTAATGATTGCCCGGTCACGGGAGCGTGCGATGCTGCTATGGCTGCCACATATACTTTGAGCATGGAGGGGGTGCGACCCGCGTCCAAACGCTCTTGTAAAAAGGCGAGTACACTTAGTATCTCACAAGAGTGGGGGTTCAGGTTCCTGGCGGCACACCAGCCAGAGAACACTTTCCATTTCTGAGCGTAGAGACGCCTGGTTGAGGGCGCTCTTGCTTCAGTGATGGTTTTCAGCACTCTATCCGGGAGGCACCCGGGTACCCGTTGAGGGGCCATATGTGGGCCATATAAAGTCTGTCTCTGTAAAAGGGAGTCACGCGGGAGGCAGGGCCGGCGTGGGCTCATATGTTTAAAACGCTCATAAATACTTGAGCCCCGCCATTTGAACGGGAGGGCGCGAGGGGCGGGTTTGCTTTCTGTACGTAAGAAAGCTGGCCGCGAGCTCAGAGAAGAGAGCAGCATAATTTTTAGCTGCCGCGAAAGCCTTAGATTTCGCCACTGAGCCACAGGGGGAAATGACATAAGCTTTCAGTTAGTGTGAGCAGATAAGAGAGCATCATCATGTTTTGTGTCGGCGTTTGTTTGCAGGCGTGCATGTATTATAACAGGCTCATTTGCTGCAATATTGATATATCCAGTCGCCTGAACTAAGAGGGGACTGAGAAATGTGTGAGAAATGGAGGTTGGTCCGGCCTCGGCGGGACTAAACACTCTTTCCTTCTTTCGCGAATTGCCCTGATTGGACTAGGCGTCTGAGCCGCCCCGTCATAGGTTCGTGCAGTTGCCGTTTCTGCGTTTCAAAATTTGGCTTCAGTATTCTCGAGAAAAGGAGTTTTCCCATAGCATAAGCTACTTACGCAATAGGAGAGACCTCTCGAAAGGGAACCAAATCCAAGAGTGTAAACCAATACAAAAAGTCCGAGAGCACTCAAAATAGTAAGTTCAGAAATTCAGAAAATGTCAAGACTTTACAAAATAAAATGATACACAAACTATTTATAGGCTACACAAGTAAAAGAAAGACATTTTTAGTTGAGTAGAATTTGCAAAATATTGTTTCACTGTTTTTGGCAGCCTCTGTTGACAAGCATCAGGCATTGCAAGCTCTGTTTTTTAGACTGACCTACCAAAGAATTGTTGCATTATTCCAAATAAATAGATTGAGATTCACAAATAAATGTAAAGAGTTTCACAAAAATTTATAAAATTCACAAATATATAGATTAACATCCACAAATAAATGTAAAGAGTTTCACAAAAAAATAATAAAATTCACAAATAAATCAAATCAGATTTGCAAATTAAAAAATATTTACAAATGTGTTTAATGTCACAAACACAACTGTGCCAGACATTCATTTGTGATTAATTTTCTGTGCATTTGTAGATCCCCACACGCATTTGTGGATTTTGAGTCAAGACCATAGACTGTAAAAAAAATATGGACGTAGTGTACGTGACTTCACCCGTTGGTCTCTGAAGAGCATTTTTGAAGCCCAAAGTGGGCGGAGCCGGCCGTCGACATTTTGGTAGCGCTACACTCCCGGATAACCGAAAATGGGCAAAGAGGCGGGATTAGCTGAGGTGACGTGACGCTAACAGATAGCAGACAAGCGGCTAGTAGTGACAGCAGCGGCAATCCACTGTCACTCAAGTGGCCCCACCCTTAATTATGCAGAACTTTAAGGCTTAATATAACTTAAACGGGTGAGTTATAAAAAAATTCACCCCCCTCACAGTTGTCATGAAGGGCAAAATTATTTTGGTCAATTTTTAGACCAAAATCACTTTTTGTACCAGGCTGTAAATGTTTTTTTTTTCTGCTGTAAATTTGGGTATATTAACATGGGGAGTATATGGGATTCACTTTCTTTTGGAGCCTGTCTCTATGACTTCTCTCTGTTCCTCAGTCAATGAATTGCAGTTTAAGTCACTTCCATGTTGGATTCAAGAGAGAGACCCGGAGGTTGCCGCTTAGTCAAGACCTGCACAAGTTCACAAATAAGTGGACTCCACCCACCGTCTACTTAAGACAATCAACAGCCATTTGTGATGACCAATCATAGCACACTCTCGCTCCAACCAATCACGATTTGGTTTACAATCAGGGAGATCTTGCCCTGAAATAACTTTGCTTATTCATCTGCATTGGCTCAAAAAGGAAGTATAAGCGAATGTGCAATTCATTTGTCCTTCATGTAAATTATGTAAATGTGTGTACTTAACAGGCGATAATGAACAGGCGTCGCGCTGCGCCACGTTGCGTCCAGTGTAGACAGAATCACTGATTATGTAATGTTATATTACATAATATAATATCTTATAATAATATAATATAATGTCTTCAACCGGGGGTCCGCGACATTCTAGACTCTCTTTGGATATTAGATTGCTTGTAAACTCTCATAAGATCATGTTCAAACTTCAAATGCAGAATAGTTACCAGTTTAACAGAAAAAGGGTCTACTTGTGATCATACACCACTAGAATGTAACTAGAATGCATAGGTAGAAAAGTACAAATATTAAAATATACCCATGTTAAAGGTGGGTAATATTTGGTATATCTGGTGTATCTTTGCAGGTACTGCCTCATTGACAGGCTGTTGTACGTCTAAAAGTACAATTTCTGCACTTTCTGACAGTGTTTGTTTTATCAATTAGTGTCCTGGTTTCTTGCTCTGAAGTTGGGTTACACAAATAACCTTGTTCCAAAGATGGCAAAAGTACACACAAACATACTCCGGTAAAAGTTGAAGTACTGAGTACACTTTTTTACTCAAGATAAAGTAAAGAAGTATGGGCTCTTACATGTACTTAAGTAAAAAATAGCCATTACTACCTGTTTAAGTGTCACTCTGGTAATGACTTCACATCATATTAATACAATACAAAAGAAATTACATTTAAAAAAAAAAATTAGCTATTGAATGTATCCAGGCTGAATAACCACCATGTAGAACAGGGCCAGACTGGGACAAATTCAGGCTGGGAAATCTCTTACTCATCCGTGCCATCACATACACCCACAACAAATTCTAAAACCACGGACAACCCTATATTTGAATGTACGAACCTGTACGCTTCCACTCGAGTCTCTCGACTCGCACTGATTGATTACTCTGAATTAAATAAACGTTTTGGTGGATGCGTGGAGCATGCGCGAGGGGTCGTAGCGGTCAAGACTAACCGATTCATGATTTATTAGAGATGCCACCAAATATAGATAACTAAAGTAATGAGCCTGGTTTGAAAATGTAAGAGGTAGAAAATACAGATATTTGTGTAAAATGTAAGGAGTGAAAGTAAAAAGTTGTCAGAAAAATAAACAGTGAAGTAAAGTAGGCCTACTGATAGGGTGAATTGCTCTAATATGGGACTTTTTTTTGCATTTCAGACTTCTGTGACATATTGCAATGTGTAGCCAAAACATTAAATCTACACACAATATAATTTTAAAAACCAAAGGATGAGTATTGTGTGGCGTCTTTAGAGGTTTATATATATGTATATGTGTGTATATGTAAGACAGTTGGTCGGAAGTGATTTTTAATAGTTAAAACAGTTTACATTATTAGTATTTCTTTTATCTAGCCTATTGTTTGACTTCAGAAGGCACTGATTCATCCACTGAGGTCGCATGGATTACTGTCACGGTCACTGTGTGTGGTTTTTAAAGCATCTTTAGGACTCGCAGAGATGGATTACTTTCCTTACAATCTTAAATCGTGTTTATCTGTAGAAAGAAAGTAAAATGCATCTGGGACAGCATGAGGGTGAGTAAAATAAGAGAGAATTTTATTTTTGGGTGAACTATCCCCTTAACATTCATATGCTGTTGGTATGCTAATCCTAGATCAGCATACACTGTAAAAAAATTTCTAACCTCCCTAACTCAAAATTTTCTAGTGACTGATACCATCTAAATTTTTCAATTGGCCCAAGTGAAATTCTGTAAATTATAAAATTCAATTTAGATTTCAATTTAGAAAAATTTAGATATCAGTCACTAGAAAATTTTGAGTTAGGGAGGTTAGAATTTTTTTACAGTGTAGATTAATAAATTCTTATTATGAAAGTGCAACCTCTTGTGTACTTGTGAACTGTGTTTGTTTTAATCTAGAGGAAATTCAAATATTTGCTAGTTTATATTAAAATAAAATAAATCAGGTGTCTGAAGATCAAGATCCCAGTCATTCAAAGGTGATGTGTCTGAACAAAGTAAGATTATTTTCTGATAGGGACAGTGGATCTCTGGTAGTATCACTCCATCCTCTGTGTCAGCATCAGAATTTTGTTTATGGAAAAGTTGCTCCACTCCCTGGAAAATGAGAGAGGAAATGTATTATAATCTAACAATACAAACTGCTTTGAACTCCCACATACAGTAACAAGTTGCAGACTTAAAATATTTATTCCAAACAAATTATATAAATGTTTTAAGGGATTTTACAGTACTAAATATTTACCTCGGAGTCATGCAGCATTTATCATCTGTAATACTGTTGTGTAACCAGTAGATGGCTGTATAGCCCTATATAATATCCATGGCTGTGTATTCCCTAGTTGCTGGATGTTTTCAGTCATAATTACTTGCATGTATTAAGTTTTTAATTTGGACATATATTTATTATTAAAGACTATTAAAGATTAAACATTTTTATCAGAAATGTTCATTTGAAGTGCATTATTATTATTAGTCAAATATGGACACAGAAAAAGCATTTTGTTACTCATACTAGCTACATATATAGTCCATGAGCCAGGGCCCCAAATTTGGTCCATCGGTATCAACGGGGGGGCAAATGCTATCATTGTTTTTTGGCAAGGTATACACCCCTAGTACTAGAAAAATCACGATAGCAGTGCAGGGGTGGTAGCGAAATCACTTTTTTCAGCTCATGAAGTTACTAACCCCCTAAAATAAATTCCGTTTTTTAAATCTGGTGTATATCTGGTTTAGGCTCATGCTAGGGATATTATCAATATTCTATAATATGGTGCTTGGTATCATTGGAAAGGGGACCTTTTAGGCTTTCATTTAAGCCCAGTACTGAATCTGTCTGACAAACACAGAGGTCACAAGACTTCTTTAAACCAGAAATAACACACATTTTTTCACAATTTCCGCCTAAACTGTATGCTTTCTTTTATCCCTGTGGCATGAAAGAACACCACGGACACAAAACTCAACAACTTCAATACTCAAGGCACTCTGATGACTCAGAAAATGTATAATATATACTATTTATTTGTGAGAGCCTTAAATTAGACTTGTGTAGCCAGCACAAGTCTTCAAAATAGAATAGAGCCAATAGAATGGACAAATAGAATACCCTATTAGTCCAGGGCCAAATGGCCTATTTATTCATGTACAGTTTTTTTTTTTTATGATTAGCAGTTTATTGGATTTTCCAAAACATTTTACACACAAATCAGTCATGAAAACAAATAAAACCAAACATACAACAAAATAGAATGAAAGGAAGACATAATACATCCATAAAAAAAAAACAAAAAAAAACAAAAAAAAAACACCAATAACAGTGATGCCCAGAGTCCTTGAGTTTGCAACCTTGTCTATATGTAGGTACAGTATTCAATCAAATGTGTCCGACAATCCTGTTACAGAGTTAAATTATATGTTTAAAAGCCAGAACGTCATTAAACGCCCAAAGTATACGCATGATACTTCCCCCATTTCAGGTTATACTCCTCCACTTTATCAAGCAACCTATAGGACAGTTGTTCAAGAGAAGCCAGCTGACCCAAAGCAGCACACCACGCATCCGGTGCAGGTGCGGAGGGGGCTTTCCATTCTTTGACCAGAAGTTTCCGGCCTAACATAAGGACAGATTGGGTCCAGTTAGAGAGTGGAGGATTTAAATCGCTTAATGCAGAGGGGTCCCCCAAAATAAACAAACTAGGGGTGAACGGGATACTCTGGTCGACAATTTTCTCAACAACTGTATGTAGGGAAGACCAAAAAGCCTGAATTATTGGGCAACTCCAAAGCATGTGTACTAGGGTACCATTTTTGTCCTGACACCTCCAGCAATCGGAGTTCTCAACCAAACCAACCTTATGCAACCTGGATGGTGTCCAATAAATTCTATTTAATATTTTAAATTGGATAAGTCGCGTTCGCAGCTCCCTTGAAATTTTTTTTTCCATTTCTAAGAATTTTGCCCCATTCTGCATCTGAAAAAGACACCTTTAGGTCAGTTTCCCACGTCATTTTAAGGGACAATATATTAGAGTCCGAGGCCGTAAGGATCATAGCATAGTACACAGAGGCTTCATGACCGCGCCCATAAATTGTTAGAACCTTCTCTAATAAGTCGCCACTCGGGATAACTAATGAATGGGAGCCGAAGACCTGCCCCAGGAGGTGTCTCAACTGAAAATACTTCCATTGTTGATTACGTGGTAAGTCAAATTCCTGTCTAAGTGCCTCAAAAGATTTTAATGTCCCATCCTGGTACAAGTCTCCGAGCACCCTAATCCCTTTTTGCAACCAGAGCTTCCAAAGGAAGGGAGATTTATTTATTTATTTATTTATTTATACAGAGTTTGGGATTACGCCAGATCCCGGCAGACTGATGTAGATACGGATCAAATTTAAAGATCTTAGCTACTCTCTTCCAGACCCACTGAATGTGGGAAAAGATGGGATGTGACTGATTCTGTTGGGATAGTTTTGCTGTGATGTATTCTATGGGTGTGAGAGGGGAGGACACCACACTTTCAAGGTGAAACCATGGGGGGGCTCTCTCGGGGGGCAAGGACCACCGTGCCATATGCCTAATGGTGAACGCATAATGATAAAAAAGCAAGTTGGGCACACCTAATCCTCCTCTATCCACTGGCCTCTGCAGCTTTCGCAGGTTCATCCTAGGACGTTTGTTATTCCATAAAAATTTATTACAAAGTTGATCAAATTGTTTGAAATAGTCACTCATTTCGGTCTTTTGTCACGCCCTCTCCCACGCATTGTATTTCTCACGCGGAAAAACTATTTATAATATATTTAATATGCCGCAGCGCCCAAAATGTCTCTGGCCGCGCCAGTCTCATTATGGAACCGGCAGGAATCAATCGCTGTAAAAATCTATTATTGTCTATCCATTACAAAAGTGCATCTATCCATTATAAAAGTGCATCTGTCCATTATAAAGTCCATCTATCCATTATAAAAGAGCATCTATCCATTATAAAAGTGCATCTATCCATCATAAAAGTGCATCTCTCCATCATAAAAGTGCATCTATCCATCATAAAAGAGCATCTGTCCATCATAAAAGTGCATCTCTTCATCATAAAAGTGCATCTGTCCATCATAAAAGTGCATCTATCCATCATAAAAGTGCATCTATCCAGTATAAAAGTGCATCTATCCATCATAAAAGTGCATCTCTCCATTATAAAAGTGCATCTATCCATCATAAAAGTGCATCTGTCCATCATAAAAGTGCATCTATCCATCATAAAAGTGCATCTATCCAGTATAAAAGTGCATCTATCCATCATAAAAGTGCATCTCTCCATTATAAAAGTGCATCTATCCATCATAAAAGTGCATCTATCCATCATAAAAGTGCATCTATCCATTATAAAAGTGCATCTATCCATCATAAAAGAGCATCTGTCCATCATAAAAGTGCATCTCTTCATCATAAAAGTGCATCTATCCATCATAAAAGAGCATCTGTCCATCATAAAAGTGCATCTAATCATCATAAAAGAGCATCTGTCCATCATAAAAGTGCATCTATCCATTATAAAAGTGCATCTATCCATCATAAAAGAGCATCTGTCCATCATAAAAGTGCATCTATCCATTATAAAAGTGCATCTGTCCATCATAAAAGAGCATCTCTCCATCATAAAAGTGCATCTATCCATGATAAAAGTGCATCTATCCATTATAAAAGAGCATCTGTCCATCATAAAAGTGCATCTCTTCATCATAAAAGTGCATGTCTTCATGTTCATTTAATGAAGTATACTTAAGTAATTTTCAAGTATATTTTTTAAGTATGTAGTATGTATACTAATATTAATGTGTACTTGTAGTAAACTTGTGTACTATTTCAATACTGCTTGGGACTAAATTGGCCCACTTTTAGTATTTTTAGTATTTGTAAGAGTAGTAAACTAAGTACACAACTAGGTTTCTCATTTGTAATGCATCTGTACTACAAGTGAACTTATAAGTATACTAGTAGTTTACTATTTTAATACAAGTAGTAAATTTTTTAGTTTATGAAAGTACACACTGAAGTGTACTCTAAGTAAACTACTAGTTTCGTAGTTTATACTGCAAGTATATTTGCAAGTTTTCTTTAAGTGAACATAACATTATACTTATAGTTTACTATTTATATATTATTTTTGCACTTGAAAAATACCTTTAACTGTACTTTAATTTTAAAAACATTTTATTAGCTTCATGCATCCTTTTTTAATCAACACTTGAATGTCAGTAAGTTTCATAAAGAAAGGCAACATTTTAAACAAAAAAGTAGAATTAGAGTAAATTGCTATACACTACCAGTGGGTTACCACTAGCTTACACAAAATGTAAGAATGTATATGAAAAACTATGTAAAAAAAAGTATATTTAATTGACTACTCAATCAAAAGAGTTAACACAACTACAAGACAAGTATACTTTGAATTCTTAATTATTCTTTTAAGTATATCTGGATCAAAAGATTGAGTTCAAGTACAGGCCAAATATACCTGAAGAATCTTAATGCAAAGAGTAGCTCCTAGTGACAAAATTCTAAGAAAATTCTTAGAAATGTGGGCGTTTACTCTTAAAATTAAAGAAAAAATCCCAGTAAAGAAAAAAGTAATTCAGAAACCATCTTAACCCTTAAAAGAGGTCTTAAGGTCAAAATTGTTAGGAGTACGGACGAGGACTTTTCAGAGGCTGAAGAGTTTCTTCAGCAGAGGAGATCATGGCAGAAAGACGAAGAGGGAGAAGAAATGTGTTGCAGACAATGGATGCCAGTGAGTTAATAAGGCGCTATAGATGAGATCGTGCAGGGATCATGTTTGTGACTGATCTTATTAGAAACGCGCTAACATCTCCGACACAGCGCAGAAATGCCATAGCGCCAGAAATGAAAGTAATCACTACATTACGATATTTGGCAACTGGGAAAATGCAATAATGCAGCAGTGTGTAATGTACACAGTCACATGTAATTTCAAAGTGAAGGCTTAGAATAGACCCTATACTTAAAATCACTCTTTTTTTCCTTCTTGGACAACCAGCCAATCACAGTCTTCAAAAGATTGTGTCATACATAGCAACGGGGTCAGCCCCGCCTCCTCACTAAGATGAAAGTTTTTGTCTTTTCCTTGCTCAGAGTTGCTCTCAGATTGGCCCCGAATCGCTCTTAAGCTAAGACTCCTATGTAAAAGTTTTTAAGCTAAATTAAAGGACAAGTTCGGTATTTTACACTTAAGCCCTGTTTTCAGATCGTTTCTGATGAAATAGAACAGTTAAGATTAATATTTGGACACATGCTGCTGGCCCGAGCTGCACTGTAGCAGTTACTGTTACACTGTTTAACCTGCAAGCTAGCTAGCCTGCTAGATAGCTAGCCTGCTAAAAACACCAAGCTTACATTAGCTACTGCTGCTATTCCCCACCAATTCACAAGCACAAGAGAAAAACTATTTTGTACTTACATTTAATACCCCTGGAACTCAGTGGAAGTTGATTGAAGATGGCATAGTTGGTAGTGTTGTTATAACCAGTCAACTGAACCAACAATCTTTTCACAAAACTGACAAAACCTCGTCAAACTGTCAAAATCCATCAACATTCCGTGCATGAGCTACTTTCTGATATTCTGACTAAAAGTGGGTGAATATCAAAATACATGATAGAAACATTTTGTTAAACCACTTACAAGTGTTATGTTTACAACACCATTGACTACACTATTGAAACAATTACTTTTTATTACAACTGTACATGAATAAATAGGCCATTTGGCCCTGGACTAATAGGGTATTCTATTTGTCCATTCTATTGGCTCTATTCTATTTTGAAGACTTGTGCTGGCTACACAAGTCTAATTTAAGGCTCTCACAAATAAATAGTATGGGTATATTATACATTTTCTGAGTCATCAGAGTGCCTTGAGTATTGAAGTTGTTGAGTTTTGTGTCCATGGTGTTCTTTCATGCCACAGGGATAAAAGAAAGCATACAGTTTAGGCGGAAATTGTGAAAAAATGTGTGTTATTTCTGGTTTAAAGAAGTCTTGTGACCTCTGTGTTTGTCAGACAGATTCAGTACTGGGCTTAAATGAAAGCCTAAAAGGTCCCCTTTCCAATGATACCAAGCACCATATTATAGAATATTGATAATATCCCTAGCATGAGCCTAAACCAGATATACACCAGATTTAAAAAACTGAATTTTTTTTAGGGGGTTAGTAACTTCATGAGCTGAAAAAAGTGATTTCGCTACCACCGCTGCACTGCTATCGTGATTTTTCTAATACTAGGGGTGTATACCTTGCCAAAAAACAATGATAGCATTTGCCCCCCCGTTGATACCGATGGACCCCCCTGGCTCATGGACTAATAGGCCTTATAGCTTTAGCAGTCATCTTTATCACGCAAAAGTAATCAGAATAAATATTGCGACCAGGGCGATACTTCAAAATAATTGAGTGTTTACATATTATGAACAGAGACGTGGGGCCCGTTCTTTGTACGTCGCTAACTCAGTTAGCTGGATTTGATTGTTGACGATTTGGCATGATCTTGGATTGTTTGGTTCTTCGACGCTCATCCTGGACTTGCTGTCATAGCAACAGGTGCGCAATCTTAAACCTGCTCGGGAGCAGGCTTATTTCATGTAAACAGGATTAGACTGCGGCTCATAAACGGAGATGTTACGGGAAGTCCAGCTCAGCGCGATAGTGCACTTTCTGATATATTTTTTTTTTCCTCGTGACTCGTGAGATTGTCGTTTACATTATTAATTTGTTGGAAACGCACATTTATTTTCGACTTGTCGGAGTCACTACAGCACAAACTGTAGGCTACCCTAAGATTAATTGCGAGTGGCTCTTTCCTTTACACTATTGGAGATGCGGAGAACTTGATGGAAAGTGCTGTTTGTCGTGTCATTCGGAGTTTACCTGGCGCTTTTAGGTTTAAAAAACAGTTTTAGTTTTTTTTTTTTTTGTGGCATTTCCAAGCCACTGAAGACCCAATGTAAATCAGTTTTTTAAGCAGCTTTTTTTTTAAATATTTTTTTATTAGACTATAGCCTACTATTTATTAGACTATTTAAATATTTTTTTATGAAGATCATGCGATCATGACCATGCTGATTACAGTATGTCACTCAGGCTTATAGGCTAGACTGCCATCAAGGCCTCAATGAAGGGGATTATGTGAACAGAAAGGGGGTTCACAATGTAAATGTGCAGCCCAGTTACTATTGTGATTCTTAATATTCCAGATTAATAATATTATATCAAATAAAAAAAAGGCAGTTGACAAATCTTCCATATCACAAATGTGAAAGCAAAATGACCAGGATCTGTGCATGACTTAAGAATTTGCAGAGATTCACATTTATGCACATTATTTGAAAGTGGTAAGGAAAGTTCCACAATTAAATATCAAGCTCACTGTATTACATACACTTATGCTGATCCTAACAGAACTGCATTTCTTCATAGGTGATTATGACATGTTCCTGCCTGCAGACAGGTGTTTTAAGACCCCATTCCCTGGCCTGACCCAAACCAGTTACAATGCAGCTCTAGCCAGGACAAGGGCACACAATGAAATGAACTTTGGCTAACTAAAGGGAAGATTTCAGTCTCTGAAAAGTCTGAGGGTTGCACACCTGACAGGGCCTGTGACATTGTTGCATTTGCATGTGCCATATTACACAACACTGCCAAAAAAAAAAAAAAAATACACTTTTCATTAAATGTTTAATAAAAGACAAATATGCTTAGTTCCTTGAGTTTTATTTCAATTGTTCTTTGTAAAGAAAAGCCAGTGGTCAAGTGCCTGCAACAAGAGATATTAGACACATGGCTCATGCAACAAATAAAAGGAAAAGTTGGCTATCCACTGCCCACCTGTAGGCATATGTCTCCTCTGTCTGTGCAGACTCTTCTGTAGGCCTTTCTGTAGATGTGGAATCCTTAAACTTATATTGCAGCCATAAAGCATACAAGTATAAATGAAGTAAAGTTATAAAAAAAAAAAAAAAAAAAAGTTATTTATGCACTTGCAGGTAGGCTAGTTCCTCCATATGACAGTTATCTGAGAGGGTTTATTCACTGTCCAGTGCAATGGAAACAAATGGACATTACAAAGTCTTATACTTTCTTTCCTTTGGAAAGTTAGAAAATGTCCACTTAAGTTAACAAGTGTTGGTGTATTATGTAAAAGTGCACAAAAGAGGAAAACACAATGTCATTACAATGAACTACACTTGGGAAAAATGTGATCAATAACTCTTTTTGAACTCTTCTTCAATACATATTTTTACATTAACATAAGTTTATCAGTTTTTACTTCCACAAGTCAAAGCAATTCATCATTGCTCAAGATTTAACAGCTGAAATGACTATATGGCCTTAATTTAATGCAGCAAAAATACAGTGTAGGCTACTAAGATCTTTTTTTTTCTCAGCCTTTTTCTTGATTGCTTTTATAAACAGACAACCATTTATTTAACAGTGCCTTTCATAAAAGAGATTATAATATAACTAAAAATTACCATTAGAATATTTTTGTACTTCACTTTTATTTGTTCCCATATTCTAGTGTGGTGACTCTGACATTACAATGAACAAAGTAATTATGCAATTATTAAAATACAAAAATATAGGCTAATAAGTGATAAAAACATCTAACATGGCCACTTCTAACGGATTTAAATTGTCTGCTACTTTTTGCCAGCCCTCTCTCCTGGCTTTTGCAGACTTTGAGGTGTTCCCTGGCGTTTTGATTAAAACATTAAAATTCCGAATAAACTTCGACTATTAGTTCTTGCTCTGCTGAGGAGAAAAAAACATAGATAGGCTATAATATGAGAAAAACTGTGCGCGCTCTTTGGCCACTGAGCAATGTTTCCACTATCGATACATAGCCCCTTTTAAGACAGCGCGTGAACGCGCAGTTATCTCAGATAACTCAATCCAGCGATACTAATCCTATCCGGCAAGTGTGTTCGAAGAACTCAATTAGCCGGATTATGATTAGCACGATGAAATCATCTTGGATGTGTCATTTGATCTCGGATGTAATAAGCAACGTACGAAGAACGAGCCCCAGGTCTGTGGTCAAGTCGTGTCTCTCCTCTTTCAAAAACTCTGCATCGCAAATTAATCAGCAATTGAGAAATTCAGGTTTAAATAGCTTTATTGGCATGGTAAAAAAAAGGCTTTACATTGCCAAAGTTGAAGTATTTTGCTGTAATATTTTTTTTTTTTGTATGATTTGTAACAGGCACTAAAGCGATTACCCATAAAACGTGCTTTGAACCAATCGGATTGCTTGGGTCCTACGCCCGGACTCATCACACCAAAGTGATCGGATTATTCACCACACCGGAAAAACAACATTTACATTACGGCTCTGACATGCGGATGTTGGGTTTGTATTGACTGCCCTCTAGCAATAGGGACTATTGCTAGAGAGATTGCAGACTCCAGTCGCCCACAGTCTGCAGCCAGACCCTTCTCCCCTCTAGCGGTGTTGTAGCGGCAGTGACGTGATCGTATGTTTACGATCTCCATGGTGACCATTACCTGTCTTACAAATAAAACACAGAACGTTATCCAGTTATAAGCAAACATGAGCGACTCGGTCACACGCACATTTCAGAAGAAAAATAAGGGCAGAAGGGGCTTCAGACAACAGAGGACATATGATTATTTGTACGGTGAGTTACACAGTTGCAAATCATTATTTGACCTTTACAATATAAATATATTTTAGAATAAATGAGATAAGGCTATTAAGAGGGTAACGTTAGCCTATATATTGTAAGGCGGTGTGATACTTATCCTTGCACTGCAGGCACGTTTGATTTTGTGGATGGACAACGGCTTCCCACTCCGTTCCACCGCGTGGGAGTTCAGACTGACTATCGGGAGAGTGAGACACAGACAGTCCCCTGCACTCCAGACCATGTGGTTCGTCCTGGGACAGCCTCCCCTGAGCTGCTCACACTGGCCACACTCACATGGGGTAAACCACATAAATATAATATAGTTGCAGTTATTTTATGCTTTATTTTATACTGCCTCTTACTAGCTCCTGTTCAGGTTGACAATGAGATCAGTTCATACCAAAAACTATAACTGTTACTGTAATGATAACTATAAAGTTTTAATAATTGTTCTAATTCTATGAGAATAGGGAAGTCCACACCACAACTATAATGATAACAACACAGAATAGCAATATCATTGGAATCACTTTCAGAAATTTTTTCCAACTGATGAACAATAAAAACATTAACAGACAATCAGAATCCACCCAAGTTTAAAGAGCTTGAGCATTTAAAGTCACCTTGAAATCAAAATGGACAATTCTAGTTTTGCTTTTTAAAGGAATTTCATAGTTTTTTAAATTCATGTTCCCCTAACCTTTAATCAAAATAACTTCTCTTCTCTGATGATGTTTTTCCCGGCGTGAGGGCGGGACAACCTGTCAATCACATGACATCACAGCAATAGTAAACCACAACCATCCAATGATCCAATTCATTCCCAATAAAGAAAGTTCTTGTTCGAGAAGCCGTTTCACTTGGATATATGTCACAATAGGGAAGAAAATATAAGTTATATTTATACAGTAGTTAATGTTCTTGGTGTGAATGGCCTTATCACTGGTTGTTTTCCAGGCTGTGGGCTGCCTGCAGGGCTAGCGGAAGTGGAGATGATCGAGAGGGCGAGAATGAAGAGAGCATGGGAGGCAACTCTGCCCCCGCTGGATGACCTCTCTCAGCTTGACAAAAGAAGAAGGATGATGGAGGAGATGGAGAGGAAAGAGTGGGCCTTCAGAGAAGAGGAGATTGAAAAGTGAGCACTACCTGAAGTAACAAAAAAATGTTAACCTGAAGTTTGCCAAAAAAATGTTTAAGTAAATGTGAATCTTTTGAAGAATATCTTCTATTGAAGAGAATACTCTCTTCCATATAATAACAGTGGATTGGGACTGGGTTTGTCAATGTCCAAAATAACAACTTTAAGTACCATATAAGTTTCATAAAAGCAAGATCCATATAAGGTCCATATTGACTGTTGTTGTATGGACAATATCCCTGAAACATCTTTCAAAATATCTCCTCTTGTATTACGCAGAAGAGTACCATATGCATTTTTTGAGGATAAACAAATTAATTTAACAACAGTATAATGAAATACTATCTGTACTTCTGTGATGCACAAACACGTACATGCTGACTTTTGTTTTACTTGTGTTTTATTAGGCTGCAGGAGGCACGACAGACCCTTCTGGTGCAGCTCTTGCGTCAGAGGGAGGAGAAGCAGGAGGAGGTCAAGATGGAGCGACTGGAAGTGAGCTTTTCCCAGCTCCAGCAAGAGAAGGATGCGCGGATTAAGAAGATACACAAAGACTACATCATATGTGAGGCCAAAGTTAGATAAATAATCATCATAATGAAGTACTTAAAAAGGGCCCATTTTTTACGTCAGTCCTCATGAAATCAGAATTGACGTTTTGTTGCTTTTAGACCATGTGTGTTTGCTTTGAGACCATACACTATATATATTACAGGGATGGAATTTTTCTAATATTTAATGCATGTATTTTATAATGTAAATATATGGTCTGACGCGCTGTGTGTTTTAGAATGAGTGTGGCATTTTGTTAATTTATACGCAAGCAGCTCATGACCCAGTGTTTTCAGTCTCAGGCGTGCATTGAAAAATGCAATTCCCAAATTTGTAACGAGAATTTATAAATATGTTGTCAACAAAAGATAAGCTTTAAGGTCTCCCAGCAGTTTTCCGCCCAAATATAAGCTCTGTAGTTTAATGTTTCAAAGCAAAGAAGACAGCCATAGATATTTTTATAGTAATTTGACTGTTGTTCTGTTAAATAAAATGCTAATTATTATTATTATGAATGTGCAATAGTATTATTGCATTAGTAATATACACTGCCCGGCCAAAAAAAAAAATCGCTGTTTGGATTTAAATAGGCAAATACTTAAGAGTTTACATTATTGCAGTGATTATTATGTTTCTAGCATGTTAAATGTTTGGCAACAGGTCTTCTAACCCTAATTGATGGAGTGTGTAACTTTTCATTTCTTAAACAACCACGTAGGAAGACACATCATGGCCATATTCCAGGATGACAATGTCAAGATTCATCAGGCTCAAACTGAAAGAATGGTAGAGGGAGCATGAAGAGTAATTTTCACACATGAATTGGCACCTCTGAGTCCAGAACTTAAATTGTCTCTTAACTCTTGCATTGTCTGTACAAGATTTTGACCAAAAACTGATGCACCTCTTAACACTGCTTGAAGTGGGCCGGTATGCACCTGTACTGCGTAATAATAACACCACCCCTAATCCTAACCCCTCCACCACAACTAATCCTAAACCTACCAATACTAGTATACATCGCACTTTCAGAGCCGTACAAACTAAACGGATCAATTGTCTGCGCAATATGACTGAAGCGCGGTTAATATGATTGTGCATGATTGGCGCACTATAGAACCCAGTGCGCTTCAAAACTCTTAGAAGATTTGAGCGAGCTGTTCCCGTCGCGACGCTGATGGGGAAATGTGCAACCCATTTAAATTTGATTGAGAATTTACCACTTTAAAACACTATGGAGAAAGTCAAACGTGATCTAAAACAGCCACACAAACTGTGGAAAATAGGAGAAAACATCATCCTGCACCAACATAAATTAGAAAACTTTAAAAAGCAAGAAAAAGTTAACATTGGCCTAAGCATGGTAATGAGGAGCCATCCATCGTCTTAATTATAGGCTATCCTTTTTGTAACAATTTAAACAATTACAGGAACTGTTACTTTTTTCCAATTACAAGTTAGAATGAAGAGCTTTAAAGTCTGGACCTTCTTGAATTATTGACTAAACAACCGGTTTTCCCATGTGTAAAATGTGTTCTGCTAATAATGACAGATATTAGGAAAAACCTGGCTTTCAGATATTCCATGAGATGACAGGATTAACAAGTTAGTTTGACTTCCATGACACTTTGTAAACAAGTAATTGTTGACTAGGTTATTACTTTATTGCAGTTATGCTCTCAACCAATTTTGCATTTGTGTATGATACCACAAAATATATGAACAAAAAAACAAAAAAAACCTTATGAGGGAGCATGACCCGGGACCCCGCTACGGTTCACACTTCAACTGGACTCAAAGCTGCCAATTCGTGTGTGAAATGATTCTTCAGGCTCCCTCTGCCATTCTTTCACAAAAATGAATCTTGACATTGTCATCCTGGAATATGGCCATGATGTGTCTTCCTATATGGTTGTTTATGAAATAAAAATATACACTCTCCATCAATTAGGGTTAAAAGACCTGTTGCCAAACATATAACATGCTAGAAACATTATAATCACTGCAATAATGATCCAGTCATTGACTAAAGTATTTGCCTATTTAGTATTTGCGACCTTTTTTTTCTTTTTCTTTTTTTTTTGCCAGCAGTGTATTTCTTTACTGTTTTAATTGTTATAATTTAAATAATAAAATATTCTGTAAATAATAATAATAATAACATATTATTAACAAAATAACAAAATAATTATTGTTGTTGTTGTATAGTCATATTGAATGGGGAAAACTGTACTAGCACTAGACTTTTATTCTGTTGGTTTTTATGAGTCATGATAAAAAGTCATCATTCCCAAAATCACTTATTTAAAGCTAAATAAAGCATAGCATGTATTGAGAGCTGTCAGGGCATTTTGGGGTTTAAATCAGATTACTGTATGTGTTTAAATCAGATTACCCTCATTTATAAAAATAAGCATTTAAAAACTGACATAATTTGAACTAACGTCTTTCTGTTTCTCACAGCAATGCGGAAGCTTCTGGCAAAGCGCAAGAATGTGGAGGGAAAGCTGGAGAGACGTGATATTATAAAGGATTATTCTGATTATGGGTCTCAGACATACGCTCCTCTGTCTCGGTTTGGCCAGATCCCCGAGCAAAATTCCAACCGCTATGTGGTGAAGAGTCCCTTTCTCAGCACGTATCAAGGTCTGCTTCTGCTTGCACATCAGCTAGCTTGATTTCCTCTCTTCAGGACACACTAACGTTTCTTGTTAATTATGTTTTATCAATTTCTTCACATATACACTGATATTTTTAATTTTCATATCATTCTTTGTTAAATATAATTCTTTTGAAGTTTGAAGATTTTCCTTTCTTTTTTAAATTAAAAAAATCTTCTTTAAGATTAATTAACTTTTTAATTAACTTTTCTTTAATTAATTAATTCTTCCAAATCACTTTCTTTCTTTCTTTCTTTCTTTCTTTCTTTCTTTCTTTCTTTCTTTCTTTCTTTCTTTCTTTCTTTCTTTCTTTCTTTCTTTCTTTCTTTCTTTCTTTCTTTCTTTCTTTCTTTCTTTAATTAAAATGTTTCTTCTTCCAAATCAAATCATGTGTCTCATTGAGGAATTCTAAGCAATTACAATGATTTCTAGGCTAACAGTGTTCACCTGGTGGATAAAAAAAGGGTAAAAAATAAATAAATACATAAATCTCTCCAGATCAAAATGTTAGAGAGACTTAGGGGTTGGATCTTTTCACACACAGCACACTGCCAGGCACACCACTGACTTCTTTTTCTGAAAAATTCTTTCATCTCGTTTAAAATAAGGGATAAAGACCTGCAGTATCATCTCTGTGTTTCTTAGGTCTGTTAGAACTGGAGGCAGGTCTTTCTCCATCTGTCCTCGAGCCTCAAATTAAAGTGCCAAGACCTAAAGTGACTAAAGGCTTCATCACACGCTCAGACCGCAGAGATCTAGAGCTCATGAAGACTCATCAGGTAATGATGCTGGGTGCTTTTCACACTTACTCACACTGTGGGAAGAGAAAATGAAGTGGCAGATATCACCCTGAGCTCTCCTTTCCCACTAGGCTCTGAAAGAGAAAAAGGTCTGCAAGGTGGAAAAGAAGCCTCTGCGGTTCCTCTTTAAGACGGAAAAACCTGCTCCCCCACGTCCTCTAACCCCTGCGGTGGATGAGGCCCCTGAGGTACAGCCCACGTTCATGCTCTAGAGTCTAGACAATTCAGGTCTTCCTTCTGACGTGCAGTTTGCAAGTCAAAACATGTCTGAATACGGGCGGTAAAAACTGGTATATGATATTTTTTTTAAAGAAATCAATACTTTTTTTCAGCAACGACACGTTGTCAAATTGAATATAAGTGACAGTAAAGACATTTCTAATGTTAAAAAAAAGATTTCTATTTTAAACAAATGCTATTCTTTTGAAAAGTTTCTTAAGCAGCAAATCAGCATATGAGAACCATTTATGAAGGATCATTTGTGACACTGAAGACTGGAGTAATTATGCTGGAAATTAAGATTTACCATCACAGGCATTAATTACATTAATATATTAAATAGAAATCAACTCTTTTAAAATGTAATATTTCATAATATTGCAGTTTTTACTGTATTATTTAATAAATAATAAATGCAGCATTGGTGAGCATAAGAGACTTCTTTCAAAATCATTAAAATAAATCTTACTGGACCCAAACTTTTGAACTGGGTCTTTGTATCATTTATTATGTCATTCTGTTTGTATGTTTTATTTATCATTCTGGGACATCAATATCTATTACAGGGAGATGAGGAAAAGGAACTGGCCGTCATCTTTCTGCAGAAAGTGCTCAGAGGAAGATCCACCCAGAAACAGGTAAGGCTCAGTGGGGAGCGTGTTTTTTAACGGATGTCTTGTGTAGTTGTTGATCTGAATGGATAATGATGTCTGTTGTGTGTCAGATGTTCGAGGAAAAGGAGAAACGATTGGAACTGATCCAAGAACTGCGTACCACGCACGCACTGCAGAAGGAGGAACGGGACAAGAAGGAGGCGGAAAAACAGGTCACACTCGCCTTGCAGAGTCAGAGAGACATCCAGTCTGACAGAGTAAGACCGGAGATATAAATTATTCATATATGATAATAAGCACCTACTGTACCATGAGAACTTTGACAGATAAAACTACATGTGACCGTATGACTCGATCAACTTACACTAGTAAGGCCAGTACTCAAGACCCCAAATTTTTAAGCCTCCCCAAACAGGCTTTCAACTAAAGGAAAAGGACGAGCAGAGACAAAACACAGACTACAATTTTATCAATTAGTTACTAAAAACACCTTGAGCTCAACATCAATGATAAAAAAAACCACTTTAATCAATGTGAATGAATCAGCCCAATGGTCTTCGTTTTTTAGTCGGTTCACATGGGCCGGCCACCCATACACTGGCCAAACACACACACAAAAAGAAAAATATACTAACAAAAAAAAACAAAAAACAAAACAAAAACAAACACAAGTTGGTTTCTTTCTTTGGTATTATGTCTTTACATAAAACATTTCACTGCTCAAATAATAAAACAAAATAAATACAAATCAAAACACTTCAAACCAACCAAACCCAAAGATACAATAATTAGTTAAACCCACTCAACACCAACCAAATAAACCAAAAGTAAAAAATAAAAAATTTAAAAATAAACCACAATTAATTCGCTCCGTAATTGAGCCGTATCAATGTAAAGCAAGACAAAGAAATGATACAACCAACCCAAATAACAAAATAAACAAACAAAATAAATTGGTTAATAAACAAACCCTTATCATAATAATAATAATAATAATAATAATAATAAAGTCAAGTCAAGTCAAGTCAAGTATATTTGTATAGCGCTTTTCACAATACAGATTGTATCAAAGCAGCTTCACAGTATTAAATTAAAATAATACAACAAGGTTTGTTTCTAGTGGAATTTATTGATAAAATCAAATTAGATATCCAGAATATCCCCAACTGAGCAAGCCAAAGGCAACAGTGGCAAGGAACCGAAAAACTCCATCAAGTGACCTAATAGTGTCCTAAAACTCCATCAGGTGACCCAATGGAGAAAAAAAAACCTTGGGAGAACCCAGGCTCAGTCGGGGGCCAGTTCTCCTCTGGCGTTTATTAACTAGAGGCCGGATTGTAATTTGGACTGTAAGATTAAAAATATTATATGAATGCCTGGCTGAAGAGATGCGACTTTAATCTAGTTTTAAACTGGGAGAGCGAGTCTGAGCAACGAACAGTATCAGGAAGGCTATTCCAGAGTTTTGGAGCTAAATGTGAAAATGCTCTCCCTCCTTTGGTGGTTCTGGATATCCTAGGTATGACCAAAAGCCTTGAATTTAGTGATCTTAAAGAGCGCGATGGATTATAGGGCGATAGAAGATCCGTTAAATAGACTGGAGCTAAGCCGTTTAGGGCTTTATAAGTCAGTAGCAATACCTTGTAATTAATACGGAACTTTATAGGTAACCAATGCAGTGATGATAAAATCGGTGTTATATGATCATATTTTCTTGATCTAGTAAGAACTCTAGCGGCGGCATTTTGGACTAACTGTAGCTTGTTAATTGAGGATGCAGGACAACCGGCTAATAAAGCATTACAGTAATCTAGTCTCGAGGTCATGAATGCATGAACTAACTTTTCTGCATCAGAAACTGATAGCATATTACGTAGCTTAGCAATGTTTCTAAGGTGGAAAAAGGCGGTTTTTGTAACATATGAAATATGATTTTTGAAAGACAGGTTGCAATCGAGTATAACACCCAGGTCTTTTACTGTAGAGGATAAAGTAACAGGACATCCTACTATATTAAAGTTGTATTGCGAGAGGTTTTGTGGGCGGTTTTTTGAACCGATAAGTAGTACCTCTGTTTTGTCTGGATTTAATAAAAGAAAATTACGCGTCATCCAATCTTTTATATCTTTAACACACTCTGTCAATTTGGATAATTTATCGTTTTCATCTGGCCGTGATGAAATATATATTTGAGTGTCATCAGCATAACAATGGAAACTAATTCCATGTTTCCTTATAATATTTCCAAGTGGCATCATATATACTGAGAATAATAGAGGGCCTAACACAGATCCCTGCGGCACTCCATAGTTTACTGGAGTTATGATCGATTTTTCTCCATTTAAATAGACAAAATGGTAGCGGTCAGATAAGTATGATCTAAACCAGCTTAATGCTTGTCCTTGAACACCAGTATAATTTTGTAGTCGATCTAAGAGTATTGTGTGATCTATAGTATCGAACGCAGCACTAAGATCAAGTAAAACTAGTATTGAGATACAGCCTTGGTCAGAAGCTAAAAGTAAATCATTTGTGATTTTAACGAGCGCAGTTTCAGTGCTATGGTGCGGTCTGAATCCTGACTGAAACTTTTCATAGATATCATTTTCTTGCAAGAAAGAACACAATTGAGCGGACACCACTTTTTCTAATATTTTAGACATAAATGGAAGATTTGAAATGGGTCTATAATTTGCTAGGTTATTATGATCTAATTGTGGTTTCTTAATGAGAGGTTTTATAACTGCCAGTTTAAATGTTCTTGGAACATGACCTAAAGATAAAGACGAGTTAATAATATTAAGGAGAGGCTCTAATAATATTAAGGAGAGGCTCTTAAAGCAAACAACAACAAAACAATTTCAATTACACTCCATTGAACACAAAATACACAGGTAACGAATAAACACAAATCAATGAAATTACACCAGCGAAGTGAGCGAACACCAGGTGGCGCCAGAATCAAAGGCCACGGGTTTAGCGCATCCAACGTGAGCGTTGTCCAGGCGCGAAGACGTTCAGTGCAATCGCGGGCGCTCAATGCAATCACGAGCGTTCAAGGCAAAAATCCCGCCTCCCAAACTGGAAACGCTATTTAAGCCACACCAAAGCAGCAGCTGGCAACTTCTGCAAAACAAAGACATATTTTCGTTTGCTTTCTTCTCCCTCCCCACTCCTCTCCTATTTTTAATCACACAAACAGGGTAAGGGAAAAATAAAATTACCCTTCACGTGTATGACAATCACATACTCACTAACAATGCCTGGACGCACCCGACTAATCTAAAATGACACCAGACAAGCACATTAATCAAACATGTGAATTAAGTTAAATTCCCACGAACACCCATATTCTAAGTTTATAATTCCCTCCCGTCTATGAGCCTCCAATTTTAACAAAACCTACCTTTCCCGAGGAGTGAAGGAGATACAAGACATACAGGTCACATCGATACATGCCATGAAGAAACTAACTCTCACCTGTGTCTTTATAGCTAAGTGATTACCTGACGTACTTTATGCAATCCGTGCGCTATTTTTAAAGGGGCCACGCAGACTATTGTTAAAGGGGCGATCCCACTACATACAACATACAGTATTTATCTCAGTACAATCACAATATGGCTTTTGAGACATTCACAACATCACCTCTGCTTTAACATATACCGCTGATCTTTTCAGGCTTTCATGGCTTCTCATGGGTCATGTCATGAAGTTTCAGATTTTCCTGCTATGAAAACAATATTCATATATTTGTGTTTAATTTTCAGAGCTTAAAATTTCTCCCTCCATCCCATCAGTGAAAATTATTAAAACTACTGTAAGCTATTTTTAACAAAGTCTCTGATCAATACAGTCTGATCTTAATCATTTGTGGAGAATATTTTAGAATAAATTGATTGATAACTCGTGAAAAAGTGCAGCATAGCATACATTTCATGTGAATATAAGGAATGGTGCTTGCATTTAAGACTACTTTAAATAATACATATATATATAAACAGTGTAATCTCAGGAACAAAAATATGTTTGAGCCTTTAAATAATTTGTTTCACGGTCTAAAAGAAACAATCACTGTGAACAAAACAATGATGCAAGAATTGACTATAATAAGCTATAGTAACTCAATTATGAAACTGATTAGATTCTGTCTTTCTCTCAGGTGTCTCAGATTGAGTCCTGTGTTGCTGGCCTGTCTGGGGGAGTGATCGTGGACATGCTGGACTTTTTGTCTAAAGAGTTGGTCCGGCTGCAGGAGGAAAGGCGAATCCACGCCTATACGCTATTGGCTGAGAGAGACCGGCGTATTCGTGAGGCTGAGGAGAGTGGAAGGCGGCAGATAGAGGAAAGGAGACGCAGAGAGGAGGATGAGATATTTAAACAGGTCACTAGAACATCAGTGTCAGTGGACAATAAATGTGCTCTTATTTCTACCCGACAAAATCCCTTGAACATACACTACCGTTCAAAAGTATGGGTTTGGGTTTTTGAAAGAAATTTATATTTTAATGCAGCAAGGACACATTAAATTGATCAAAAGTGAATGTACATTTTTTTGTTAATGTTACAAAATCTTCTGTTTCAAGTAAATGCTGTTCTTTTGAACTTTCTATTCGTCAAATATACCTTAAAAAGAAACTGTATCATCCATGGCACCAAAAAATAATTAAGCAACACAACTGTTTTCAACATTGATAATAATAGGAAATGTTTCTTGAGCAACAAATCAACATATTAGAACAATTTCTGAAGAAGGATCATGTGACAAGATTGGCGTAATGGTGCTGAAAATTCAGCTTTGCATCACAGGAATAAAATAGTTTGTCAAGAAGGCAAAACCTTCAATCTTCAGTCAGAAAAAGATATCTAAAATATCGAACTATAAAAAATATATAACTAATTAAAACACTTTAACGCATGTTTAAACAACTATAAAATCAGAAAAGGACTTTCTCTGTCGGCACTCCTGCTCGTGTTATGAGAGATGACACTGCGCAGTTCATGCACGGCTTTTCAAAATGTCACAAAGCACAATAGTCACATAATATTCTATTTCAACATGAAAACTACAGCTAGCCAAATTAAAGAAAAGTGATAATGATTCTTAGATAGATAGAAATATATCGATTTAGATTCTAGCATGAATTAGCAAACTGCTAACATGTTTTAGCATTGCAAGCATGTTTCTACTATGAATTAACACATTGCTACCGTGTTTTACCATTTGTTGCTAGCATGATTTAACATATTGCAAGCATGGTTTAACACGTTGCTAACATGATTTAGCATTATTGTTTGCTTTTTCTAACATGATTTAACACGTGTGTCTAGCATTAAAAATGTTAGCATGTTTCTAACATCAATTAGCATATCTGTATATCTTTTGTTATCAGGTGGTCAAGGTGCACCAGGACACCATAAATATGTACCTGGAGGATGTCTTCCTGGGCTCCATTAACCAGACAGCTGAAGCCAAGGCCAGAGAGGAGATACACCTTAAGGCTGAGGAGCTGGACAACATCACCTATGCCATGGATGAGACGTACGTTTCTAGTCTCGAATGCTATGACATCCAATTAAACCAGTTTGAAAATTTCGCAACCAAATTGCTTATTGATGACAATGAACCACAAACTCTTATAATCATGCTGGTCTTTTCAGCACGGTAAAAATCTTTCAAACTGTCTAAACAGAACACTTCACTGCACTAAAGAAAAGGAATAAAATAAATAAATGCACCTTTAGATTTCAGTATATTGAAAAGATTCTGACATTCAAGACATGTTTGTCACTGACGCTTGAATACGTCAGAGGTTTTATTAGATTTAAGATCACTGGTGAGCTGCCAAGGATGAATCAGTTGAGAATAGATGCAAACATTTTGTTTTATTTTACTATTACTTTAACCACAATCTCTTCATTCATACTCTCTTTAAGTGTTTAGCTATTGCGGAAGCTATGAAATAGAGACCTTGATAAAATAATGCATGTAAGGTGTACAAATGACTCACTTCTGCTTTCAGAAGGTCCTGAAAATAAAATATACAACACCATGCTTAGATTTGTCAGACTCAGCAGAGTGACTTCCACCCATTGTGTTCAGCCTATTCAAAAACTTTCTTATACTTCAAGGCAAAATGCAGAGAAACACAGTTACAGCCTAAGAAATATGTAATGTATGAAAAACATCTATGTCCACATATTCCTTCCCTCAATAAATAATAAATTATGGATGTCAGATGTGACAGCACAGCTGTGGGAAATCACTAGAATCAGATACTGTGTATTTGCAGTCATATAAATAAACTAATACACATTGAATAACCAAGTTACAGAGACCATTAACGAGTTACCAGGAGTGCTGCTTGGGTATTAAGAGGTGTATTCCTTTGGTGCTCTTCAGTTTGGAGATCCAAAAATGTTTCCCAAATAAACAATAGTTCTGAGGCACTCAAAAGGAATATAGGTTTAAAAAGCCTTTATTTAAACTTGGCTATCCATTAAAAAACATGCCAACATGTTTCGGCCTCTGTGGCCTTCTTCAGGGCAAATTCCCTGAAAATTTGCCCTGAAGAAGGCCACAGAGGCCGAAACATGTTGGCATGTTTTTTTAATGGATAGCCAAGTTTAAATAAAGGCTTTTTAAACCTATATTCCTTTTGAGTGCCTCAGAACTATTGTTTATTTACAGAGACCATTGTTGTGTTTCCTTCGGTGAGACTGCCAGCATTGATTGTTTTAGAGCATTTTCTTTGTCACAAACCAAATGAATCAGCTCTAATCGGCCTGTGTTGTGTCTTTCTTGGTCTGTGTATACGTGCAGGAAGAGCAGTCAGCAGTCAGAGGAGATTGTGGCAGATCTCGTCCACAGATTCCTCATTCCTGAGGTCCAGAAGATAGATGTCAGAGAAAGAGGTGGGTTATTCATATATATATATTATATATATATATACATATTATATATATATATATATATATATATATATATTATAATATAATTGTGGAGGTTACACATTTAAAATGAATGTATAAAATTATTGCAATGTTTAAATATAACATGATAAAATTAATTACAAAAACGTGAAAACTTTGGCATTGCAAGTAGAACCATTCCAGCTGAAAATATATCTTTATTGTTGCTCTTGAGTTTAAGTCTGTAATCTGGATTTGAAACATTATAACTGTAAAGTACTTCAGCTTGAAGTTGAGTGACATGAGGATGGGTATACACTGGAACATTGTCCTTTTTTGTTATTGCTGAGATATAAATGTGACATAAAAGCTGGAAGTCATGGCCAATTTCTGAGGTTACAGACCGCAAATGTTGAGAACAGGCATATTCAAAAATGAACTCAGGCTATTTCTACACAGCATTTCAGTTTATAGGCATTAATACTGCTAAGTGTAGTGCACTCCATGAATGTCTTAAAAAGATTTGAAAAGCCTCATTCAGCCTCAAGTATTTTTTAAGCTTGACTTTTTATTGACCTGTGAATTTGACGTTATCAGTATGTGTGTGTATCACAGTCATGCCATGTGGCCTGTGTTAAATATTCAATTAATTATCCTTGCAATTTACCATGGTTAGTTTTTAATTTGCCAGTAAAAGTAGGTTGTGACCATGACTGTCAGCCTCCATAAACAACAAAAAAGCTACATAAATTATCAGAAAGGAACATGAAAGTGTTCTAATTAATTGTGAAACATTTTTTTGTTTAAACCCACTCTATTATTAGGCTGACTTTTACTTGAAACCACATGACATAAATATTTCGAGATTTTATCACTATTTAACATACTGATCTAACAGTGGTATTTGCTTTAGAACCCGTTGGACATCAAGTGGCGACCCAACACAGTACAAAAAGGTTTATTGTACAAAAGTAAACAAAATGTCCTTAACATATTTTTTTTTAATGAATTTAGATGAATAATTCTAAAATAATAGTAAGTGTAATAATAATGATTAAATATCTATAAACTGTTTAAATAATTAAACTGTTAATTTCTACAACCAGTAATTCCTCACAAAAAATACTTTGTGGTATAGGCCTAAACCGTGCTTTCGTTACAAGTGAACCCACATTTAATTTAGTCATATTTTCATATTTTCTTTAACCTTTGTTCATGGTTTGAGGATAAGGGAATGTTACACAACTTTTGGCATCGGTCTAATTTGGCTGCTTTTACCAAGTGACAGATGAATTTGTGCCAAATCATCATGCCTGTTATATTTAACCCTATAATAGTACTAATATAATATAGTAAAATATATATTAGTATAAATATAGGTTAATACTAATTTCTGTTACATATCCTTACAATATGTCAGCCGAATATAAATTATATTTCATTTCATTTCATTTCATTTATTTATTCTCTTTTCATGGTAATGCAACACGAAATGCCACAACAACAATCCACACAAACACAACAAAAATACATTCCATGACAAGAAGAACAGGAGTAGGATGAAGAAAAAAAAATCTTATAAACTCCTACCCCATTCTTATAATAAGAAAGTTACAAATTAGATGGCCTAACCGACATGAAAAAAAATAAAAAAAATAAATAACAACGACAAAAAAAATAAATGAAAAATAACGCAGACCAGATGTAATCTACTTTCATTTTTAACAATTTTCCTTAATTTTTTTTGGTTTGTTTTACTATTAATTCTGCTTACACAACACTAAACGAACAAAAACAACATTAATGCAATAATGACAACTCTGGCATCAAAGACAATGACGAGACCATGATCATTCATATTATAGTTTTAAGAATTTTCACCATCATCTTTATACAAGTTAAGTATCTTCTCTTTATACTTATATTTAAATCGAACTATATTTGAACAACATTTTAAATCATTCTCTAGACAATTCCATCTTTTCACACCAGAAATTGAAACACACATTTGTTTGAGGGTATTTCCAGCAAAAGGTTGTTTAAAATCATTATTTCTTCTACTTGTCTCACTATTTACAGTAAAAAGGGTTTGCAGTCCATGTGGTAACAAGCAATGTTTTGCTTTATGAACAACTAATAAAGTTTGTAAAGAAACCAAGTCCTTCAATTTAAGTAGTCCTGACCTCAGAAACAGTCCTGTAGTATGTTCTCTTGGAGCAACTCCATTAATTATCCTTATTGCCCTTTTTTGCAAAATAAATAAGGGCATTAAATTAGTAAAATATGAATTACCCCATACCTCCAAACAATACATCAAATAGGGCAAAATAAAGGAACAATAAAGGATTCTCATTGCTTTATAATTTAACATAAACTTTACTTTACTCAAAACAGCAATATTTTTACACATTTTATTTCTTACGTAGGCTATGTGTGATTTCCATTTAAATTTTTCATCAATGAGTACTCCTAAAAACCTAAATTCTGACACTCTCTCAATAGTTATTCCATTTAGATTCAAACAAACATTATCAGGACATTTTTGATTCGTAAACAACATAAATTTAGTTTTACTTAAATTTAACGACAGTTTATTTTTGTTAAACCATTTCTGAAGTAGGACCAATTCTTGTTCAATAGTTTTGATTAAGATTTTTAAGTTCTTCCCCGATACAAAAAAATTTGTATCGTCCGCAAAAAGAACAAAACATAAAATCTTTGATTCATCACAGAGATCATTAATGTATAAAATAAATAATTTATTTTATGTATTTATTTTAATAATTTATTTTATTTTATTTTATTTTATTATATGAAAAACATCTATGTCCACATATTCCTTCCCTCAATAAATAATAAATAATGGATGTATTATGGAACTATGGATAAATTATGGATCAATATTTCAGCCGAATATAAATTATAAATGTTAACTAGATGTGTTCTGTCTCACCACTCTATCAGAACAGACATAAGAGCCAATCTCTGGTTGCGGCCCACTAGTTGAAACCCACTTTAAAAATGCAAACTTTGCTTGTTTTCTTTTAGTTCGCCAGAGCCAGAGAAGGCATCTGCAAGCAGCCCGTTCAATCATCAGTAGCAGTCTCGGATCTTCTGCGGTCTCAAATCGGCCCCCATCGCCCTCAGACAGAGCCTCTTCAGCAGTCCTGAATGACATACTCAGCACAAAACAATCTGACCAGTGATTCAACAGCAGACACTCACAACGGGAATGGAAAACGTCTCGGGTACGTATGGTAACCCTCGTTCCGTGAGTGAGGGAACGGACACGTCATGTCGGTAGGAGTTACCAACGAATTGGGATCATGCTAGGGAGACCAATTGCCTTCGAGTAAAACTAAAATGATCCAATGACCATTGGCATGCAAGATTTGCATTCCGCGGCCCGCCTGCCAGTGCAGGTATAAAGTAGTTTGACTCGAAGGCAACTGGTCTCCCTAGCGTGATCCCAATTCGTTGGTAACTCCTACCGACGTGACGTAGGAGTGACCGAACGAAAAGGGAACATGCAGACTGAGCCCAAGGGGTCGAGGTGGTGTCCGCAAAATAATATAGAATTCATAGACAATTGGAAAAGTTTTTGGGGCAGACCTGACCTGTTGAAAAGCGATGGTATTCATCCCTCCTGGGATGGTGCTGCTCTTCTCTCTAGTAATATGGCACATAGTCTTAGAGCTCAAACATGACAATCTGGGGCTCAGGTCGGGACAGACTGGCTAAACCGACCGTCTGCTAGCTGTCTCACGTCACCAAGGTCAGATAAATCCCATCACATAGAGCCTCTTTCACCTAGCTATCATCATATAGAGACTGTGTCTGTTCCCCGAATGAGGACATACAAAAAACCCATTCAAGGGTAAAAATGTAATTGATGTTCAACAAATAAAAAACAGATATAATATGGATGAACAAATGATAAAGCTTGGGTTGCTGAATATTCGATCCCTTACTTTAAAAGCACTCATTGTTAATGATATGATTACAGACTATAATCTAGATGTGCTGTGTTTGACAGAAACCTGGCTAAAAACAAACTATTACATTACTTTAAATGAGTCCACCCCGCAAGATTACTGTTATAAACATGAACCTCGTCTGAAAGGCAAAGGGGGAGGTGTTGCTGTAATTTATAGTAATATCTTCAGAATTACTGAGAAGTCTTGTTTTAAATATAATTCTTTTGAAGTGTTGTTGCTAAATGTAACACTATCTAGTGTAAATGATAAATCACGTTTAACATTTGTGCTGGCTACTGTATACAGGCCACCAGGGCACCATACAGACTTTATCAAAGAATTTGCTGATTTTCTATCAGAGTTAGTATTGGCTGCAGATAAAGTACTAATTGTTGGTGATTTTAATATACATGTAGATAACGAAAAAGATGCATTGGGATTTGCATTTAAAGACATTCTGAACTCAATTGGAGTTAGACAACATGTGTCAGGACCTACTCATTCTCGTAATCATACTCTAGATCTAATATTATCACATGGAATCAATGTTGATGCCGTTGAAATTCTGCAGCAGAGCGATGACATCTCAGATCATTATCTAGTCTCGTGTAAACTTCATTTAGCCAAAGCTGCAAAGTCGACTCCGTGTTACAAATATGTTAGACCTATCACTTCTGCCACTAAAGATTGCTTTATTAATGATCTTCCTGATCAGTTTCATCATCTCAGCATCCCAGATAGCTTAGAAGAACTAGATATTGCGCCAGAAACTTTTAACTCTCTCTTTTCCAGCACTTTAGACACAGTTGCTCCTTTGTGCTTAAAGAAGATTAAAGAAAATAGTCCAACGCCGTGGTACAACGAGCACACTCAGGCCCTTAAGAGAGCAGCCAGAAAAATGGAGCGCAACTGGAAGAAAACAAAACTAGAGGTATTTCGCATTTCATGGAAAGAGAGCTCGATGGCATACAGAGAGGCCTTAAAAGTTGCTAGATCTGCTTATTTTTCTAACCTATTAGAAGAATATAAACAAAACCCTAGGTGTTTATTTGAAATAGTGGCTAAACTAACGAAAAATAATTCTTCAACCACAGACGTTTCTAAGCAGCACAGCAGTAATGACTTTATGAACTTCTTTACTAACAAGATTGATAATATCACGGAGAAAATTATAACTATGCAACCGTCTACTACATTATCGCATCAGGCAGTGCATTGTAGTCTCCTTGAAGAAAAATTTGATTAATTCGTTGCTATAGGAGAGGAAGAATTTGCTAAACTCGTTAAATCATCTAAATCGACAACATGTATGTTAGACCCTATACCGACTAAGCTACCGAAAGAGATGCTTCCAGAGGTCACAGATCCTCTTCTTGATATCATTAATTCATCTTTGTCACTAGGATATGTACCGAAAACATTTAAGCTGGCTATGATTAAAAAAAACGCAACTTGATCCTACAGAATTAGTCAATTACAGGCCGATCTCGAATCTACCTTTTCTGTCAAAGATACTAGAAAAGGCAGTATCCTCACAACTATGTTCATTTATTTCCTTTTTAGAAATAAATGATGTCTGCGAGGATTTCCAGTCAGGTTCTCTTACGAGAGTACTCTCGTGTTGCGTAAGTTTAGTTTACGCTACAGGAAAAACGACACTCGGTTACTAACGTAACCTCGGTTCTCTCTAGAGAGGGAACGAGTGTTGCGTAAGTTTAGCTTACGTTATGGGAAAAACTCCTTTTTCTCGAGAATACTGGCAGGCTACGCAACACTCGTTCCCTCTCTAGAGAGAACCGAGGTTACGTTAGTAACCGATTGTCATTCTCTTACGAGAGTACTCTTGTGTTGCATAAGTTTAGCTTACGCTACGGGAACCCAATGTAAAACGCTGTGCATGCTAAGTGTCCAACACAAATGTCCCAAGGGCAGAATGCCCAGGGCTCATGTATGAGTGGAAAGATGCATAGCGGCAAAAGGGGCGTGACGACTCGGAAACATGAAGATAGGTGCTTACACATATATACAGTTAAGACAATATATCAGCCTTGAACTGCATAGGCCCACAGGACATTGTAATATATATCAACAGTCTAAGCAAACTGGGTTGGGTAGACATAGTTAATACTGCATAATTAGACTGAGAACAGCCTAGCCTGTAGGGCAGGCACGTCCAGGTTGTAAAACCTTATGAATGTAGACAGGGAGGCCCAGCCTGCTGCCATACAAATGTCTTGAAGTGAAACCCTGCTCGTCCAAGCCCACGACAAGGCAATGGCTCTAGTCGAGTGTGCTCTAACGCCCAAGAGGCAATCTAGGCCCTTGGAGGCGTAAGCTGACGCAATAGCATCAACTATCCATCTGGACAGGGTCTGTTTCGAGGTGGCTAGCCCTTTAACGCGACCACCGAAGGAAATGAAAAGCTGCTCTGTCTGCCTGAAGGCAGCGGAGCATTCCACATAAATCCTCAAGGCCCTAACTGGGCAAAGGAGATTAACCCCGTCCTCACCGCAGGATGCAGGGAGGGCTGATAGGGAAATACCTTGCACTCTAAACGGAGTCGCAAGCACCTTCGGAACGTAACCATGTCTTGGTTTGAGGATGACCTTAGAGTCATTAGGCCCAAATTCCAGACAGGTAGCACTCACAGAGAGCGCGTGTAAGTCGCTCACCCGTTTTACTGAAGCCATTGACAGCAGAAAAACGGTTTTGAAGGAGAGGTATTTTAGCTCCACCGCATGTAAAGGTTCAAATGGGCTACCTTTCATGGCCTCCAGGACCGTAGAAAGGTCCCAAACCGATGGAGGTCGAGGAGGGTTCAGCCTCCTAGCACCTCTGAGAAAACGGATTATGAGGTTGTTCTTTCCCAGCGACTGGCCATTCGCAGACTTTGTAAAAGCTGCTATGGCCGCCACATACACCTTGAGCGTGGATGGGGTTCTCCAGTTGTCCAGCAGCTCTTGCAAGAAGGAAAGCACCACCATTACCTCGCCACATAGCGGGTCCAATTCATGAGCTGAACACCATTCAGCGAACACCGACCATTTAGACGTGTAGAGCCGTCTAGTAGACGGAGATCTAGCCTGCATGATCGTGTTCATCACTCCCTTAGGGAGGTGAAATGTTAGCGATTGATCGCCCACACATGTAGAGCCCACAGCTCGGGGTGTGGGTGCCAAATCGCACCCTTGGCCTGAGACAGCAGGTCCTTCCTCAGCGGAATCGGCCATGGGGGTGCGCTCCCCAGCTCCATCAATTCTGGGAACCAAACTTGATTCTCCCAGCGTGGAGCTATCAAAATTATTGAGCATTTGCACTCCCTGATTCGCTTGATTACCTGTGGTAACAAGGCGACCGGGGGAAATGCGTATAGAAGACGTCTGGGCCAGTTTAGGGCCAGCGCGTCCCTTTCTTTCGAAAAGAATATTGGGCAATGAGCGTTGGCCTGTGACGCGAATAGGTCTACCTCCGCTCTGCCGAAGATGCCCCAAATGTTTTGTACTGCCAGGGGATGCAGGGACCATTCCCCTGGGGGAAGCTTGGCCCTGGACAGCATGTCTGGGCCCACGTTCGCGGCGCCCGGAACATGCGCTGCTCTCAGCAAGCGCAAGTTGTGCTAGGCCCATATAAGGAGGCATTTTTGGTCTTGCAAAAAGGCTCCGGGACCTGAGGCCGCCCTGGCGGTTTATATATGACACCACTGACATATTGTCTGTTCTGACTAGAATATGGTGACTCTTCAGCACAGGGAGGAAGAACTGCAGGGCATTCTCGACCGCTTTCATCTCTAGACAGTTTATGTGTAGGCGCTTTTCTGCGTCTGACCACAGGCCCATCGATGGCCTCCCTTCGTAAAGGGCACCCCAACCCGTGTTGGAGGCGTCTGTCGAGACTACTTTGACCACTGAGGGTAAACCCAGGTTCACGCCGGACTGATACCAGTCGGCTCTCATCCACGGTTTCAGTCCCGCCGCGCATGTCCGATTCACCATGAGGCGCAGCAAGCCTGATGTCCATGCTTGCGCCGGAACGCGCCGCCTCAGCCAAAGCTGAAAGGGGCGCATGTATAACAGACCCAGCCGTAGCACCGTCTAGGCTGAGGCCATAAGACCCATCATCCTCTGAAACACTCTGAGGGGAAGATTCCTCCCCACTATGAATGACACTGCTAGGCGCTGAATTACTGCTGTGCGCTCTCACGTTAGGCGCGCCAGCATCGACCTGGAGTCCAACTCTATTCCCAGAAAAGACGTTGTCTGGCTGGGAGAGTGTTTTTGGCCCAGTTGACTCTGAGACCCAACTGAGTCAAATGGTCTAGCAATAGTGCTTTGTGCCATACCACTTCTTCCCTCGACTGCGCTAAAATCAGCCAGTCGTCCAAATAATTCAGAATTCTCACACCCCTTCGTCTGAGGGGCTTGCGCACTGTGTCCATGCATTTCGTAAATGTACGAAGTGCTAAAGACAGACCGAACGGGAGGACGGTGTACTGATAAGCCTGGCCCTCGAAGGCGAATCTCAAGAATGGCCTGTGACGGGCTGCTATTTGAATCTGAAAGTACGCTACTTTCAGATCCACTGATATAAACCAGTCCCCCGGTCGGATTCGAGTGAGGATTTGTCTGATTGTGAGCATTTTGAACGAGCGTATCATAAGAGCTTTGTTCAAAAGCCTGAGATCTAGTATAGGGCGGAGCCCGCCGTTCTTCTTCGGAACTAAGAAGTAACGGCTGTAGAACCCCGACTCGCTCTCTGCCAAGGGGACGGTCTCTACTGCTCCTTTCCCTAGCAAATTCGCTATCTCGGCGCGAAGTAGGTGTGCTACTTCCTGATTCACCGAGGTTTCGACCCGTGCTGTGAAGCGCGGTGGTCTGCGAGCGAATTGTAGCGAATAGCCCCGTTTTACTATCTCTAGTACTCACTTTGAGACCCCTGGGATTGATTCCCACACTTTTGCGTGAATAGCCAGGGGTAGAATGAAATCTGGGTTCCGGTCGCTGGTATTCAGAGACTCAGGGACCCGGCCATGATGACATGCTTTGTTCATCAAGCTCATGTTCAATGGGGCAGTCAGCACTTTGTGCAGCGGCTTTGTATCTAGCTTCCCGTCCGTGGAACCGGTAAGGTGTTGTATTACAGACGAAGCTGTGCGAACTCGCGCCGGAAGGCGTGGAGCGCTTAGCAACACAGATACAGTCGTGTTCATAGGTAGGGGTGGGCACTGTACAGCGGGTGCATTCCCTACATGTAAAACATGAACGGCAGAAGCCGGTTTGACTGATATGGACCCCGGGGTGGTGTGAGACACTGTGTGGGTAGTGCCTATGAGTAGGGGTGAACACTGGGCAGTGGGCACTTTTCCTACACTCATAGGCCGAGCGGCATGAGCCAGCTTTATTGATTTTAACCCTGGATGAGTGTGACACAGAGGGGGTAGTGTTTATGTGTAGGGGAAGCCACTCAGTGAGCACATTTCCTACATATAAAACACCTTCGGCGTGAGCCGGAGAAAGATCAGACATAATGCTCTTTTTGAGATATGTGTGGGTCGCCGTGAGAACGGCATTTGTGTGCAGGCGAGCGAGTTGAGTAACCGGCTCGTTGACTGCTGAATACACTCTTCGAACCGCCTCCGTTGAGGGGACTGAGAGAGCGGGTCGTGCTGATTTCGATGGCGGTCCGGCCGCAACGGGACTCAGCCATCGGCGCCTTCCTAAGGGGTCTAGGAAGACTTAGGAGGCTCAAAGCTCGGCACGATCTTGGGTCTGGGACCCCGGGCTGGAGGCGGTCTGCGTCGGCTGGTGGAGCGCGAGCGCTGACGTTCCTCTCGAGCCTGTCGATGCTGGGCGGCAGGCGCCGGAGGCGGTGGGGGCGCTGGTTTCCGAGCGGATGACTGCTTCTTAGCGCGGAACTGGAACGCCGTGGCAGAAAATGTCTCATGGCCTGAGACGCCTTCTGCACCTCTGAATAGTGCTCTGCGAAGCCCTTCACCGAGGGACCAAAGAGACCCGATGGTGACACAGGAGCGTCTAAGAAAGTGGCGCGGTCAGCATCAGACATGTCGGACAGCGTTAACCACAAGTGACGCTCCATGACGCAAGTGAGGGCGGCCATGTTACGTCCGATGGCCTGGGCGGCGGCTTTGGTAGCTCTCAGAGACAGATCCGTCGCACTCCTCAGATCCGTTACACGCTCCGAAGTCGGGCCAGCCTCGTCCAGCGAGCGGAGAAGGTTGGCCTGGTGTATTTGCAAAATCGCCATAGCGTATAAGACGGAAGCGGCTTGACGCCGAGGTGGTCCTGCAGGCTTTTGTAGGTAGGTTCGACTTGGACCGCCATCCCGCAGAGGGCGGGCACAAGTGAGTCGCCACAGCTTCCTCGACCGGAGGAACGGAAAGGTATCCTCTTTCTTTGTCGCCGTCAACCGCAGAGAGCACCGAAGAAACAGAGGATCTCAGCCTGGCCGAATACGGGGCTCCCCACGACCTGGAGAGCTCATCATGAAGTTCAGGGAGGAAGGGAGCGTGCCTCAGAACAGGCGAAGAGCAGCGTCCAGGCAGAAAGCAGCCATCCAGCCTGTTGGGCGCGGGCTCCTGGGGCGCGGTCCACTCGATGCCGAGGTCCTCCACGGCCTTCGTGAGGAGGCGGAGAAGCTCAGCATCGACCAAAGCCCTGACGCTGGACTCACGTGTCGATGGGGCGGGGTCCGGGACCATTCCTCGCTCCCAGACGTGATGAGAGAGCAGCTGTCATCCTCCATGGCACCCCCGTCCATCTCGCCAAGCACCGCTGAATCGGGGCGCTGACCGCCAGTGAGGGAGACGGGGGGCTTCCGAGAGAGAGGTTCGCAGGGAAGCCGCCGGCAAGAGCTCTTTCACCGAAGTTTTCGGCGCTTCTTGCGGCACAGTCCAGCAGGAGGCGTCTGGGGGACGGACCCAGCGGAAAACACTGCCTGTCGAGTCCGCATGGTCGAAAGAGGCTGCACTTCACATTCACGGCAGACCCTGTCGACCCCGCAGGGTCTAGAGAGGCAATGCTTCGCACTCACGGCAGCCGCTGTTAGCGAGCGCGAGGTCCGCGTGTTCCTGGCCCAGGCTGGAAGCGCACAACACGTGGCGGTCCCTGTCGCTGAGCGTGGCTTGACACGAGCCGCAGGACATGGTGGGCATTGAAAAATGCCGGCTCTTTCAGAGAAAACGTGTGTGTCGCAGCGGCCACATGCTGTGTGCTTCCTGCCTGGGCCAGGAACACACGGACCTCGCCCTCGCTAACGGCGGCCGCCGTGAGTGCGAAGCATTGCCTCTCTCGACCCTGCGGGCTCGACAGGCTCTGTTCTCCACTGAGTCCGCTTCACAGATGCCTCCTGCTGGACCGCGCCGTAAGAAGTGCCGTTCGCAGAGGCCGCCAGAAACTTCAGTGAAAGAGCTCTCGCCGGCTTCCCTGCGAGCCTCTCTCTTGGAGTCCCCCGTCTCTTTTATCGACGGACAACGTCCCGGACCCCGCCCCTTCGACACGCGAGTCCAGCGTCAGGCCTTCGGTTGACGCTAAGCTTC
This sequence comes from Rutilus rutilus, assembly GCA_021464565.1. Taxonomy (NCBI): domain Eukaryota; kingdom Metazoa; phylum Chordata; class Actinopteri; order Cypriniformes; family Leuciscidae; genus Rutilus; species Rutilus rutilus. The sequence goes on from JAJAQA010000009.1 coordinate 15,829,871, forward strand.
TCCGCCTCCTCACGAAGGCCGTGGAGGACCTCGGCCTTGACTGGACCGTGCCCCAGGAGCCCGCGCCTAACAGGCTGGATGACTGCTTTCTGCCAGGACACCGCTCTTCGCCAGGCCCGCTCCCTTCCTCCCTGAACTGCACGACGAGCTCTCCAGATCGTGGGGAGCTCCGTATTCGGCTAGGCTGAGATCCTCTGTTTCTTCGGCGCTCTCTGCGGTTGACTGCGCCAAAGAAAGAGGATACCTCTCCATTCCTCCGGTCGAGGAAGCGGTAGCGACTCACTTGTGTCCGCCCTCTGCGGGATGACGGTCCAAGTCCAGCCTACCCACTAAAGACTGCCGGACCACCTCGGCGTTGATTGGCTGTGCTTATACTGTCGCCGGTCAAGCCCCCTCCGCGCTACATGCTATGGCGATCTTGCAGATTCATCAGGCCAACCTTCTCCGTTCCTTGGATGAGGCTGGCTCAACTTCTGAGCACGTGACGGACCTGAGGAGTGCGACGGATCTGGCTCTCAGAGCTACAAAAGCCGCAGCCCAGGCCATTGGACGTAACATGGCCTCCCTCACCGTTACGGAGCGTCACCTGTGGTTAACGCTGTCCGACATGTCAGACTCTGACCACGCCACTTTCCTGGACGCTCCTGTATCACCGTCGGGTCTCTTCGGTCCCTCTGTGAAGGGCTTTGCGGAACGCTACTCTGAGATACAGAAGACGTCTCAGGCCGTGAGACATTTTCTGCCGCGGCGTTCCAGTTCCGCAGCGGGTCGCGCTAAGAAGCAGCCGCCCGCTCGGAAATCAGCGCCCCCACTGCCTCCGCCGCCTCCCGCACAGCAGCGCCAGGCCCGGGAGGAACGTCAGCGCTCACGCTCCACTAGCCATCGCAGACGGCCTCAGGCCCAAGATCGCGTCGAACTTTGAGCCTCCAAAGTCTTCCTAGCCCCCCCTAGGAAGGCGCCGATGGCTAAGTCCCTCTGCGACCGGACCGCCATCGAAATCGGCACGACCCGCTCTCTCAGTTCCCTTGGCAGAGGCGACTTGAAGAGTGTATTCATCAGCCAACGAGACGGTTTTTCAACTCACTCGCCTGCACACAAACACTGTTCTCACGGCGACCCACATAAATCTCGAAAAGAGCATTATGTCTGGTCATATTCCGGCTCAGGCCGAAGGTGTTTTGTATGTAGGAAATGTGCCCACTACCCAGTGCCCACCCCTACACATGAGCACTACCCTCTCTGTGTGTCACACTCATCCAGGGTCGAATGCAGTAAAGCTGGCTCATGCCGCTTGACCGTTAAGTGTAGGAAAAGTGCCCACTGCCCATTGTTCACCCCTACACATAAGCACTACCCACGTAGTGTCTCACACCAGCACGGGGGTCATATCAGTCAAACCGGCTTGTGCCGTTCATATTTTGCGTGTAGGGAATGTGCTCGCTGTACAGCGCTTTTCTTATGAACACAACTGTATCTGTGTTACCAAACACCCCGTGCCTCGTGCCACGAGCTCACACAGCCTCGTCTGTAATACAGCTTCTTCCCGGTTATGCAGCCGGAAGGTTAGCTACGGAGCCACTGCACGAGGTGCTAACTGCCCCACTGTACATGAACCTGATGAACAGAGTATGTCATCATGCCCGGGTTCCTGAGTCCCTAAATACCAGCGACCGGAGCCCAGATTTCATTCTACTCCTGGCTATTCACGCGAAAGCGTGGGAATCAATCCCAGGGGTCTCAAAGTGGGTACTAGAGATAGTAAAACGGGGCTATTCGCTGCAATTCGCTCGCAGACCGCCGCGCTTCACAGCACGGGTCGAAACCTCGGTGAATCAAGAAGTAGCACACCTACTTTGCGGCGAGATAGCGAATTTGCTAAGGAAAGGAGCAGTGGAGAACGTTCCCTTGGCAGAGAGCGAGTCGGGGTTTTACAGCCGTTACTTCTTAGTCCCGAAGAAGGACGGCGGGCTCCGCCCCATACTAGATCTCAGGCGTTTGAACAAAGCTCTTATGATACGCTCGTTCAAAATGCTCACAACCAGACAAATCCTCGCTCGAATCCGACCGGGGGACTGGTTTATATCAGTGGATCTGAAAGATGCCTACTTCAGATTCAAATAGCAGCCGCATCACAGGCCATTCTTGAGATTCGCCTTCGAGGGCCAGGCTTATCAGTACACCGTCCTTCCGTTCGGCCTGTCTTTAGCACCTCGTACATTTACGAAATGCATGGACACAGCCCTCAGACGAAGGGGCGCGAGAATTCTGAATTATTTGGACAACTGGCTGATTTTAGCGCAGTCAAGGTAGGAATTGGTGTCGCACAGGGCGCTATTGCTGGACCATCTGAAGCAGTTGGGTCTCAGAGTCAACTGGGCCAAAAGCAATTTATCACCTAGCCAGGAAGTGTCCTTTCTGGGGATAGAATTGGACTCCAGGTCGATGTTGGCGTGCCTAACGCGAGAACGCAGGGCAGCAATCCAGCGCCTAGCAGCGACATTCTTAGCGGGGAGGAATCTTCCCATCAGAGTGTTTCAGAGGATGTTGGGTCTTATGGCCTCAGCCTTGACGGTGCTGCGGCTGGGTCTGCTACACATGCGCCCCTTTCAGCTATGGCTGAGGCGGTGTGTTCCGGCGCGAGCCTGGACATCAGGCTTGCTGCGTCTCACGGTGAATCAGACTTGCGTGACAGCACTGAAACCGTGGATGAGAGCCGACTGGTATCAGTCCGGCGTGAACCTGGGTTTACCCTCAGTGGTCAAAGTAGTCTCGACAGACGCCTCCAACACGGGTTGGGGCGCCCTTTACGAAGGGAGGCCATCGATGGGCCTGTGGTCAGATGCAGAGAAGCGTCTAAACATAAACTGTCTAGAGATGAAAGCGATCGAGAATGCCCTACAGTTTTTCCTCCCAGTGCTGAGGAATCATCATGTTCTAGTCAGAACAGACAATATGTCAGTGGTGTCTTACATAAACCGCCAGGGCGGCCTCAGATCTCGGAGCCTTTTTGCAAGAGCAAAACTCCTTATATGGGCCCAGCACAACCTGTGCTCGCTGAGAGCAGCGCATGTTCCGGGCACCCTGAACGTGTGCCCAGACATGCTGTCAAGGGCCAAGCTTCCCCCAGGGGAATGGTCCCTGCATCCCCTGGTGGTACAAAGCTTCTGGGACATCTTCGGCAGAGCGGAGGTAGACCTATTCGCGTCACAGGCCAACGCTCATTGCCCGATGTTCTTTTCAAAAGAAAGGGACGCGCTGGCCCTAGACTGGCCCAGACGCCCTCTCTACACATTTCCCCCGATCGCCTTGTTACCACAGGTAAACAAGCAAATCAGGGAGTGCAAATGCTCAATAATTCTGGTAGCCCTGCTCTGGGAGAATCATGTTTGGTTCCTAGAGTTGATGGAACTGGGGAGTACAGCTCCATGGCCGATTCCGCTGAGGAGGGACCTGTTGTCCCAGGCCGAGGGCGCAATTTGGCACCCACACCCCGAGCTGTGGGCCCTACATGTGTGGGCGATCAATTATTACCATTTCACCTCCAAGAGGGAGTGATGATCACGATCACACTGGCTAGAGCTCCGTCCACCAGGCGGCTCTATGCGTCTAAATGGTCAGTGTTCGCTGAATGGTGTTCAGCTCATGAATTAGACCCGCTACACTGTGAGGTAACGGTGGTGCTTTCTTTCCTGCAAGAGCTGTTGGACAGTGGGAGAACCCCATCCACGCTCAAGGTGTATGTGGCGGCTATTTACGAAACCTGTAAATGGCCAGTCGCTGGGAAAGAATGACCTCATAATCCGTCTTCTCAGGGGTGCTAGAAGGCTGAACCCTCCTCGACCCCCCTCGGTTTCAGTATGGGACCTTTCTACGGTCCTAGAGGCCATGAAAGGTCGCCCATTTGAACCCTTACATGCGGTGGAGCTGAAATACCTTTCCTTCAAAACCGCTTTTCTGCTGGCAATGGCCTCGGTAAAACGGGTGGGGGAACCCACCCCCCGGTGCTTAGTAAAACGAAGCACTCTCAGTGAGTGCTTCGTGTCTGGAATTTGGGCCTAATGACTCTAAGGTCATCCTCAAACCAAGACATGGTTATGTCCCAAAGGTGCTTGTGACTCCGTTTAGAGCGCAAGTAATTTCCCTGTCAGTCCTCCCTGCACTTGACAGTGAGGATGGGGTTGATTTCCTTTGCCCAGTAAGGGCTTTGAGGATTTACGTAGAGCGCTCCGCTGCCTTCAGGCAGACAGAGCAGCTTTTCGTTTCCTTCGGTGGCTGCGTTAAAGGGTTAGCCACCTCGAAACAGACCCTGTCCAGATGGATAGTTGATGCTATTGCGTCAGCTTACGCCTCCAAGGGCCTGGATTGTCCCTTGGGCGTTAGATTCCACTCAACTAGGTTTTACAACCTAGAACCTAGGCCTATGGGCCTATGCAGTTTCAAGGCTGATATATTGTCTTAACTGTATATATGTGTAAGCACCTATCTTCACAATACCGAGTCGTCCCGCCCCGTGTAGCCGCTATGCGTCTATTCCACTTATACATAGCCCCGGGCAAATTGCCCTTGGGAAATTGGTGTTGGAATCTTAGGAATCGTTTTACATTGGGTTCCCGTAGCGTAAGCTAAACTTACGCAACACGAGAGTACTCTCATAAGAGATCGACACTCGGTTACTAACGTAACCTCGGTTCTCTCTAGAGAGGGAACGAGTGTTGCGTAACCTGCCGTGCTTGTGCTGCATTATGGTTTCGCTTCCAGTCGACTGAAATCATAGTGCAACCTGAGCGATGGGTATTTATAGGCTAAGGCCTCACCCATATTGGCGGGCCATGACGTAGCGCAGGGAAAGCTTCCCATTGGCGCTGATGTCATGGCAGACGCACTGATAGGTTGCAGCAGTTGCCGCAGAGCAGCCTATGGGCGCGCGAGCTGCCTCGCCTAGGTCTGCTGCTGTAGCAAATGCTTTTTAAATTATTAAAAATTAAGTATAATTTTCTGCTTCAGTATTCTCGAGAAAAAGGAGTTTTTCCTGTACTGAACTTACGCAACACTCGTTCCCTCTCTAGAGAGAACCGAGGTTACGTTAGTAACTGAGTGTCTATTAAGACCGTACCATAGTACTGAGACAGCTCTCATTAGAGTCACAAATGATTTGCTCCTATCATCCGATCGTGGTTGTATCTCGCTATTAGTGTTACTCGATCTTAGTGCTGCATTTGACACTATTGACCACAACATTCTTTTAAATAGACTCGAAAATTATGTTGGCATTAGTGGAATTGCATTAGCATGGTTTAAATCATACTTATCTGACCGTTATCAGTTTGTAGCAGTAAATGATGAGATGTCTTATCGATCACAAGTTCACTATGACGTACCACAAGGCTCAGTACTAGGACCGTTGCTGTTCACTCTGTACATGCTACCCTTAGGAGATATCATTAGGAAGCATGGCATTAGTTTTCACTGTTATGCTGATGATACTCAGCTCTATATTTCTTCACGCCCAGACGAAATTTACCAATTCACAAAAATAACGGAATGCATAGCTGATATAAAAAATTGGATGACTAGTAACTTTCTACTACTTAATTCTGAAAAAACAGATTCTAATTATTGGACAAAACACTTCCTCACGTAATAACCTAGAATACTGTCTAACACTTGATGGCTGCTCTGTTAAGTCTTCATCGTTGGTTAGGAACCTGGGTGTGCTCTTTGATACCAATCTTTCATTTGAAAGTCACGTGTCTAGTATCTGTAAAACCGCATTTTTCCATCTTAAAAATATATCTAAATTGACCCTTCGCTAAGCCACGCCCGAAAACCGCCACAGGCCAATCGTGGCTTAGCAACCGTAACTAGGCGCGGGAGGTCTGGCAAGCTTTCGAGCGAGGGAAACATGCTGAAGCGTTGTGCGTATGGATTGTGAAAATCTGATACCCGGTATCCTAAAAGTTTAGACGGGGTGGTGGATTTTGTTCCCTTCCCGAAACCTAAAACCCAAGGGGAGAAATGCCGGGCGTCATCTTCATTTATATAGCGCTTTTAACAATGTAGATTGTTCCAAAGCAGCTTTACATTGATAATAGGAAATTAAAAGTAAAGTGTTTTGACTTTATAGCAGCTCTAGAATAAAGTTATTGTCCAGCTCGTGGATCAAGCAGTGTGATTAAAGGCAAGACGGAGGCTCACTGACATAACTTAACATTACTTAAAATTATATTTCAGCATTTTGTTAATCGACGGCCAAACTAGTACCCCAATCCGATCGCGACTCTCCCGGTGTTAGTTCTAGTAAAAGTAAACCAGGGGGCTTGCCGGAGATCTCCAAGGAAAAGGTTGGTATGCAAACTTAATCAGTTCATAAACAGTAGTCACTTATGTGACCCACGACGTGTGAGCAGTAGCCTGGCGCACTAAAAATATAAGCGGGAGAATGTTATCTTTGCAAAGTGGTCAGGCTAATGTCTTGTGTTTATTCCACAATACTTATGGATAAGCTGTTTGATTTATAAATATTAGAATATTTTCAAATTTCACCCACCCTGCTGTGCATGCACATAGCTGTTCCTCAATTTGTGTGTTTCCCATTTGAATGGTCAGCGTATGAGGCGGCTGCTGCTTGCGCTGGGACCTAATGTTATAGGCTTTAGCTTCAATTTTGATGAAATTATTCTCTAATCGTTTGCATATTATGTCGTGGATATTATCCCTCGAATGCATACTGCAGTCCCTTTTGTCTTGCTCTCTCAGATTTTCACCTGTTCGCCAAAAATGACTAATTATCTCCTTGGGAATGTCTGAAACCGGTGCATACATAATGTAATAGACGTGCCAGGCGCAAAAGCTTGACAGGCGTAGCAACAGTATCTAAGGAGGGCGGGGCTTAGCGAAGGGTCAATTGCGTCATATGCTCTCATTGACAAATGCGGAACAATTAGTTAATGCGTTCATGACATCAAGGCTAGATTATTGTAATGCTCTAATGGGTGGTTGCCCTGCATGCTTAATAAACAAATTACAGCTGGTCCAAAACGCAACAGCTCGAGTTCTTACAAGAACCAGGAAGTATGACCATATTAGCCCTGTTCTGTCAACACTGCATTGGCTCCCTATTAAACATTGTATACATTTTTAAATATTGCTGATTACTTACAAAGCACTAAATGGTTTAGCTCCGCAGTACTTGAGCGAGCTCTTAACGCATTATAGTCCTTCACGTCTATTGGGATCTCAAAATTCCGGCCAGTTGATAATACCTAGAATATCAAAATCGACTTTGTTTTCCTACGTAGCACCAAAACTTTGGAACAGTCTTCCTAACATTGTCCGGGAAGCAGACACACTCTGTCAGTTCAAAGCTAGATTAAAAACACATCTCTTTGACCTAGCATACACATAATACATTATAGACTGATGTACTCGTTACATCATAAGAAGAATGGCGTCTACGCTAATATTAGTCTCTCTGTTTATACCGAGGTTTACCGCAGTCCGGCGGATCCAGGCCGTATCCAGAACCGATGGTGGATCTGCACCTGGACCTAACCATGACGCATCCCTGAAGTGCCAGCCTCATCAGCCCTGTGAAGGCCTCATCGACACGACCAATCTGACTTCTAACTAGACATGTGCCGGTATTCGGTAATGCAATAAATCGCGGTAATGAATATGCACGATATTGTTATCGCGGACACTTCAAAATACCGTGAAAAATAATAGATCCAAATTTAGAATTTTAGAACGCGCATTAGTTTTTTTTCCATCAACCGCTTAAGAAAACACTGCGTAGGCCTATATGCTGCGCAAAACTGTGCGTAGTCTGATGTAAACAATCCCCACATGAAGCACTGTGTGCTTGCGGCGCAGTGCGCACTCTAGTCTAATGTAAACAGTCCTCACATGGAGAATAAGCATGGCGGAAGGAGGAACGCTGCCGTCGATTTATCCCCCTTCTAAAAGCAGGGCTGCCAACTCTACACATTCAGGGTGAGACTCAAGTAATTGACACTTTTCACACGCTCTCACGCCACACATCCATTTTCTCACATAGAGAAAAATCGCGGAGCAAAGAGAACACTGACACCGACAGACTAGAACAGAGCAGGCTACTTATGATATGAAAACAATTCTCAGCTCTCAGGTTCTGTCCATTTTATTACGAAATTCAGACAATAAATACCGTTTTGGCGCTTGTAAATATAACGTGACAGAACGCTGTAGTGCATCAGTTCACATAAACCGCTCATCTGTTACTTTTTATTAAGTTGGCTTGAGTACTGTGTGCACTCAACCAGATACCAGCTGTGACAACAGCTCTTTGAAAGAAGCAGATCGCGTGAAGTGACAGTCGATACCTGGGAGCTCGCGAAGATCACTGCCGCGCCGTAACACCAACACCGAGAGGTCTCGAAACAGCAGACTTGTTGAGCTCAGGGAAAACACTATCCAAACGCTCATTCACTCAGAGGACACAACCGGTCGGCTCCGAAGCGGAAAGCGATTTGTGTATGCTCTCACTTCCGCCTTTATACCCGCACTGCTAGGCGGGGCGCGGAATGCAAATCTTGCATGCCAATGTTCATTGGCTCGTTTTAGTTTCACTCGAAGGCAATTGGTCTCCCAAGCGTGATCCCAATTCGTTGGTAACTCCTACCGACGTGACTTAGGAGTGACCGAACGAAAAGGGTCAGACTAAGCCCAAGGGGTCGAGGTGGTGTCCGCAAAATAATATAGAATTCATAGACAATTGGAAAAGTTTTTGGGGCAGACCTGACCTGTTGAAAAGCGATGGTATTCATCCCTACTGGGATGGTGCTACTCTTCTCTCTAGTAATATGGCACATAGTCTTAGAGCTCAAACATGACAATCTGGGGCTCAGGTCGGGAAGCAGGCAGACTGGCTAAACCGACCGTCTGCTAGCTGTCTCACGTCACCAAGGTCAGATAAATCCCATCACATAGAGCCTCTTTCACCTAGCTATCATCATATAGAGATTGTGTCTGTTCCCTGAATGAGGACATACAAAAAACTCCTAAACCCATTCAAGGGTAAAAATGTAATTGATGTTCAACAAATAAAAAACAGATATAATACGTATGAACAAATGATAAAGCTTGGGTTGCTGAATATTCGATCCCTTACTTTAAAAGCACTCATTGTTAATGATATGATTACAGACTATAACCTAGATGTGCTGTGTTTGACAGAAACCTGGCTAAAAACAAACGATTACGTAAGGGTTAATGCCCGACGAGGTGTCCATTGTCAGGTATTAATGGACGACGATGAGGCGTGAACCGTCCGACGTGCAGCGGAGGAGTCCAAGGAGTTATGATTAAACCGCTTGTTAAAAAAACGCAACTTGATCCTACAGAATTAGTCAATTACAGGCCGATCTCGAATCTACCTTTTCTGTCAAAGATACTAGAAAAGGCAGTATCCTCACAACTATGTTCCTTTTTAGAAAGAAATGATGTCTGCTAGGATTTCCAGTCAGGATTTAGACCGTACCATAGTACTGAGACAGCTCTCATTAGAGTCACAAATGATTTGCTCCTATCATCCAGTCGTGGTTGTATCTCGCTATTAGTGTTACTCGATCTTAGTGCTGCATTTGACACTATCGACCACAACATTCTTTTAAATAGACTCGAAAATTATGTTGGCATTAGTGGAATTGCATTAGCATGGTTTAAATCATACTTATCTGACCGTTATCAGTTTGTAGCAGTAAATGATGAGATGTCTTATCGATCACAAGTTCACTATGGCGTACCACAAGGCTCAGTACTAGGACCGTTGCTGTTCACTCTGTATATGCTACCCTTAGGAGATATCATTAGGAAGCATGGCATTAGTTTTTACTGTTATGCTGATGATAATCAGCTCTATATTTCTTCACGCCCAGACAAAATTTACCAATTCACAAAATTAACGGAATGCATAGCTGATATAAAAAATTGGATGACTAGTAACTTCCTACTACTTAATTCTGAAAAAACAGAGATTCTAATTATTGGACAAAAAACGTCCTCACGTAATAACCTAGAATACTGTCTAACACTTGATGGCTGCTCTGTTAAGTCTTCATCGTTGGTTAGGAACCTGGGTGTGCTCTATGATACCAATCATTCATTTAAAAGTCACGTGTCTAGTATCTGTAGAACCGCATTTTTCCATCTTATAAATATATCTAAATTACGTCATATGCTCTCATTGACAAATGCGGAACAATTAGTTCATGCGTTCATGACATCAAGGCTAGATTTTTGTAATGCTCTAATGGGTGGTTGCCCTGCACGCTTAATAAACAAATTACAGCTGGTCCAAAACGCAGCAGCTCGAGTTCTTACCAGAATCAGGAAGTATGACCATATTAGCCCTGTTTTGTCAACACTGCATTGGCTCCCTATTAAACATCGTATACATTTTTAAATATTGCTGATTACTTACAAAGCACTAAATGGTTTAGCTCCGCAGTACTTGAGCGAGCTCTTAACGCATTATAATCCTTCACGTCTATTGGGATCTCAAAATTCCGGCCAGTTGATAATACCTAGAATATCAAAAACGACTGCTGGCGGTAGATCCTTTTCCTATGTAGCACCAAAACTTTGGAACAGTCTTCCTAACATTGTCCGGGAAGCAGACACACTCTGTCAGTTCAAAGCTAGATTAAAAACACATCTCTTTGACCCAGTGGTGTAGTCTAGTTTTTTTGTTGTGAGTATACTGTAAGATACCCCCAAATCCCCCCCGCCCCGCCCCGCCCCGCCCCGCACCGCCCCGCATACTCACCCATCCCAGAGCGTCACCCCATAAGCACCACCACACTCACTAATGCATACAGTATGCATCAACATGTAATTGAGAGCATTATGAAATACTATGTGTTATCAACACAAGACTTTAACAGCCAATGACATTTACAGCTGGGGAGACTGGACTGATTTTCTACTGTTTAGTGTTAATCACCATCTAACTCAGCCAGTTAAGAGCTACATTTAGCCTTAGATGTTATATGAATATGGTCCCTGAAGCACAGGTTTTATCAGCTGACAGTAAAAAAAAAAATTAAACATTATAGGCACAAATACAAATTTACTTTTAGAAATGGTGTTTAAAAAAAAAAATTGGTGTTATTGTTTTGGCAAGTTTACTGTTTAAATTAAAACGTATGAAAACTTGTGTGATATTCCCTTAAAATAACGTTTTACTAGATTTTATTATTATTATTATTATTATTTTAAAATACATTTTACTGTGCAATTTCTTTCTAATTTCTTTGAGTTATACCGAACTTTTATTTTGACAGGTTGTCGTAAAGACATTACAGTTTCTGTGTGTATATGAAACGAATGAATGACAATAGTTTTATCAAATGAAATGGTGAAATTCTCATGAAGTGACTCTCATAGCAGCTCTGCGATGAAGTGCACATGTGTAGCGCTACCTACATCATGTCTCAATACAGTCAGGGTTCGTACGTTTTGAAAAAACCTGGAAAAGTTATGGAATTTGAAAAATGCAAATTCCAGGCCTGGAAAGGTTTTGAAAAACTAAAAAGACCCAGAAAGTTTTGGAAAAGTCATGGAATTTTTTTTTAACACAGCATAATATGTGATTAATACAAAAACTGTTTAATAAAAAAAAATATTTCTCGTTGTCTTAACGTCCTTATATTCGGGCGGCATAACGTTCAGTTCACTTACGAATCCGATTCACTCACTTGTTGCGATGTTGCCTGAGGCGAAGTCGGTGCTGACAGAAATGTAACTGAAATGCCAGGAAAGTGGCACGAGCATGCTAAAGTTTTGCAAGCACTGGTGGGTCGAGAATGTAGCGGAAAGAGGATTGCAGCTCTGGCCGCATGTGAAACGATACGCAGTATATTAGCCTAACTTACGTCTGTCTCCTGCACGCGAGAGGAGAGAAGAAAACGAGTAAATGTCAGTTTAATTGTAAGTTCATTCTTTATGTGCTTAGCAGTGTGCGATATTGTCTATGAACTATGATGATATTGTAATCATTGTTTTAACTATGTACGAGGCACTGCGAGTGCGAGCTGACATCGCGTTTGTCTCTCATGCTTGCTTTCACTGCGTGATGTGTGCAGTTATAGATGTCCCCAAATGAGTTTTTGTCTTATATTTATATCATATTATCTTGTCATATTAGAATATCACATGAGCAAGAGTGCCGTTTTCCTTTGCATATAATTGCAAATGTGCTATTTATTTTATACAACAGTTAAATTAACAATAAAGTTAACATTGTGAGTTACTTTTTGGACACGATATTGTCAATTTTCACTTTATATCGCCGACGATAATTTCATAATGAAGCCGTAGTCCAACAGACATCGATGATTTTTTTATTTTTTATTTAATGAAATCCGCGTTTTGAACGAATCATTTTAATGATTCAATGAACAATCACTTGTTTTTCTGAATGAATCAGCTGTTTGAACGAATCGGTTGAAATTACTCCAACAACTCGCTTATTAAGACAGTGACTTGCCGCCACCTACTGGTGGTTTTAGTTTCATATTTAAAGTATCTTTTAATTAAAACGTTAAAATTATAAATCATTTCATTTAAATATTGAATAGCTTTATTTATGCAATTGTAAATGAAGTGTAAATATAGTAGGCTAATGCCAGTTTGATGCGGCTTCTGTGTCAGCTCTAATGTCGACTGACATTTTCAGGAATACATAGTCATGGAAATGTGCCGAAAAGTCATGGAAAAGTCATGGAAAAGTCATGAAAAAGTATTGGTTAAAATGTGTATGAACCCTGTACAGTGAAACGCTGAAAACACCACGAGCGTGAGTCACGCGTGCTTCAGTGTGTGTAGTGGAGCACAACATTGAGCGCTCATTCCCAGAGACGCGTAGAACAATTGCAGTCTCTTTTAACTTTAATAGTCATATACACTAGTCCATATCGAGATTTGATTCATTGTACAGCCCTACTTTAGATTTATTCATTCAAAAATAGCCAAATTCTGTGACGTTCTGCTTTATATAATATAGCAAGTTCCATTTGTGACTGGATTCCGCGATTCGAACCGTGTCGCTTCGCAAACACAGACGGGGTGAATTTATGAATGAAGGTGTGAAAGTTCTGACACAAAACAAAGTTGTTACGTATCCTCGCGCTTTTTTAAGTGGGTATACGGAAATCCTTGGCCTTTTCTAGTGGGTATACGGCGTATACCTGCGTATCACGTAGACTACACCACTGCTTTGACCTAGCATACACATAACACATTATAGACTTTTATAATTCCATATTAGGCTGCATAGATTAGGCCAGCCGGAACCGGGAACACTTCCCATAAATCCTGATGTACTCGTTACATCATAAGAAGAATGGCATCTACGCTAATATTAGTCTTTCTGTTTATACCGAGGTTTACCGCAGTCCGGCGGATCCAGGCCGTATCCAGATCCGATGAAGGACCTGCGCCTGGACGTGGACCCCGGCCGTATCCAGATCAGAAGGTGGATCTGTACCTGGACCTAACCATGACGCATCCCTGAAGTGCCAGCCTCATCAGCCCTGTGAAGGCCTCATCGACACGACCAATCTGACTTCTAACTAGACATGTGCCGATATTCGGTAATGCAATAAATCGCGGTAATGAATATGCACGATATTGTTATCGCGGACACTTCAAAATACCGTGAAAAATAATAGATCCAAATTTTTAATTTTAGAACGCGCATTAGTTTATTTTCCATCAACCGCTTAAGAAAACACTGCGTAGGCCTATATGCTGCGCAAAACATGTGCGTAGTCTGATGTAAACAATCCCCACATGAAGCACTGTGTGCTTGCGGCGCAGTGCGCACTCTAGTCTAATGTAAACAGTCCTCACATGGAGAATAAGCATGGCGGAAGGAGGAACGCTGCCGTCGATTTATCCGTTACTTTTTATTACGTTGGCTTGAGTACTGTGTGCACTCAACCAGATACCAGCTGTGACAGCAGCTCTTTGAAAGAAGCAGATTGCTTGAAGTGACAGTCGATACCTGGGAGCTCGCGAAGATCACTGCCGCGCCGTAACACCAACACAGAGAGGTCTTGAAACAGTCGACTCGTTGAGCTTAGGGAAAACACTATCCAAACGCTCATTCACTCAGAGGACACAACCGGTCGGCTCCGAAGCGGAAAGCGATTTGTGTATGCTCTCACTTCCGCCTTTATACCCGCACTGCTAGGCGGGGCGCGGAATGCAAATCTTGCATGCCAATGTTCATTGGCTCGTTTTAGTTTCACTCGAAGGCAATTGGTCTCCCTAGCGTGATCCCAATTTGTTGGTAACTCCTACCGACGTGACGTAGGAGTGACCGAACGAAAAGGGAACGTGCAGACTGAGCCCAAGGTGTCGAGGTGGTGTCCGCAAAATAATATAGAATTCATAGACAATTGGAAAAGTTTTTGGGGCAGACCTGACCTGTTGAAAAGCGATGGTATTCATCCCTACTGGGATGGTGCTGCTCTTCTCTCTAGTAATATGGCACATAGTCTTAGAGCTCAAACATGACAATCTGGGGCTCAGGTCGGGAAGTAGGCAGACTGGCTAAACCGACCGTCTGCTAGCTGTCTCACGTCACCAAGGTCAGATAAATCCCATCACATAGAGCCTCTTTCACCTAGATATCATCATATAGAGACTGTGTCTGTTCCCCGAATGAGGACATACAAAAAACTCCTAAACCCATTCAAGGGTAAAAATGTAATTGATGTTCAACAAATAAAAAACAGATATAATACGGATGAACAAATGATAAAGCTTGGGTTGCTGAATATTCGATCCCTTACTTTAAAAGCACTCATTGTTAATGATATGATTACAGACTATAATCTAGATGTGCGGTGTTTGACAGAAACCTGGCTAAAAACAAACTATTACATTACTTTAAATGAGTCCACCCCGCAAGATTACTGTTATAAACATGAACCTCGTCTGAAAGGCAAAGGGGGAGGTGTTGCTGTAATTTATAGTAATTCCTTCAGAATTACTGAGAAGTCTTGTTTTAAATATAATTCTTTTGAAGTGTTGTTGCTAAATGTAACACTATCTAGTGTAAATGATAAATCACGTTTAACATTTGTGCTGGCTACTGTATACAGGCCACCAGAGCACCATACAGACTTTATCAAAGAATTTGCTGATTTTCTATCAGAGTTAGAATTGGCTGCAGATAAAGTACTAATTGTTGGTGATTTTAATAAACATGTAGATAACGAAAAAGATGGGATTGGCATTTAAAGACATTCTGAACTCAATTGGAGTTAGACAACATGTGTCAGGACCTACTCATTCTCGTAATCATACTCTAGATCTAATATTATCACATGGAATCAATGTTGATGCCGTTGAAATTCTGCAGCAGAGCGATGACATCTCAGATCATTATCTAGTCTCGTGTAAACTTCATTTTGCCAAAGCTGCAAAGTCGACTCCGTGTTACAAATATGTTAGACCTATCACTTCTGCCACTAAAGATTGCTTTATTAATGATCTTCCTGATCAGTTTCATCATCTCAGCATCCCAGATAGCTTAGAAAAACTAGATATTGCGACAGAAACTTTTAACTCTCTTTTTTCCAGCACTTTAGACACAGTTTATGGAAGTAAAATAATGCCAGATGTTTTTGAAACAAAAAAGCCTGTTGAATTGCACTACTAATAGGCATTGCATTAACCATGTTTGCATTTTAATGCATTGTATTTTTAGGGCTTGCATTTTTATGGGCTGAAATTCAGGAGGAGAAAACCAGCAGGAGGTGCAAGCGCGTGTTGTTGACGAAGACCAGCAACAGTTAGAACAAGCCATTCATTCATAAAACTCATTTACAGCAATGTAAGTGTATTTGTGATTATTATGACGGTTGTTTTATGTTAAATTCAGTGTCTTCACGGTTGCTCTTCCTGTGTAGCCTACATGCATCTTTCTCTACCGTGAACGAGATTATAATGTTATTCCCCGATGCGGATGTACAGATCCAATGTTACATTTTTGAGGTTGGCATATATTTCTCTTGGTTGTTTAGTTGCCTTAACTTTATATTGTGGCGATGTGCCTCATGCAGGCTATTAGGGTTTCCCTCAATACTTCAGGATTCCCCTGCTGGACATATAAAACGCTTAACGTAGCTTAATGGACTAATTACAGTGATATAAAAGACCAAACTCGCAGGCAAGCAGATGGACTCGCAAAGCTTAATGCTGAGCGTTTCCCAGTGATAGACTGGCATAAAGTTGGCTTGACGTTGTACATTTGCACATTTAGGGACCGCAAATTTCCTTTGGCACAGATATGGTCCAGATAAACAGCTGAGCTGTGGCCCAGATTAGATTGTGTTTGCCGGCCCAGATATGGCCCACATCTCCTTTACCAGAACTGAACCAAAGGAGTGCCATAACTCCACCAAGCATGAGCCAAATAATACAATTTCATGTGGCCCATATGTGAGCCTTGTATGCAATTTTAGTATGGTTGAGTTCTGTTAAAATCTAACTATGATAGTCTATCTAACATAGACTATGAGTCTATGTGGCCCACATGCAGCTGACAGTAGTAAAAGTCTTAACTAAAAGGTAAATGAAACACTCAACAACAAATGTGTCACGGTTCATGAATTCACTGCTTTCTTCATGTCTCGTGTATTTGTTGTTCTGTGTGTGTGGGTGTGTGTGAGTGGGCGTGGCTGATCATTTCAGCTGATCAGCGCGCCAGCTGATCTTGTTCCCCTCACCAGCTGCTGCCAATTCACTCGCCTATATAGACTCATCGCACTCTCCTTTCCTTGTCAGATCGTTGTTTTTGGTGTCTTCAGTGTGTCGTCGTGTGCCATTCCAGTTCTGTCCTGATCCTGTTCCTGATCCTGTTCCTGTTCGGTGTTTTCGTGGAGTTGGATGTTCACTTCACTGGATTCACCGTCACCTGTCTTCACCTTCACGCTGACCATCTAGTCCCTGCGCCACCAGCCCACCCGTGAATTGTGCCTTGTGTCTTTCTGACCCTCAATAAAAGAGTACTTGCATATTTGCTTCCGCTTCGTGAATTATGACAGAACGATCTGACCAAGCGATGGAAGCAGCAAGTGGATCCTCTTCTCCTCTGGATGATTTCATCAGATCCACCGTTGCTCGGATAGAGGCTCAGGAGAGGAGTTCTAATGAGTCGGGTCGGGCCATTCAAGCACTCGTGGCGCAGGTGTCCGAGCTCACCCAGCAGTTACAACATCTACGAGCTCCCACTGCGCCACCCACACCGGCCGCTCCCCCAGTACCACCACAGAGCGTCTCCCAGTCAGAACCCCGCCTACCGGTTCCTGAGCCATATAATGGTGAGCCTAATTTCTGCAGAGCATTTCTTACACGCTGTTCAATGCATTTTTCTCTGCAGCCCAGAACATTTGCCACCGAAGGGAGCAAAGTGGCGTTCGTACTCACCCTACTGACTGGGAGGGCAGCTCTATGGGGGACGGCGGTGTGGGAGAACCAAGATCCATGCTGTGCCTCGTTCCAGACACTCGCCGCCGAGATGAAGATGGTGTTCGACCGCGCGGTCGCGGGAAGAGAAGCAGCACGAACCCTAGCGGACCTTAAGCAGGGTGGTAAATCTGTATCTGATTATGCCATTGAATTTCGGACTTTGGCGGCTGAGTGTCAGTGGAACGAGGCGGCGCAGTGGGACATGTTCCTGCATGGGCTGGCTGACCGCGTCCTGAAGGAAATCTATGCCTTGGATTTACCCACTACACTCAATGGACTCATTGATCTGGCGCTTCGCGTGGATTCTCGACTTTCCCGGGTGGAATGTATGAAGATACCAGCTCGGGCTTCTGCAGCAGTTGAAACCACGCGAGCCAGCCCCGTCTACGATCACGAGCCCATGCAGGTCGGGCGAGCTCGGCTTTCCCGGGAGGAGAAGGAAAGGCGGAGATCCCAGGGCCTTTGCCTTTACTGTGGAACTGCTGGACATTTCGCTTACAACTGCCCGGTAAAAGGGCCAGCCCGGCAGTAAATCTGAGGCTACTGTCGGGTGGGATCTCCGCTGAGAAGACCTCATCAACATCTACGCTCCTCCCGGTAAGACTTAGATGGTCAGCCAACACTCACGACTGTCAAGCACTTTTGGACTCCGGGGCAGAAGGTAACTTCATGGACTACACATTCGCTCACAAGATTCAGATTCCCCTGTTACCTCTCACCCGCACCATTGCAGTCCACGCTCTCAACGGTCAAGCTCTTCCTACCATTTCATTCACCACTGGACCCATTACACTTACAGTTTCTGGAAACCACACAGAGACTACCTCATTTTACATTCTGGACTCCCCCCTTGCACCTATTGTTCTCGGTCACCCCTGGCTCATCAAACATAACCCCAAGATTGACTGGCAGCAGAGATCAGTGTTGGAGTGGAGCAGTTTATGTCATGAGTCCTGTCTTGTGTCTGCTTGTTCGTCTGTTGTTGTTTCTGCGTTGCAGGAGGAGGCAGTGGATTTGTCTAACGTGCCCACGGAGTATCAGGACCTGAAGGAAGTGTTCAGTAAGTCTCGGGCTGCTTCTCTCCTTCCGCATCGTCCCTATGACTGTGCTATAGATCTACTGCCAGGTACGTCTCCACCTAAGGGCAAGCTTTACTCTCTGTCTGTTCCCGAGAGGGAGGCCATGGAGAAATATATTTCTGATTCTCTGGCATCCAAATTCATCCGACCTTCCTCTTCTCCAGCGGGGGCGGGGTTCTTTTTTGTGGGGAAGAAGGACGGTTCTCTGCGACCTTGCATTGACTACCGAGGGTTGAATAACATCACGGTAAAGAATACTTATCCTTTGCCGTTGATGTCTTCAGCCTTCGAGAGGTTGCAGGGAGCGTCGGTCTTCACAAAACTGGACTTACGTAATGCTTATCATTTGGTCCGCATCAGGAAGGGGGATGAATGGAAGACCGCTTTTAACACCCCCAGGGGGCACTTTGAATATTTGGTTATGCCTTTTGGGCTCTCCAATAGCCCAGCGGTCTTCCAGGCACTCGTCAATGATGTGCTGAGAGACATGGTTGATCAGTTCATTTATGTCTACCTGGATGACATATTGATTTTTTCTTCGTCTCTCCAGGAACACGTTCAGCACGTCAGACGAGTGCTTCAGAGGTTGCTAGAGAATGGGCTTTTTGTCAAGGCGGAGAAATGCGCTTTTCATGCACAGTCTGTTCCTTTCTTAGGGTACATTGTGTCGTCTGAGGGTATGCGTATGGATCCTGAGAAAGTTAAGGCTGTGGTGGATTGGCCAAGTCCAGATTCCCGTAAGGCCCTACAGAGGTTTCTGGGGTTCGCCAATTTCTACCGGCGGTTCATTCGCAACTTCAGCCAACTAGCCTCACCTCTGACCGCCTTGACCTCCCCCAGAACTACGTTCAGGTGGTCAGACGCAGCTGAGGCTGCGTTTGCCAAACTGAAAGGCCGCTTTGTTTCAGCCCCCATCTTAGTTACCCCTGATCCATCACGTCAGTTCGTGGTGGAGGTCGATGCGTCAGAGGTGGGGGTAGGTGCAGTGTTATCCCAACGTTCTTCTTCAGACGACAGAATGCATCCATGCGCGTTTTTGTCTCATCGTCTGTCCCCTGCCGAACGTAATTATGATATTGGTAACAGAGAGTTGTTGGCAGTCAAGTTAGCATTGGAAGAGTGGCGTCACTGGTTAGAAGGGTCGGGGGTACCTTTTATCGTTTGGACCGATCATAAGAATCTGGAATACATTAGAACCGCTAAAAGATTGAACTCTAGGCAGGCTCGGTGGGCACTTTTTTTCGGACGTTTTGACTTTACTCTCTCGTACCGCCCGGGCTCCAAAAACATCAAGCCCGATTCTTTGTCACGCATTTTTGACCATTCCGATCGCCCGTCTACTCCCGAGTGCATTTTTCCGGAGACCCTAATTATCTCCACACTCTCATGGGAGGTCGAATCGAAGGTCAGGACGGCCTTACAAGGGGTAACGCCTCCGCCCGGTTGTCCACCGAACCGTTTATTTGTGCCAGAGGAATTACGGTCCAACGTTATTCAGTGGGGGCATTGTTCCAATGTGGCTTGTCATCCAGGAGTCAGTCGCACTACATCTTTAGTTAAGCAACGATTTTGGTGGCCACGTATGGCTCGTGACGTTCACAGTTTTGTTTTGGCTTGCTCAGTTTGCGCCACTGGTAAGACTTCCAATCGACCCCCAGATGGGCTCCTTCAACCGCTGCCGATCCCTTCGAGGCCCTGGTCCCATATCGCACTAGATTTTGTCACCGCCCTCCCACCCTCTCAGGGTAACACGGTAGTTTTGACCGTGGTGGACCGGTTCTCGAAGGCGGTCCATTTCATTCCCTTGCCCAAATTACCCTCAGCCAAGGAGACAGCGTTGACAGTCGTTAACCACGTCTTTCGGTTACATGGCCTCCCGACGGACGTGGTTTCCGACAGAGGACCCCAATTTGTGTCCAAATTTTGGCAGGAGTTTTGTAGATTACTGGGTGCGACGGTTAGTCTGTCCTCAGGGTTTCATCCCCAGAGCAATGGCCAAACTGAGAGAGCCAACCAGGATTTGGAGAGAACGTTGCGATGTCTGGTCTCCAAGAATCCTTCCTCATGGAGCCAACAACTGTCAATGGTGGAGTACGCCCACAATTCGTTACCAGTATCATCTACGGGCCTATCTCCGTTTGAGTGTAGTCTAGGTTACCAGCCACCAATTTTTCCTAGTCTGGAATCTGAAGTCGCGGTTCCCTCCGCTCACGCCTTTGTCCAGAGGTGCCGTCGCACTTGGACTAGAGCCCGTGAGACTCTACTCCAAGCGGGAGCGCGCACCAAGGCTAAAGCCGATCGCCACCGGTCTAGGCCTCCCGTATACGTCGTTGGTCAAAAAGTGTGGCTTTCTACCAAGAACATTCCTCTCCGTTCCGTCTCTAATAAACTAGCTCCCAAATTTATTGGCCCGTTCACTGTCACCAAGATCATTAGCCCGGTGGCAGTCCGCCTCAAACTCCCTCCAGTGTACAGGAGGATTCATTCCGCCTTCCATGTTTCCAAAATAAAGCCGTGTTTCGTTCTCATTTTAACCCGCCTGTCCCGGTTCCCCCCCCGCCGCGTCTCGTAGAAGGGGAACCTACGTATTCGGTTAATCGTATTCTGGACTCAAGGCGGAGGGGACGTGGATTCCAGTACTTGGTGGACTGGGAAGGTTACGGTCCGGAGGAGAGAAGTTGGGTTCCTGCGAGAGACATCCTGGATCACTCCCTTATCGATGATTACAATCGACAGGTAAGGGAGTCTGGGGACGCCAGGAGGCGTTCCTAGGAGAGGGGGTACTGTCACGGTTCATGAATTCACTGCTTTCTTCATGTCTCGTGTATTTGTTGTTCTGTGTGTGTGGGTGTGTGTGAGTGAGCGTGGCTGATCATTTCAGCTGATCAGCGCGCCAGCTGATCTTGTTCCCCTCACCAGCTGCTGCCAATTCACTCGCCTATATAGACTCATCGCACTCTCCTTTCCTTGTCAGACAGGGTGGCCGCAGGTCCTTAAAAAGTCTTAAAATGTCTTAAATAAAGTTTTCCTAATAAAAGGCCTTAAAAAGTATTAAAATGTCTTAAATTCAGATTCGATAGGTCTGGTCACTTAAATATTTCTGGTCACGTTACCGCTAAAATTTCTCCAGTCTGACGGACCTAATGTCCGTCAAATAACCAAGCATCGAATCGCGAGAATGATTCAGATTTTATTACATAAACAGGCAGCTATTGATAATGATAATGTAGGCTTTTTCTGGTAACGCTGTTTCGTTATTTCAAATGTAGGCGCGTTGCACGTGGCAAGCGCGCTCATAATGTAAGAGACGCCGGCGTGACCACAACATTGCCCAACATCAAATGGCAAACGTAAAATGCAAGCGGAACGAAACTGCTCATTATTGTGTGGTTGAAGGACCGTTTATCAGTTTGGACCAGTGCAGCGCGAGCCGATCGTGATCATGCGACACTGTTACTACACAGCGCTAATAAGAGATCCAGTAAAGAAAGCATTTTAATTCGCCACAGAACTGACAGAAGTAATATCATCACTGCGAGATCTAGTGTGACGCATTCATATTTCTCCGTTATTAACGGATCAAACAGCGCTGACGTGGAAACCTGGAAGAAACACTGTGCCATGAATGAACTATCAGTGTCCACAGATCAGCAACATTCACCATGGATTTACTGTTAACACTAAAGGCCCGTTCACACCAAGCACGATAACTATAAAGATAACGATAAAGATAACTACATATGCGTCCACACCAACGACCGATAACGGTCTTTTTATTCTAAGCACGCGCGCGCCCGCCCCATTTTAAATGCGCGAGACCTTTAAATTAGAATGGATTCTGATTGCCCGTCAGTGTTTTATCGTTTGACAGCTGGAAAAAAATCGTTCTGAAAGTGATCCCAACGATATCGTTCCTCATATCTTTATCGTTATAGTTGTGGTGTGAACTCTGTTATTCTTTAATATGGAGAACGATTTTTAGAATTATATCTTTATCGTTATCTTTATAGTTATCGTGCTTGGTGTGAACGGGCCTTAACTGCAACCATGGAAGTTTGGCAGGAATAGTAGGCTATAATGCCTTCAAGTAACACGTCGATTTTATTTTGACATTATGAATACAATTGCCTCAAATGTTAATCAGAACTAAAATAAACCTTTGTTTATAACTACTACAATATGACATTTAATTTTTTCCAAGGAGCTGTTTTGTTTTATATGCTCCTAAGAAGAGTCGATTATAGCTCTAGAATTGCTCAAAGTAAAAAAAAATATATCATACTTTATGATGTTAGTTTTAATATAAAAAAGAATAAAAAATTTAAATCAAGGAAATTTCTCTGGCATTTATTTATTTATGCTGTATCAAAAACGTACCGAACCGTGACACAAGTGTATCGTATCGAACTGAACCGTGAATTTTGTGAACCGTTACACCCCTAATATATACGCATGTAATATAATGTGTATTTCCATCACAGGTTTGGTCTTAAATTTCATTCAAAGTGGCATTAAAAAGGTCTTAAGTCTTAAATTTAACTTGTTCATATCTGTAGACACCCTGTCAGATCATTGTTTTTGGTGTCTTCAGTGTCGTCGTGTGCCATTCCAGTTCTGTCCTGATCCTGTTCCTGTTCGGTGTTTTCGTGGAGTTCGTCGCATTGGATGTTCACTTCACTGGATTCACCGTCACCTGTCTTCACCTTCACGCTGACCATAGTCCCTGCGCCACCAGCCCACCCGTGAATTGTGCCTTGTGTCTTTCTGACCCTCAATAAAAGAGTACTTGCATATTTGCTTCCGCTTCGTGAATTATGACAAAATGTAAGTGTTTAAATAATTCCAGCAAAACGGTTGTACTTACAGTAGTATTCAGTAGAAAACATTTCATAAAAACAAATATAATTACAGCAACTGTTGAATTTAATATTTACAGTAGTATTCAGTTGAAAACATTTCATAAAAATAAATATAATTACAGAAACACACTTGTACTTAATTTAAGTAGAATTCAGTTGAAAACATTTAAGAAGAAATAATAATAATATAAATAACATTCAAAGAGTCAAACACCAAAATGCATGTTTTAAAGCGTGTATTAATGTTCTGTTCAACTAGTCTAATGAGAGTAATAAAAATAAAGTCACAGTAACTTGGTAAAGAGAACTTTAAAGAGAAATTGAGAAAGTTAAAGAAAACTTGAAAGGTAAAGAGTTGAGAAGTGTGTTGATGTGCAGGGAAGTCTCTGATGAGGGTCCGCAATGTGTTGTTGGGCCTCGCGTTTCTTCAATCGCCCCCCACAATATATATATATATGTATTGTTGTGAAATATGCAATTATTCTATTTTAATTGCCTTTTGGTATATGAAATACTTATGGGTCATAGTAAACCACAATTGTAACTGTATTAAAAAGTGGTTTTATAATGAAAGGTACCATAAGTTGTTGTTAAACAATTTATTAAGAAAGTGTTATATACTGTAAAACACTTGTAATAATAATCATTGTAACCATGTGCAACACACCTAATGAGCCTATAACCAAGTCCTAGGGGGTTTCCAAATCACACAGGACAATTCTCTTCAGTCTTCAGAGAGTTCTCCTCTTCTCTTCTCAGCGGCGCAGAATTGGTGCATTTCCTCTGTGAAATTCAGGTGTGTGCATGTTTTATTTGATCTGTATAATCATTAATGTGCTTTAAATCATTTTATTTAATGCGAAAGAACATACAGAGATGCAATGTTACTCACCGAGTGTCGGCTCGCGTCTGCCTTTTCGCATGATTGTAACGCCTTGCATAAACACACGACTATATTCCTAAAGATAATGAATATAACTAATTTGGATGATAAAATGTCCTCAAAACTGTGCAGTATTTGTTTATTGGCAGGTTATGGAGTCAGTCGCGTCGCAGCATCTTTCGGCTGTGAGTGACGCAGGACGGCGGTCTAAAGTTAGAGGCGAGCCCATCTCCGGCACGGCAACCAGCGCTGATCCGGTGGATACTTGTGGGGAAATCTAGAATATACATTGATAGAATAGTATAATTGTTATAAGAAATTGTGAGTTAAAAGCTAGACCCCATGTAATAGTTTTTGTCATTTCAGTTATTTTATTAATAATGGTTATTTAATTATTCAGTACATGCATGTCAATTTGTAGTATACAGCTATGTGATGGGTGTCCAGTTGGTGGCAGTAAGCCAGAGGAAAACCCCCGGAGAAAACCTAGAAGAGAAAAGGAAAGTTAGTTCACGCGAGGTTTAACGAGACGAGGAGTATTGAGTTATGTTGTACTGTGTGGTACGGAGCTGTTGCGAATGACGCTGGCTGAATAAAAGAACCCAACCAAAATCACACGCTTGTTTATTCCTTCAAGTGTGCTACAAAATACTGGCGACGAGGATGGGATCGGCGGTGCCGTTTTGAGTGAGTTGTCTACGAAAACGCTGAGCATGGACATTGAGCAACTGCAAGATCAGCTGAGCGCTGCGTTGCTCCGGCTGCGGCTCGATCAGCTGCACGAGGTGTGTGTGTATGTGAAACTGTCAGTGGAGGAGGGACAAACCAAAAGGCACTCGCTGATCAGATTAATAAGTGAATCAGTAGAGAACGTTATAGGGACGGAAGATGACGATGTAGCCCGTCAACATGTGGAAGATTTGTTAGAGTTTTCTAGCAAGATGACGCAAAGCCGTGACCGCGCGGTACAAGATAGCGGTGGTGACGCAGACAGAAATTCGGCGGAGCTCGCGCATTTAAAGAGACAGTACACAGAATTGCAGCATCAGTTTGAGTTGTCAACAAATGTGTTAAAAAACGAAATCCAACGCCTGAGTTTGAAAGTTCCTGATGTGTCAAGTCCCCCTGTGTTTTCCCATCATCATCATGCAGTTCCTGAAGTCACTATCCGACGTGATTTTAAGATTAATGGCCAAATTGGAGAACAGGGTCAGAAAGATAAGCTTTCATACAACAACTTGATGCACCAAATTGATGCTGGAGGGAACAAGGGACACAGAGAGTCTGAAATAATTGATGCGGTGATAAGAGCAGTGAGTCCAGGTATGAGCCTGCGTGATATGCTGGAGATCAAGACTGATTTAACCCTTTCTCAGCTGCGCACGATTCTGAAAGGCCATTATAAGGAAGAAAGCTCAACAGACCTGTATCATCGACTGATAAACATCACTCAAGAGAGCCGTGAGTCACCACAAAATTTCCTATTCCGTGCCATTGAGTTGAAGGAAAGACTTTTAGCTGCTGCTCGAGAACCAGATGGAGAAGAACCGTACAGCTCTGATCTCATACAGAGAAGATTCCTGCGCGCACTAGGAACAGGGTTATCAAACGATAACATTAAGTATCAGCTAAAAACCTGCCTTGATGATCCTACAATCACAGATGAGGTTCTCATCACAGCTATGAACGAAGCTGCAAGTCTTGAGTGCGAACGACAGCAAAAGTTCAAGAAAAATGCCAACATCAAAGAAACTAAAGTCAGTGAGGTTCCAGTAGAACTACGTCAAAGTCAAGAGAGAATGGGTCATGCTGTTGGAGGTAAAGAACAGTCCACATGCACACAATTAAAAGCTTTGAAAACTCCACAAGTCATGGACAAGAAAGACTCTGAGCTCTATGAGGTCGTTAAACAGCTGAAAGAGGAGATCGGAGAAATGAGGAAAGTGATGAGTACTTACCGTTCCATGCAGCCCAGAGAAAGGAAGCGAGGATGCCGTGGATGTCAAGATGATGGCAGAGGTGACCAGTGTGATCATTGCTTTAAATGTGGGCAAAGTGGACATCTTTCCAGAGGGTGCAGGGGACCACCTGCAGGAAGAACAGAAAGAGGACACTCAGCTAGCAGTATGGCAGTAACAACTCACACCACATCCTCACTGTGGCCAGAACATCAACATGACATCCTGTGTGACAGCATTAAGCAGCTGGAAGTTCAGAAAGCAGCGAAGCGAAAGGAGTGTCCTCTGCAGCATATCAGATCCATAACTACTAATCAGCTGTCCACCAAACATAATGCACAGTTATTGAATTTGATCGGAGAAAAATGTATGGTGAACTGTTTCTTTGATGGGGTAGCAACAAGAGCGCTATGGGATACTGGCTCACAAGTCTGTCTCATGAATGAAAAGTGGCGAAAAGAACATCTTCCACACACAACACTACGTGGCCTTGAAGAGATCCTAGGCCCTGGAATCCTCACCGGTCGAGCAGTGAATCAAACAGTGATCCCGTTTGAAAGCTGGGTCGAAGTGACATTCAAGCTGGGAACAGACAAAACCACACCGTTGGAACTGGAGGTACCGGTATTGGTATGTGGTGATGATGAAGTGGCAGAGGAGCCCATCATTGGTTACAATGTCATTGAGTACCTGTTGAACAGTGGTGTAGAGCGACCTACCAATGTAAAGACCAAAGCCATGAGTACTGCACTGTCCTGTGACTGCAAGAAAGCAGAGGTTTTGCTGAACTTAGTGAGAAGCCAAGACGAAGGGTTCAGTGATGGAGTAGTGAAAGTAGGAAGGTCAGAAACAAAAATTCCTGCCCAACAGGCTAGAGCTGTCAAATGTTGCATTAAAACGGGCCCTTTGCTATCTGATCAAGATGCTCTTTTTGTACCGGATGAGTGTGCGAAGTGGCCAGATGGATTGAGGGTGGAGGAAAACATCGTTTGCCTTAAGAGAGGGACCTGTTTACGCATCTGTATTCCTGTGATCAATGATACTACTCATGACATTGACCTGCCTCCACGGGCAGTTCTGGGCCATATACAGCGAGTAAAAGCCATCTACCCTGCTGAGGTGAGACCGGTGACCGCTCAGAAAGAGGTTGCATGTGCGACTGTTGCAAACACCACCCAAAGCATGTTCCAAAAAGACGGTGAACAAGTCAGCCAATTTACAGGAAACGCAAATACAACGTTAACGGTTCAAAAAGAAAACTTATGGGACCCTCCTGTATGCGTTGATCACCTAAAACCTGAACAGCAGCAGAAAGTGAAGCAGCTTTTAAGGGAGGAGAGTGGTGCTTTTGCTCGTGATGACAGCGATGTAGGATGTATTCCATCACTCCAGCTAAAAATCCGCCTACATGATACCACATTTGTGAAGCACACATACATGTCCGTCCCGAAGCCACTTCGCAGAGAGGTTAAAGAATACCTGGAGGATCTGTTAAATAAGGGGTGGATTACTAAATCTAAGTCACCATATTCTTCACCAGTAGTCTGTGTGCGTAAGAAAGATGGAACTCTCCGCCTCTGCTGTGACTATCGGGAGTTAAACAAGAAATCCATTCCAGATAGACACCCTATTCCCCGCATACAGGACATGCTCGACAGCTTGGCAGGCAACACCTGGTTTTCAGTCCTTGATCAAGGCAAAGCCTATCATCAGGGTTTTGTAGAGGAATCCAGCCGACCTCTCACTGCGTTCATTACACCGTGGGGACTATATGAATGGGTGAGGGTCCCTTTCGGATTGTCAAATGCACCTGCTGAATTCCAAAGGAGCATGGAGGAGTGCCTGAGAGAATTGCGTGATGAGGTATGTCAACCATATTTGGATGATAACTTAGTTCATTCTAAAACATTTGATGATCATCTTCAGGACATTAGAAAAGTGCTGCAGTGTTATCAAAATCATGGCGTCAAACTAACGCCTCGAAAATGTGAAGTGTTCCGAAATCAGGTACGATTCCTAGGGAGGCTGGTGACAAAAGATGGATACACGATGGACCCGGCTGACGTTGCTCCTGTCCAAGCACTGAAAGAAAGGACCCCTAAGACAGTTGGTGAGGTGAGAAAGTTGTTAGGATTTCTCTCGTACTACAGGTCATACATTGAAAACTTTTCCCGCAAGGCCGCACCTCTTTATCTGCTGCTCGCCGAAAAAAAGACACCAACAGGGAAAGTACAGATGAAGCGGAAAGGAAAAGGGAAACATGGCCAAGGACAGCTTGCGTCATCACATCCAGTCACGTGGACAGATGAACATCAAAAGGCCCTCTGTGAGTTAATCGATTATCTATCTAACCCACCGGTGCTGGGATATCCAGATTTGGAGGAACCTTTTGTACTCCATTGCGACGCTTCACAGGAAGGCCTTGGTGCGGTGCTTTATCAAAGGCAAAGAGGCAAGTTAGTGGTAATAGCGTACGGATCAAGAACCCTAACCCCTCCTGAGAAAAACTACCATCTTCACTCAGGAAAGTTGGAGTTCTTGGCCATGAAGTGGGCTATATGTGAGCGGTTCAGAGACTATGTCTATCATGCACCATCATTCATTGTGTACACGGACAATAACCCTCTCACATATGTGATGTCAACAGCCAAGTTAAATGCCACAACGTACAGATGGGTAGCGGAACTTGCTGACTTTAGATTTACCATCAAATACCGCCCAGGAAAGTCAAATGGGGACGCGGATGGCTTGTCGCGTATGCCGCTGCATATGGAACAGTACATGAAAACCTGTTCAGAAGAAGTGCACCCTGAAGTCATGGTCAGCTTATCTCAGTCAGCGGTAGTACAGAGTCAGGACAGAGGGCCGTGGTTGTGTCCACTTACAATTGAAACTGCTTTGTCGGGAGAACAGGAGGAGGAGCTGTTCACTTCAGTTGCAGAGATCCCCAAGGAGGTACTGAGAAAAGCCCAAGAGGAAGACCCTGAAATCAGAGAAGCTGTTACATACCTAAAAATGAAATCGCGGCCTGTGAACAGAAGTCAGGGTAGAGTGGTTCGGGGACTGATGAGGGAAAGAGCAAAGTTATACCTGGATGAACATGGTCTCTTGTTTCGGAAAACAGCAACTCGTCATCAGTTGGTATTGCCTAGGACATACCATGAGCTCGTTTATAAGGAGTTGCATCAAGACATGGGCCACCTGGGAGCAGAAAGGGTGCTGAACTTAATCAGAGATCGGTTTTATTGGCCCCACATGCAAAAGGAAGTGGAACACTATGTCACACGTGTTTGTAGTTGCTTGAGAAGCAAGCGTCCAAACAAACTGACCCGAGCTCCTCTGGTAAACATCACCACCACTTACCCATTTGAGCTGGTCTCTATTGATTTTCTGCACCTAGAGAAGAGTAAGGGAGGTTATGAATACATTTTAGTTGTGATGGACCACTTTACACGATTCGCACAGGCGTATGCATGCAGAAACAAGAGCGCCAAGACAGCGGCTGAGAAGGTGTTCGGGGACTTTGTTTTGAAGTTTGGGTTCCCGACAAAACTGCATCACGACCAAGGCAGGGAGTTTGATAACAAGCTGTTTTCAAAGCTGCAAGAGTACAGTGGCGTGCAAGGCTCCCACACAACACCGTATCACCCGCAGGGCAACGGTCAAGTTGAGCGGTTTAATCGAACTGTGCTAGCAATGCTGAGGACCTTACCAGAAACCGCCAAAGCCGACTGGAAGACGTCACTTGCAAAAGTTGTGAATGCATACAACTGTACGAAAAGTGAGGCAACAGGGTTTGCTCCCTATTATCTCATGTTCGGCCGTACTCCCAGACTGCCCATTGATATCATGTTCGGTGTACCAGCAAAGAACCAAAGCTCATCTTACCATGACTATGCTGAGGAATGGAGAAAGAGAATGACAGAAGCTTACAAGTTAGCCTCAAGAGTGTCACACAAAGAGAAGGAAAGAGGTAAAGCTTTGTACGATAAGAAAATACACGGTGCTGAACTGATCCCTGGGAACAGAGTACTTGTTCGGAACTTCAAGGAAAAAGGTGGACCTGGGAAGCTTCGATCATTTTGGGAAGAACAAGTTTATGTTGTCACCGAGAGGAAGTACCAGGATAGTCCGGTATATGAAGTTCGACCTGAACAAGGCAAAGGGAAAACAAGAATACTACACAGGAACCTATTGTTACCGTGTGACTACTTACCTGCAGAGAGAGAATGTTTACCTGGAAGACCTGAAAAAGAAAACAAGAAAAAAGCCAAGACTGAAAAAACATCGACACAGCAAAATCAAACATTCTGTGACAGTTCAGATGGTGAGGATGATTGGAAATGCCTGGTTGGAGTGCCAGTCAAAAAGGAGAATCAGAGCGTCAGAGAACCTCCAGAACCTCATTCAGAAGACACAGCGATGCTGAACGATGCAGAACCAGAGATTGAACATGAACAAGGAGCAGGACGGGGAGAAGATTATGTGTCATCATCCAGAGAAGATGCTGTAGAAACTGATGATCCTGAAGAGAGTGACGGGGAGAATCCTTCAAAAGAGTATATCCTTTGAGAAACAGAAAACAAAAAAAAATTGTTTACTTACCATACTCTAGGTCAGCCTAGTATCGTAGATGGGTAAACTGCTGAATTAAATCACAGTAATTAGTTCTAGTTAAAATGTTAAGAAGTTAAATTAAGACCAGAATAAGATTGAGTTCATATTTTTGTTTTAAAGAGAAAATAGTTACCGTAATATTCCAGAAGAAAACATAAAGTAAATTGTTTCAATGGTGCAAGGTTAGATTCCTTCAGTGAAAGTACAGATTCCTGATGATAAACAGCGATGGTGGTAGAAGATCATGGTGCACAATGATGTCTGCTACAAACACACTGCATGGAAAAGGAGATACATGTTGTGTGTCGTGTGACAGTATAGCACGAGTACTAAAACTGTTGTATCACTGACTCCTATCAAAGAAATTATCTACGGGTAGATAACCAGTAATTTATTCTGAGAATGTCGGGACTACATTCTGTTTTGTAGGGGAGAATGTGGGGAAATCTAGAATATACATTGATAGAATAGTATAATTGTTATAAGAAATTGTGAGTTAAAAGCTAGACCCCATGTAATAGTTTTTGTCATTTCAGTTATTTTATTAATAATGGTTATTTAATTATTCAGTACATGCATGTCAATTTGTAGTATACAGCTATGTGATGGGTGTCCAGTTGGTGGCAGTAAGCCAGAGGAAAACCCCCGGAGAAAACCTAGAAGAGAAAAGGAAAGTTAGTTCACGCGAGGTTTAACGAGACGAGGAGTATTGAGTTATGTTGTACTGTGTGGTACGGAGCTGTTGCGAATGACGCTGGCTGAATAAAAGAACCCAACCAAAATCACACGCTTGTTTATTCCTTCAAGTGTGCTACATACTGGATAACAGACCGGTTGATTACACTTGAATAACTTGAATGTATAGGCTTAAATGTTTAATTTTTACTTCGAAAATGTTTCTTACATGAGTTTAAATATTGTATACGTGTTAAAAAGATTATAAAATATGCTGTATTGCTGTAGGCTACTCATTGACAATAAAGGCCAATGTCATGTAGTTATACTGGTGGTTGTATGGAATATTTTTTACAAAGGTTTAGAGGAAATAAAAAAGTTAATATTACTGGCATATAAACACAGTTAATATTACTCATAAATATTTGTTTTTAAATGTTCTCCCCAAATTATTTCTACTCAATTTTATTTGTTAATGTACCAAATGCAGTTACTCAGATCTATTTAATTAGTTTTACTTACATTTACTCAGTTAATACAGTGTATGTAATTTATTTCACTGCTTAAAAATCTAATCAATATTCTAAGTGTAAAAATGTTTCACCAAAAAAAAATTGAGTAAATAATATTAAAAGTTTTTTGAGTGAATCACCACCAGAGTTCATATACAAAAGCATATTCCAGCCAATTTTCAACATTTTAATCACTGTTCTAGAAACATATTTGACTCAACTTTGTTCATTTGCAATAATATGTTATGATTTGTTCACAAACAACAGGCCCAGACAGTTCACAATTAATGTAAATGCACGGTCTTACAATGTCATTGCTTTATAACTGCTCTTTCAAATCCAGTAGGAAAATTAACAGTCTTCATAAAGGTCAGTGATATTCTGACAGCTAGTAATCCTCGAACCGGCTTCTGCACTGTGTACAATTTAAAGGGATACTCCACTTTAAAATGAAAATTCTGTCATCATATATTCACCCTCATGTTGTTTCAATCCTGTATGAATTTCTTCTGCTGAACAGAAAGGAAGATATTTAGAAGAATATCAGTAACCAGACAGTTTCTGGTCTCAATGACTTCCATAGTAGGAAAAAAAGTCAATGAGACCAGAAACTGTCTGGTTACTGATATTCTTCTAAATATCTTCCTTTCTGTTCAGCAGAAGAAAGAAATTCATAAAGGATTGAAACAACATGAGGGTGAGTATATGATGACAGCATTTTCATTTTAAAGTGAAGTATCCCTTTAAAAATTTGCCAACTGCATATAAGTGAATCAGATGTTGGTCATCAAAACATGAAATCTGTATGAAACACATAAACAAATGACACAAAATGTGTATAAATTCTATATGACTTTAATTTGACTAGCATATGATTCAATATAAGAACTTTAAATGATTTATATATGAATTTTATATGAGTTTTATATATTTCTACTAATACCATACACATTTGCATACTTTTGTCATGTAAAACTCATATAAGTCTTTTAACAGTATTCATATATAACGCAAAAATCCCCTACAAGTTGTATGTGTGCTATTTAGTATGAAAGTGGCCATAATCGGTCTGATTTTAGGACATATATTGGTCTTATATGAAACACAGAAGGTAATTCTGGCCGATTTAAGTAAGGAAGATATATGGTTGCTGTATATGAGAACCATGCAGGTTTTTTTCATATGGGGATCCCCATATGTCAAATATATCACCAATGAGGCTTATCATATGTCACCTAGCAGCAGCAGCGCCGCGTCAGACCATAGACTGTAAAAAATTATGGAACGCCGTTGGGGACAATACCTATTATATACAACGCGTGAAATTTGGACGCATTAACACGCACAGTTTGTACGCGTCTTTTTGGTCCGTGTAAACGCGAACGTTTTGTACGTCTAAACGCGAAGTTTTTTGTCATGTTATTTAAAGACACGATCGTTTGTATCGCCTTAACGCAACATTTTTGGCCGTGTATTTTTTGTTACGTGTTTCTAGACGAACGTTTTCGTCGTGTAAACATGACATTTTTGAACGTGTAATATTTCTGAGTCTGATGTGCGACATACACATTTTTCTGTTTTAGTTAAACTGGTGATAATTTAGAGTCAATGATTAAATACATTCAATGACTGCATGAATTAACATTATATTCTTTTGTAACGTTAAAGGAATTTGTCCTGTAGGTAAAGTGAGTGGTCTCTGTGATCCAAGGACCATATTTCCCCTCTGGTTAATACATTCGAGGTGTCTATTTGGACCACTGCAA
This sequence comes from Rutilus rutilus, assembly GCA_021464565.1. NCBI lineage: Eukaryota > Metazoa > Chordata > Actinopteri > Cypriniformes > Leuciscidae > Rutilus > Rutilus rutilus. The sequence goes on from JAJAQA010000009.1 coordinate 15,863,740, forward strand.
ATAGCCTACTTGTTGGCAGAACTAATTACACTAGGCCAGTCTACCCTATATGTGGAAAAAGTCACCTCTTTAGTCAGCGGTTTCTGTGGCGTAAAGGGAGACCGGGGTTCTATTCCCACTGACAGCGCTTTTTTTTATAACTTTACAGTTATTAAACGCATTTGTTTTCAATAAAAATTATTTGACTTAAAATTCATTTTAATTCATAAAAGTTACATTTAGGGTAAGGTTAGGGGTAGCTCTAGGTCTTTAATATCTCAATAAGTTGCCATGATTTTAATATTGTTTTATAAATCTAATGATCTACTGTCAGTTATATTGCAGGATGTTTAATGCACAACAATACTGATGAGCAAATAGTAACGTTATCTGTCACTATTTATAAGTAAATAGCATATAAATGTCTACTGAATCCACAACTGTTGCTATTTACACTTGGACTTGGACTGGCTGCCCCACAGTTTACGTGGTCCGCCTGCTGTAGTGATTCTGTAATGTTTATGTGTCGTATGATTGTGTCTGTGTTTAAATGTTGAATAAAGATTTGTAAATTGTCATAGGCTACTGGTGCTTTGTTTTCTGCTTTTGTATTTGCCTTATTGACAATTATTATTCTATTAAAGTTTTCTGCTTTTGTATTTGCCTTATTTTTATCTGACATATACAGTACACATACAGTATATGTGTATTAATTATTTCCAGTCAAACTGACATCCCGACTTCAAGGAGCATTCCAGAGTCTCTCATACCAGATTGATGCTGGCCCACTCGGAGATTACTCCAGTCATTTTGAAAAAAAAAAACAATAGCCACAGTATTTAGTATTTAGCCTTTGCTAACTTTATTATTCATTGTATTTATTAAAGTTGAATGATTTATGGCATTTATTGGCACTATTATGTATAATTATTGACACCCTGGCTATGGCCGTATCCAGTGTTGTATGTTGTATACATATGCATATAGGCGTCGATTTCTGGGGGGACGGGGGGGGGGGGGGGACGCGTACCCACCAGATTTCGTCATGAGTCATTTTGTACCCACCACTTTTAACTTCCGTCATTTTTGAGGTGCGCTCCAATTCACAGAGATCATGAAAGCGCGCCCTGTTCATTTTCTTTTATTTTACAAAGGCACACCGTTTTCTTGTTGTTGTGAGTTTACACAAATAAAAGTAGTTGCGACTGATGTATTATTATTTTCTGTATGACCAGAAATGGAGTAGCCTATTTTAAGTTGTTTCCACTGTTGATAGGAAAATGCGAGTGATGGCACCGGCGCCTCCATCCATGTCATAGTGCGCGCTCCATACTCCGCACAAACACTCGGATATGTGCTTCATAATAGCAAACATTTATCTAGGTTAACGTTAGAGCGAGCGGCCATGCCAGACGGATAATCCTCTTCATGTTTAACTAATCAAATTATGTTGCATTTTATTGCGGCAGTTTGAAAAGGGCGGCTGAAACACTTAGCCTATACAGATAAACGCCAAACGCTGGTGTTTTTCTTTAAGCAAATTCGTTTAGGCTTTAAAATAAATATTGTTTATGGGCTAATTAATGCCACAATAATTTGTTTATTTTATTGGCTAATTGTATTTTTCATTTTTGTTTTGCATTGAATACCATTGAATATTTTCATTGAATATTTGCTGTGCACCGCTATGCCATCCTCCCATAGAAAGACACGTTAAGAGCCACCTATTTTCTTTATAATAAAGGGTTTCTATGGAAGGAAAACGCTTAATGTAGCCTATAATTAAATGCATTGCGTTCATATTCTTTACCACTGAAGCTTTTTCTTTATTATAAGGGTGTATTATTCCATTAAAAAAGGACTGTTTATAAGGTGACAATCCGTTATACATCTTGAAGATTTTTGTATTGTATTGTATCTTCTGTTATAAAGACGAAGATTGACATTTCGTTAATTAAACAAAATAAGAACGCGATGTTGTAAAAAATAAACAACTTAGTTCTGTTAGATGTGTTTTGACTACTTTTTGTTTAATTATATCTCTAGGTAATGAAGATATAGCCTATTAACAAAAATAAATCTTATAGGCCTATATAATATAGGCTATCATATAAAAAAAAACTTGTATATAAAATATAAAAAAGCCTATATAAAATATATTTTCAAAAAGGGCCTCATTGATTAATTTTTCATGATTGGGGGCAGCTACTATTTGCTTAAGCTTTTTGAACGTGTGATAAAGGCGCGATAGGCTGTCAATTTCATGTGGATAAAGGCATATTTTGTACATGTCCTTATAAGGGCAAAAAATATGTCGTTTTAACGACATAACATCTCGTTATTAGGAGAAAAGATGTCGTTAAAACGACATAAGATCTCGTTATTATGACATAATTGGGGGAAAAAAATATGTGGCAGCAATGCCCCAGCAAGCAATTTCGCGTCTAATAGACGTCTAATAGCCGTCTAAACACAGCCCAGACGTCTAGGCTAAATCGAGGCTAATTTTGGGCTGTCAGTGAAAATCTAATAGACGTCTAAACATAGCCCAAGAATAGACAGCTATTGAATGACTACATATATACGTCTAATAGACGTCTAACCATAGCCCAAGAATAGACAATCAGACAGCTATTGAACGACTATATTTATACGTCCAATAGACGTCTAACCATAGCCCAAGAATAGACTAGTCATCAATTAGACCGCTATTAAACGACTACATATATACGTCTAATAGACAGACAATATGGGTCTAGGCTAAAACAAGGCTGATTTTGGGCTGTCAGTGAAAATCTAATAGACGTCTAACCATAGCCCAAGAATAGACTAGTCATCAATTACACTACATATACATGTAATAGACAACAAAATGAGGCATAAGGATTCTTTTCACTCAAATATAACAGGTTCTCATAAATGAAAATCCATCCAAACTAATTGAATATAAAGGGATTTATTTTGAACAATTATATAGACAACAACAACTTAGACAACATTCAAACATAAAAATGAACAAATAAAACATTGGAAAAATATGTAAAACAAATTAAGATATTAAAATTTTTAAGAATTAACTGTTTACTTTTGATCCATAACCCCCACCCTCCCTGGTGCTTGTTTGAAATGATTAGAAATTGCATTTTTTATTTCACATTCCGTAGCTGATGGAAAGCTGGTCATCACTGCGTCTGCCAAATGAGAAAAAGGAAATAATTATTGCTCAAGAAAAGCATTGTTGACAGTCATTTAACTAATTACAGTCAATCACTTTTGCTAGGATGCACACTAGAGCTGGCCAATATAGAGTTAACAGAATATAGACTGAGACTATATAATTTATATCAATATAGACAATCATTTATATCAATATTATAAATTAATTAATATCAATAATTGAACATTTTTGCTCGCGTAATGGTGATGCAATACGGGGTGTAACGATACGCGTATTGAACAATTCTGTACAAGGCATATATATATATATATATATATATATATATATATATATATATATATATATATATATATATATATATATATATATATACATATATAGGCTATATACACACACATACATACATATACATATATATATATACATCTGAAATTTTCTTCTCGAATGTTCATTTTTATCAAGCTCATATATGCAAGTTCAGTAATTTCACTTAAATGGCAATGAAAATTACCTATTAATTGTCATTTAAGTGAAATTACTGAACTTACATATATGAGCTTGATAAAAATGAACATTCGAGAAGAAAATTTCAGATGGCACTTAGAGGCTTTTGCATCTGAACTCTTCATATATGTGACCCTGGATCACAAAACCAGTCTTATGTTGCACGGGTATATTTGTGGCAATAGCCAACAAAACATTGTATGGGTCAAAATTATAGATTTTTCTTTTATGCCAAAAATCATTAGGATATTAAGTAAAGATCATGTTCCATGAAGATATTTTGTAAATTTCCCACCTTAAATATATAAAACATTATTTTTGTGAATGGATGCAGCACTATCGCCAATAGAAATGGACAACTTTAAAGGCGATTTTATCCATGTTTCGATTATAAAAATTTAAAGTACTGCGGAAACAAAGACACCTACATCTTGGATGCCCATAAGGTAAGCTAAAACATATCAAAATTTAATTTCAAAGTGAACTATCACTATAAGTCATTCTTTAACACTTACTCATATAACTCTAATAAACATAAAAAGATACTTATAGGCGTAGTTCACTTAAAAAAAAAAAAAAAAAAAAAAAACATGTAATCATTTACTCACTTTCACTTGGTTCCAAACCTGTATGGCTTTCTTCTGTTGAACACACACAAAAAATATATTTTGATGAATGTTGGTAACAAGACATTTAATGGTAGTCATTGACAAGTGTTCTGTATATTCAATTGTTGTACTTTGTTGACTGATTGCTGGATAATTTGCAATAAACAGTGTCTTTAAATCAAATAAAGTGGATTACATCACTCCAGTTCTGAGGTTTTTACACTGGCTATCTGTCTGTCAAAAAATTCATATCAAAAAACTACAGTTGGTTATTAAATTAACATTTTAAGGCCAAAGTAAATTTATAATCTTCTGATGCACTATGAAGAGCAGACCTCTCAGGTCATCTGGGACAGTAGCCAGCTACTTTTATATCTCCAAAGTCAAAACAAAACATGGAGAAGCAGCATTCAGTTTTATATCTGAAACAAATTCACTGAAAACTGAATGTATGCTGCATATTGTAATTATTTAAAAACAAGTGTAAAGACTTTATGTTTGCCACTACCTTTTATTAATTGGAAAGGATTTTTTTTTTTTTATAATTTCTTTTCATGTTGCACTATGCTGCTGTTAAATTTTATGTAAAGTACTTACAAAATTTGCTTTAAATCAAAAACTATTATTTATTACTCTAATTTAAAAACAATATACTGGTATCTTTATAATAATAAAAAAATAGTAATGAATAGTTTCATGCTTACCACATTCATTGAATTTAGATACATTTGCAATAACACGTGCAGGTAACGTTAACTTTTTGGAGAAAAATACTACTCTGCAATGTTAATGTTAAAATGTCACGGTTTCTACACATTATAACAACTAACTAATTTAAACAATGAACATATCAAAAATAACACGCATACTTACAAGATCGAAGTAGAAATGTGAAGGTTTTCACTCAGACTGTTGCTCGCCCGTTGCTCTCCGATAGCTGCCTCGTGTAAAATAAAATGGCGGAAATGTTTATCGCGAAATTTGGCTAAAGTGATCTAGTCGCGCAATGCCAGTAGTCCCAGTAGACATGTCTCAGTAGTGTTTCGATTGTGCCATCTAGCGGTTGGGAAATGCAATTGCATTTGATTAGATTTTTTATCCTAGATTGTGTATGAATGTTATGTTTACTGTATGTGTGACAGAAAACATATTAAGCTGTGTGAGCGAAAACATTTCAAAGACTAATATTCTTATACTATATCGCTGGTCTGAATCTGGGCTATAGCCAAGCCGTACGTAGACCAGATTGCCTTGATTTCGCCAGGTGGGCTAAAGCAGACCGCATATAGCCCGTCCAATTCGGAGCTAAATCGTGACTACAGATCGACCATGTCTTGAAATTACATATTGAATCTTGTAGATATCATACCAATGCGAACATGATGGAATATCAACCATTTCATGCACTGCCTGGCAAAAAACAACAATTAATCAGTTTTGACTAAAAGTGGGCTACAATAGCCGGGTCTGAATACGAGCTAAATCGTGGCTACGCACAGCCTACACATATAACATGTAAAATAAAGTAAACCAAACAACTTGTAATCACAGTAGACTTTGCTTACATGATGGAATATCATACATCTCACAAGTTATTTTGGAAAAAAATACATTTATCCAGATTAAATGTTATTTGGGCTAAAAGTGGGTTACGCATAGCCGGGTCTGAATACGAGCTAAATCGTGGCTACGCACAGCCTACACATATAACATGTAAAATAAAGTAAACCAAACAACTTGTAATCACGGTAGACTTTGCTTACATGATGGAATATCATACATCTCACAAGTTATTTTGGAAAAAAATACATTTATCCAGATTAAATGTTATTTGGGCTAAAAGTGGGTTACACATAGCCGGACTATATCGGGTCTATATTTAACCCAGACGTTGAAAAGACGGCTATTGCTTGCTGGGTATGCTCTTTGAGCTGGATGCGAGTCCCTCCAGGAATCAGTCAAATCAAATCTTTGTGCAAATAGCCTTATATGTGAGGTAGAGGAGTCTGAACTTCTAGAGGGCCATCTATCCATACTGTTGTCCAACACAGTGTTGAAGTCGCCACCAAAGATTATGAAAGAATCTGGATATTTGGATAACCAGTGCAGCAAACGCTCTTCCAACTTGTCAAAAAAGATATTATTCTCTGTTTGATAGTGGAAGCCATACACATTGACTAGAATGTAAAAAGACTGTGCAGCTTCGAGTATTAAAAAAATGTAATGGCCATTTTTATCACAGTCAGAGATCAAAATTTTCCCATTAAATCTGCGTTTCAGTATACAAACACCTGCAGCCCGCTCTGTGCCATGGGACATCCACAAATCATCACCCCACTGCGACCTCCAAGGATTCCAAATCAAAAGATTTGTCTTGTTCTGTTGAGTACGTGGGACTCTTGTATAACGCAAAAATCTATGTTAAACTGCTTGCAAAACAAAAATACGGCTTTACGTTTAATGTTGTTTCTTAAACCTCTCGCATTTAAGGAAATAATAGACAAAGACATAAGGATAAAATAAGATAAAAAATATATATATATAAAATAAAATAAATAAATAAATGAAAGCTTAGACCGAATAAGCGAATGAGTAGTTAAGTTGAAAACCTGTGGTCACTTAAGAGAGTACTGTAGAAGGTGAGAACTGCAAACCCTATGGGGGAAATGTGAACTTAGAACATAGCAAGAAATAGTAGTAAGTTAAGCTAATGTGGCATATGTAGGCCTACCATCTCAAATAATTGTACATTTGAAGAGAACAAACAAATAAACCTTTCACTCTTCATAGAAAAACAAAACAAAAACCTCGCTCAATAAAAAGGCAGCTCTGCCAGGAGCAATAATCAAAGTGCTGCATACCTACTTAAAGGGCATATTTAGATTATCAACAAAAGTACAGCAGTTAAATTCTATTCGGCTCTTTAGCGCGATTGCATACAAAATCAGGTAATAAAGAGAAAAAAAATAATAATGTGAGAGATAGTAAAGACAGCTAAGCCATATTGTACTCCAGTTTGTACCTTGTGCCATCACAGAACCAGTCACTGAGGTGGAAAAAATTTCTTTCCCATTCACGAACGCGCGTCCTCCAACAAAGAATGCCAGCTTGTTCTCCTTGCGTGCTTTATCCACGGCTGGCCAGAGTCGGTTTCTCCGGGCGCGGTCATCAGCTGACAGGTCCTGCGCCAGCTTCAAGTTGTTGTCTTTCAAGAAGGTTGACTTCTTCGCAGAACGCCAGACAGCATCACGGTAAATCCTGGATGTAAATTGTATAATGACTCCTCTGGGTTGGTTGTTGCTGGGTTTCATGGGGCCGAGGCGGTGTACTGTGTCAACGACATCTGGAAGTTTATCTTTTGCCTCCGGTAAAACAGACTGACAGACCTGGATAACTTCTTGCCGCACGTCTTGCTTCTCCTTCTCGGCTAGGCCGTAAAGTTTAAGATTCCAACGGCGCGAGTAGCTCTCAAGATGAGAGCTGCGCCTCTCCTGTGCTTCAGCGTTTGTCTGACATTTTTCGACTTGCGTTTCCATATTGGCAACTCTGTCTTTCATGTCATTTATCTCGGCACAGACAGCATCAAAAGACTCTCTCACAGCTGTGATATGTTTAGTGTTCCCTTTCGTAGTCACTCCGAGTTCCGTCGGATGATGACGAATGGGGTTTCGCCTAGAAAGCCTATCATCTTCGAGTATATAAAACGAGCCAATGGCAATGAAATGCCATGGGTCTGCGGAATTTGCATAGCGTAACTCCGCCCCACCCTGGGGGTATATAAGGAAGTGCACTGGCAACATGCAGATATGTTTTCGCTTCGGAGCCAAGTTGATTCTTCACTCCACAGCCAAATTCACAGAGTTATCTCTTCATTCTCTTCGAGACGAGCCTCTCTCCAAGTGTTGGTGTGACAGCGAGTTCCAGCGAGTGCACATTCCCTGCTTATCTGTGCAGTGATTTGCCAGAGTGTGTGTGTTCATCTCCCTGGTCGCTTCAGCATTTGTGGAGAAATCTCCTTTCACAAAAGAGCATTGCACGCTGTCTTTTTAAAGATGCCAGTAGTGAATAGGCACCACCACCTGTCAAAAATGATTGATTGACATGTGCCCCGCCCCTTCCGGTGACAGGTACCCGCCCCTTTTGGCATAGGATCAAAGAGAACAAAGGGAGATCAAAGGAGATCAAAGGGATCAAAGGGGGTTTGACAACTAGTTTTGACTTTTGATTGACAGGTTAGTGTTGACTTTTGATTGACAGGTTGACAGTTAGTTTTGACTTTTGATTGACAGGTTGACAGTTCGTTTCGGGTTTTGATATTGTTTGAAGCCTTTTGATATTGACAAAAAGTGTTATAATAATACGTCATGGCTATGACAGCTAGTTTTAATTGTTTGATATTGACAGAAAGTGGTAATCGTTTGAAGACACAGTTATGTCATGACAGCTAGTTTTGGGTTTTGATACCTTTTGAAGCCTTTTGAACATGACAGTTAGTGTGTGTTTTGGAAGTTGGTATCACAGGATTCTCCTCCCTACATATTCCTGAACGTATCCGGGCTGTACTGTGAAAACTGATAAGGATAAACTGTGGAAGTTTATCTCATACAAACGTTGAAAAGCCATTCAGTTCTTTTAAAAGAATATAAATGATTCATATATAAAATTAATATTTTATAATAAAGATCTTACTAAAACCTCACACCAAAAGTTAAAAAAAATGTGTGTGTGTGTGTGTGTGTGTGTGTGTGGAGATTAGACATCAGAGGAGATGTGACCATCTGTGTATGTCACGGAATTCCCCTCACCCTTTGCACTGAGCTCTCTGACATCTGAAAATTGCTGTTCAGACACTGTGATTGAACAATGTCATACAAAAACATTCTATCCTTTAAAATAATGATCGTGCCAATTAAACTAAAGTTGAAAAAACTTTGTGAAAGTTGATCACACTCTGTGTATGTGTGCCAGCACGGGAGCGCGCATCTGTGTGTGTGTGTGTGTGTGTGTGTGTGTAATATTTGACCTCTGACATCTGAAATGTGCTGCTCCTCCAGAGCACAGTGAGAAAGGGGTTTTCCTAATCATGTTGTATCAGACTAACTAAAGTTGAAAAACATTCTTTAAAAGTGTATAAATGATTATAAAATAAATAATATAAAATAGCTTACTAAAACCTGACAAAAAGTTGAATGATTATAAAATTGCAATGAGTCTCTCAAAGCATCGTCTCAAAACATAGACGCATGTCTATGCGCATGTATTATGAACGCATGTCTATGCGCATGTCTCTGTCTGTGTGTGTGTGTGTGTGTGTGTGTGTGTGTCTGTGTCTGTGCAAGCGCCCTCTGACATGACCCCCTCCACATTCCTGAGGTAACAGTGAGAAACAGAGATTTTATAAAATAATGTATATTTCACACAAAAACATCATATACAATAATATAAAATAATATCTTGCTAATTTAACTAAAGTTGAAAAACCATTCAGTTCTTTTAAAATAATATACATGAAAATCTACCTCACAAAAGTTTGATTATTATAAAATAGCTTACTAAAAAATCCACTGAACCAAGCATTTCAGTTTAAAGTTAAAATGGAGTCACAAAAAATTGCAATCAGTTAAATGTTTATAGAGTTAAACAAGTTTATGAATGGGTTCACGAAAATAAAAAATCATCTTACATGTTTATAAATCAGGGACCTCTGGCCTCTCTTTACACCAGCGTTTGACCTGCGGAGCTTTCAAAAAGCACCAGCCAAAGGGGTGTGTGTGTGTGTGTGTGTGTGTGTGTGTGTGTGTGTGTGTGTCAGAGAGTCACACAAATTCAGCGATCAGGATATCAGGTGCTGAGTTTATTTATAAGAAGTATAATCTTAAAAGTTTAAATGATATCTTTTAAAAACAAAAGACTGTTTAAATAAAATCTTTAAAGTTTGAATACATACACATCTTCTATTTACCTTTTAGAAGATTACTGTAATTATTTTATGTAACGGTTATTAAACAATGTCTGTTCAAAAACTGTACTTAGTCGTCTTAAATCTCACTTATATGAAAAGATTCAATCAGCATTTTTTTTTTGTCCGTGTGGAGTTTCAATTTTGATGGCTTTCCATAGCCATGATGATTTTTGTACCGTAACAGCCCAGACCCTTCAGGCATAAACTACAGTGTGAAAGGAATGTTCCAGACCCTCACAGTAAAGCTAGTCTGCGTTCCAGAGTACATCCAGAGTTTTATACTAAATTCATTTAAAAGTTCAAATTAGATATTTTAAAATTAAAAGATTGTTTAAAGTTTGAATACATTCATATCTTCTATTTATCTTCTAAGAAGACTTATGTATGATATAAATGATTTTGCTTAAATTTAACCTATGGTATTATTTTTACTAAACAGCGTCTGTTCAAAAACTTTAGATTGTTGAAAAACTGTACTTAGTCGTCTTAGATCTTTTGACCATACAACATGTTGTCAACGTTTGTCACAATGTTTTGTTTTTAAGAAATCCGAGGACTCCACATTGCCCTTATTTAGACTAAGTTTGTATCATTTGGAAAATCACCACACAATTTCAGAGACGCGATGTGCCTCTGTGGTCCGTGGCGCAGCGCATCCAGGCATGGTATGATAGGGTGATGATAGGGTAGGGTGAGTTGATACAACATCCTATTCACAGCGAATTGAGCGAATATTTAATTATACTCGTCTTAATTCAAATCATGATCTTACCGGTATGATCTATCACACGTATAAGATGTATAAGATCATTTTTACTTGTAACTCCCAAACTATCCTTAATCAGTGTGGAAACACACAGGGTGAAACCCCTTTACTGAGAATATACTATCGGTTATCTAATCAAAATATATGTAGAAGTTTAAATCCGGTGTTTAAAATCTGTCTGGTGGCCGTATGAATAGACTTTGGGGAGAGCAGGAAGCATGAACTTTATAGCAGGAATAAGAACTTTATAGCAGAAAGCATGCCCTTTGACCTCCTTGATTTTGGAGACTTTTTTGTTAAAGACCCTACAAGTTAGTTCTCCCAAAAGAATTTCTCCCATCTAGCGGTGAAATTGTATTCTGCATTTTATCGAATAGTGCTCTCTAAGAGCGCTCCGCTTTTCAAATGCGTATTTCAACCACGGTAACCATTATGTGCCAAGAAGCTATGACAACATGTCTTCCAATTGCGCTTCATCGAGTTTAACTGTTCATGTTCTACTGTTATGCTGCCCTTAAAAATATTTTACACAACCAAGCAATGAAAAAAGCTTGTCATTTAGACCGTAACTTTGACTTACCTGTCGAGAAGAAAGCAGGCAACTTCCCTTTCAAAGTCTTTCTCCTTCATTAGCTCTTTCCACCTGGGAAAAGCTATCCCGATATTTATTTACATCCCGATAAATTACATTTTTGCTTTTTGGCCACGAGGATTCCTTCTCCTGTGGCTCTGCATAAGTATGATCCTGCATTATATTGTCCCGCGCAGTGCAGCCTTTCAAATTTGCCGGGGCAGTGACAAGTGCCTCTCACTGATCTCCTTGTCCACTTTAGCTGGTCTCAGGCAGCCGGCTCTGAACGAACACGCGTTGATGATGAAACGTGTTGAGGTAGCTAGTGTGTTTTTTTTTTTGTCCCTCTCTGTCATTATAGTTTTTCAAGATGGCGGAATGACATGGAAGCTTCCATGGACTTACCCGTCCCATGTAAATAAAGATATGTTTCGCTTACAAGGATAAGTCAGATCATTGGCAGAGGTCATTTTACACCAATGAGGGCATATTTATGAATAAAGACAATGATTTTAGCTAATAAAATAAATTTCAACCGAGCGAATCTGCACATGAGAGGCCTTCAGAAGTCATAACTTCAGGGGTAGGTCAGTTGGCGAAAACACTGCATGTGTAAAAATCAAATACTGTATTACACTTTTCAAAGTTACAATAAAAAGACCTGTTGTGTTCTGACACAAGGCCATTAACTGGTTCTTTTTGCTTTATAAATGTATTTTGCTTATTTCTACAAATATCAACCTGATAAACAAGATAATTTTTAAGAAAAAAAGAAAAAACAATGTTTTAAAATTCAACTAAACCATGATAACAGATGATTTTTTGACAGTTTTCGGCATAGTTTCAGGCATAGTGCAACCATGCAATGTTCGAGAAAGCTAATATTGTTGTAATCTTTGCGAGGTCTCACTCGCAATGCACAACTTTGTGTTGGCTGATCCCGGCATACCTTTACTAAAATAAAATATTATGGAAGTCATTGTACTGTAATTGTAAACCATATTTTATTTATTAATATTATGGCTTCATGTTGATTTAAAGTTTTTTGTTTGTTTGTTATTAACTAATACCTTTATCTTTTTAACTAACCCTTTAACATCCAGCACAAAAGTAAAGAGATGTATGAGCTAAGGATGTTCTCTGACCCCAAATAAACAGATAATGGAATGTTCACAATACAGTAAGATATTCTCCTACTTAGTATGTGTGTAAATATTTGTGCTTAAATCTATTTTTACACACCATAGTGATGCAAAGTTCCACACTCTTGTAAAGCCTATGGACTAACTTTAAAACATAATCTTATTCTTTATCTTTAAGATTCAAAAGACCAAATCACTAAGAATTTGTGATACACAAATAAATACACAAAAGTTTCCAAATTATGGTTTTATTACTCCACTAGATTTAGTCATCTTGTTCAGATAGCAGACGACACTGTTTCACATTTTGTATGTTGGACTGTATGTGTTTTAGGTGAAGACGTTTCTTTGAGAGCCGTCAACATTCAGTGTTTATAGAAATAAATGACGATTAAGAATTTAAGTCAAGTCAAGTCAAGTCATCTTCATTTATATAGCGCTTTTAACAACGTAGATTGTTTCAAAGCAGCTTCACAGAGATAAGCGTATAATTTTAAGGTAACAGAGATTGTTTTGGCTTTATAGCAGAGTTAAGTTATTTTCCATCTAAAGTTAGTTTTGATTGATTTGCTTCCGTCGCAACAGTCATTTGTTATTAAATTAGGGGCCACTAAGACAAAACCATTCCCTCTACACAGACTTTAAACGCGAACCTGTGAGAAACGCTGATGGCGTTCACATGCGCATTTAGAATGGGTTCTATAGTTATGTGCATTTGAAAATACGCAGGTTTGGAATTCCCTACAAGCCAAGCCTAAACAAAGTACTTGTCTTTCCTTATAAATTTTGATAAAGAATTTTATTTTATTTTGTTGCTTTGGGGTAGGAACGCGAAACAAATTTTCCCGACAACGCCTTATCTGTATAGTGGTAGAGGGATCCTCCATAGGGACAGACTAGTTGGCACTTCAGCACTGCGTTGTCATCGGTCCAGGCGAAGGTCCTTCGTCAGATCTGGATACGGCCTGGATCCGGCAGGCTGCAGGAAAACCTCGGGATAAACACAGACACTAAAATTAGCGTAGATGCCATTCTTCTCATGATGTAACGAGTACATCAGGAGTTATGGGAAGTGTTCCCGGTTCCGGCTGACCTAATCTATGCAGCCTAACATTAAATTATAGAAGTCTATAATGTATTATGTGAATGCTAGGTCAAAGAGATGTGTTTTTAGTCTAGCTTTGAACTGACAGAGTGTGTCTGCTTCCCGGACAATGGTAGGAAGACTGTTCCAAAGTTTTGGTGCTAAATAGGAAAAGGATCTACCGCCAGCAGTCGATTTTGATATTCTAGGTATTAGTAACTGGCCGGAATTTTGAGATCGCAATAGACGTGACGGACTATAATGCGTTAAGAGCTCACTCAAGTACTGCCGAGCTAAACCATTTAGTGCTTTGTAAGTAATCAGCAATATTTTAAAATTGATGCGATGTTTAATAGGAAGCCAATGCAGTTTTGACAGAACTGGGCTAATATGGTCATACTTCCTGGTTCTGGTAAGAACTCGAGCTGCTGTGTTTTGAACCAGCTGTAGTTTGTTTATTAAGCGTGCAGGGCAACCACCCAGTAGAGCATTACAATAATCTAGCCTTGAGGTCATGAACGCATGAACTAATTGTTCCGCATTTGTCAATGAGAGCATATGGCGTAATTTAGATATATTTTTAAGATGGAAAAATCCAGTTTCAATCGTTCAAATGAAAGATTGGTATCAAAGAGCACACCCAGGTTCCTAACCGACGACGAAGACTTAACAGAGCAGCCATCGAGTGTTAGACAGTATTCTAGGTTATTACGTGAGGAAGTTTTTTGTCCAATAATTAGAAACTCTGTTTTTTCAGAGTTAAGAAGTAGGAAATTACGAGTCATCCAATTTTTTATATCCGCTATGCATTCCGTTAATTTTGTGAATTGATAAGTTTCGTTAGGTTTTGAAGAAATATACAGCTGAGTATCGTCAGCATAACAGTGAAAGCTAATTTCATGTTTCCTAATGATATCTCCTAATGGTAACATGTACAGAGTGAACAGCAGCGGTCCTAGTACTGAGCCTTGTGGTACACCATACTGAACTTGTGATCGATGAGACATCTCATAATTTACTGCTACAAACTGATAACGGTCAGATAAGTATGATTTAAACCATGCTAGTGCATTTCCCGTAATGCCAACATAATGTTCTAATCTATTTAAAAGAACGTTGTGGTCAATGGTGTCAAATGCAGCACTAAGATCGAGTAACACTAATAGCGAGATACAACCACGATCGGATGATAAGAGCAAATCATTTGTGACTCTAACGAGAGCTGTCTCGGTACTATGGTACGGTCTAAATCCGGACTGGAAATTCTCGCAGATATCATTTCTTTCAAGAAAGGAAAACAGTTGTGAGGATACTGCCTTTTCTAATATCTTTGACAGAAAAGGTAGATTCGAGATCGGCCTGTAATTGACTAATTCTGTAGGATCAAGTTGCGTCTTTTTAACAAGCGGTTTAATTATAGCCAGCTTAAAGTTTTTTGGTACGTATCCTACACTGTAAAAACTAAAGGAGCCTCAACTATCGGATACTCAAGGAACTTAAAAATGTAATTTAAGTGCCTCAAAGCTCTTTCTCATATAGTAGGGTTACTGGAGGAGCATTTACAATATTTGAGGTTCTTGCTGGAACTTATGGGATCCTTTAAGCCCTTTGTATTTAGTTCAGAGGTTCTGGAGTCACCTTTTCATTACTATGAGACCTCGAAGTGCTTTGGGGGAAAATAGAGGAACTTGAATGTGATAAAAGGGTTATTGGAAGACCTTTTAACATTTAAGTGGTTCCTGGAGGATCTCTTATGTTAAAGCCAGCATCTGGAGGAACCCAATGGTTCAGTGAGGCCAGAATGATATTATTATCCTATTATTACTTAAGTTTGATTCAGTATACATACCCAGGTGAAAAATACGTAGGCTACTATTAAAAATGTACTTGAGTGTTTTTAGTAGGCCTTCAATACAAATATAACCTACTTTAATGCATTTTAATACATTTAACAGTAGCCTACGTCTTTTTCACCTGGGTAGCTTACATTTATTTAGTATAGGCCTATTTTATTGATTAATTTAAACCTTAAACAACAACACTAAATAATAATAAAAATTCATTTATTATTGAATAAATAATAGTAATAAAATATTTTTTACTTCTTCATAAATGATTATTTGAAGAAGAACCAGGAGGATAAAGGTTTTATTCAGTCACGAAACTGCTGCTATTCCTCTGCTGTCGTCGCTTCAGTGATCCTCAACAAAGCAACAAAGCTCAGCTGATCGACGTCATCGGGTTTGAAAGTAACGGCTCTCCTCATCAAAGCCTGCCGCATCTTCCACCGTTTGTTCGGCTCTCCGTTACAAGGTTTGTAAACTCGCCAAAGAAATATAAATACTCACTATATATTCAAACACACATATATATAAACTAAATTTATTATACATTACTACGTTTTTACAGTGTTTGTTTACCACTCGTTTATTGTACAGTATCTGGTATGAAGGTTTTAGCCGCGATGCTAACTACGTTGATCTAATGCAGTGGTTCTCAAACTTTTTCAGGAGAAGGCCCCCTTGTGTAGGGTGAAACCTTTTGTGGCCCCCCAAAAGAAAACTCATGACGAAAACATCCTCAAACTTACAATTTTACTTACAAATTTTAGATTGTACCAAAAACAAATGAATTTGTACAATGCTGGAACAACAATTCTGTTTGTAGCCTTATGTCTCTGATGTTGAATATACAAAATTTGTTAAATTCTACATTTCATAAAATATAACAAATTGTTATAAAAAATAGTTTTGACAGTTAACAATAATGTTGTCTGAAAAGTGCAACAAAAGTTTTGAATACTGAACAGTAATTTATGATGTCCATAGTAGAAGATACTGAAAAATTAATTTACATATGATTGTAAAAAAGTGCATTAAACTTCTTACATTTTAATGTAGTAAATGACAGTGGCTCAAGTTTGGTTTGCAATTTGAACTGCAATCTGTTTTTTCAGCAATATTTTTTCTGCAAGAAACATAAAACAAATTCTGCTCTACTTAAAGAAATAGTTTTTCAATATTATACAAGTTTTACAATATAAAAGAAATCATGCAATGCAGACACATCAATTTAGTAACCACTGTTCAAGTACACACAACCTCAGTGGGAAGGGTGAGACTGTCTTTCTTTGCAGAGCTTATCAATTCTGGGTGTTATTGGGGACAGGCAAACTCTCAAGTCATCTTCCACATTAAGCCGTGCCCTGTATTTTGTCTTTATTGCCATCATGGCTGAGAAAGATGTCTCACAAAGGTATGTTGTTGGGAAAGGCAGCAATATTCTCATGGCCTGAAGAGCAACCTCCTTGTACTCCTTTTCAACTGTGGGCCAAAATTCTGCTGGGCCCTGCTGATTAAATCTCATCCTGAGAGTACGATCACTGGACAGTTCCAAAAGTTCATCTTCAGCCTTTCCACTGAGGCCACTGGCCATCACATCACAAGAAAAGGGATCTCGAACCCAGTCATATTTCTCCATGTCAATGTCTGTGAAGTAGCGACTGAAATGTTCATTCAGTGAGGTGAGGTGACTGGTAATGGTGTTGAGCATGAAGTCCACTGCCATGCAGTTTGTATCCAAAAATTCTGATAGATTTGGAAACATGTCAGTGATGCCTCTTTGTAGTTTACGCAACCACAGGTCAATTTTTCTCCTGAATGCATTTATTTTGTCACTTGCCTCCAGTATTGTGGAATAACATCCCTGAATGGACAGATTCAGTCCATTGAGACTACTGAAAATGTCTGCAAGGTATGCTAGTTTTGCCATCCACTGTTGGTCAGAAAAAAACAGTTCTAGATCAGGTTTATGTTCTTTCAAAAAATCATGAAGCTCACGTCTGAGTTCAAACACTCGCTCTAAAACCCTTCCACGTGAGAGCCACCTCACCTCTGAATGGAACAGTAGCCGATCATGAGCTGCTCCCATCTCTGTACATAGTTTTGCGAAGAGACGTGACTTCAGCGGTCTTGACTTCACGAAGTTGACAGCCGCTACTACTACTTCCAACACATCATGCAGCTCGGGTGCCATTGACTTCGATGCAAGTGCTTGACGATGAAGCATGCAGTGAGTGGCTGCGATCTTTGGATTTATGGCTTGAATTCGGGTGACAACTCCACTCTTGTGCCCAGTCATTGCTGCCGCACCATCAGTGCAAACAGACACGCATTTTTCCCAGCTCAGATTTTCTTCTACCATAAAAGTGTCCAACATTTTGAAAATTTCCTCACCTGTGGCTCTCCCCTCGAGTTCTTTTGAAAATAAAAAATCTTCCATAATTTTACTGTCCCATACATATCGAACATACACTAATACCTGCGCAGCACTACTAACGTCAGTGCATTCATCAAGCTGAAGCGCGAACTGCTCACACGATCGTAATCTTTCGGTCAGTTGAGATTTTACATCAAAAGAGATGTCTTTGATCCGCCTGCTTACTGTATCGTTGGACAGCGGTATGGATTTAATCTTATTCGCGGCCTCCTCCCCGACCATCACTCGGCACATATCCACTGCTGCTGGAAGTATTAATTCCTCTCCGATTGTGTGAGGCTTTTTACATTTGGCTATTCGCAGGGCTGCAAGATACGATGCTTGCTGTGCTTTCTCAGGTATTGTCGTGATGTTAGTCAGTCGTACCTTTTGCTTGACGTATTCTTCTTTCTTTCTCTGAAAAAAATCCTTACTTTTATTTGCATGCTCCGGATGAATTGTTGTGAGATGTCGGTTGAGTTTATATGGTTTCAGTGCTTCAACGGATAAAATCTTCAAGCACAGTGTGCACTGTGGTCTGCCGTCACTATGTTCCATAAAGCCATATTTTATGTACGAGTCGTCAAATTTACGCAGTTTCGTTTTTTTCACGCTGGGCTCTTCTGTTGTGACCTTTTCAGCTGAGACACTGCATCCTCTATCTAAAAACTTGTCCATTTTAAATAGTCTTGGCATTTATCGGCGTGTTCATGTCGTTGTGTTCACTATACCTCAACGGTTTGGTGACGTTTCAGCGTAATGTGCTGTGTATAATTGATATTATTACATTTTTTTTTTTTTTTTTTTTAAATACATCATAGTTCACATAGGACAATCCTAACTTGCGTACAGGTAAAATAATTTTTAAAAATAATTTCATATTCTAGAATTTCTTTGCGGCCCCCCTAGCGCCATCTAGTGGCCCCCCAGGGGGCCGCGGCCCCCAGTTTGAGAACCGCTGATCTAATGAACAAATGGAAATTATTGACTTATTGTCTTAGATTGATTTAAAGTTAGTCATTCAATTCAACATATTCTGTACAACTGTGTCTTCAAATTGCTGATATACAGCCTAACTAATTTAGCTGATTCCTGCTGTCGTCATTGGCGTTTGTTATGAATAACAAAAGCAGGTTAATATAGTTTGGTCTGTTTTTGTTTAGCCTAACTTTACTTACTACAGGTGCCCTCATTCTCTCAAATACCATTTTGAATCCATTTAGTGGTCAATAAATATTATGTTGTGAATAATCAGCTTTGTTATTTTGTTTCCCCAGAATAACCAGTACAATGTTTCAGTGGCAACATTGAATTACAGTAAGTACCTGCACCACATGCAAGTACTTTATTACTATGAACTCTGTGTGCAATTGTATTGTTTGACTGTGTACTTGTTTTTTAATCAGTTATTCTCTGATATCTTCTTCCCTCATGCTCTCAAATCTCATTCATGTTACATTCATGTAATATCACAGGTTTGGAGCCAATAATGCTATGCATTTTCTACAGGCTATACCTTAATCATATGCATTTAAATATAAGACATTTGAACCCTGAATTATAACTTCAAGTTTGGTCTTTTAAAAAAAAAAAGAAGCTATTAAATGGCTTCATAAGACTTACAACACAAACCATAACACATGAGTTGTGAATTCATTGATTATTTTTAGGATATTTTCTGGGACATTTTTGGAGCTTAACCATTTTTACATAAATTGTTGCATTGAATTGAACTAGACAAGTGTGCATAAGAATGGTTTCATGAATGATTTACACAATTTTTGTCTGCTTGTGTTTCATGCAGTGAAAGCGAACGGTGACTGGGGTTGCATTATGCCTGAGATCTGCATTTGGGTCCACAGACAGAAAGTCAAACAGGTTTGGAACGTCACAAGGCTGAGGAAATTATTTAAATTTCACAACTATCACTTTAATAACCTTACTAACAGTAAATGTACTTTGCAGGGATCTCGGTAAACTGAAATACAAGTTTGAAGTTTGAACGAATAAAATCCTCCTGTAGACCTGAAAATCATTGAAGTGCCTGGACCATCCACCAGAAAAAAGGAAAAACAAACAGAAAATGAAGCTGCTGTACCTTTTCACTTTTCTAACTCGTTAAGTACCTCACATGTCCCTTGTGAAGATTTTATAATTGATTGCATTTTATGTTGCATTGAGTAAAGGTGTGCCACATTTGTGAATTTCGTGAAATGACACAGGCAAAAAGGTCCATTGACCATTGTCAGCAGTGTAGCAATGTAATGTATGAAGCACCACACAAAATTGCTGATCGTGTGGATTCTTATTGAAATGACTGAATTCACCGGTGAACATTCACAGAACAACAGATCATTTTACTGCACCTTAACTCTGTTCAAATGGAAAATGTTTTCTGCTTGTTGTGACATAAGGAATACTGTTTCCGGGTCAAAGCCTCTTCTTCTACTTCCTTTATCTTGTTTCTAGATATTGAGAATACTCAACAACCATTTATGAACACTGTTGATTCAAGTAAACTTTTAAGCTTTTCAAAAGCCATAGTGTACATTACAGTCTCCAGTCTCACGGCATCCCAGACTTCAACATTTTATGATTCAAAATAGCTGAATAACTAACCATCTGAGATTTCGGAATAGAGATAAAGGTTAGGATCATAATTTTCAGGAATATTACAGAACAATGAGTACATATTAGCATTGTTGTTTGTTTTTGGCATCTGAGAGAGCTTTTGGACTTGGAAACAGTAGAGTCAGACTTAAGCGAACTGAAACACGTTTTAAAATTAAGTGAAGATGGACATTTTTAATTAGTCAATTTTAATTTTTTACATTGATTTATTACATGGAACGTGTTTTCTATGCATTTTGTTGAGATGTCTTTTCTTGTGTAGCCTATTGTATACACATGGTTGATTATTCATGTTACTTATGTATTATACAATTTATTTTGTGTGTATTCATTGATATTAATCTATTACTAGCTTGTTTCCCCAAGTGCATTGAAGTGTATGTATTAAAATGGATCTAAAATATGTAATAAACGATTCTTATTTTGTATTTGGTTCAGTTTGTTTATTATAATAGAAGTTTATGGTAACCGTAGTAACAACATGAAATTAATTTAATACAAATAAAAAAAAAAATTGAAATTTGGTTCCAGGAGGCACCCACAGTGGTTCCACACAGTGCTTCATATAAGAGTTCCTCAGGAAACCTGTGTGGTTCTTCAGAGAACTGCCCCTTTTTAAAGGGTGCCTAGAGGATCTACAGACGGTTCCGCCGGTGTGGCAGAGTGAAGAACCCCAAAAGGTTCCTCCAGGCACCTTTAATTTTTACAGTGTAGAGACAAAGATGAATTAATGATATTAAGAAGAGGATCTATGACCTCTGGAAGCATCTCTTTCAGTAGCTTAGTCGGTATAGGGTCTAACATACATGTTGTCAATTTAGATGATTTAACGAGTTTAGTAAATTCTTCCTCTCCTATAGCAACGAATGAATCAAATTTTTCCTCAGGGAGACTACAATGCACTGCCTTATGCGATACTGTAGTAGACGGTTGCATAGTTATAATTTTGTCCCTGATATTATCAATCTTATAAGTGAAGAAGTTCATAAAATCATTACTGCTGTGTTGCTTGGAAACTTCGGTGCTTGAAGCTTTATTTTTCGTTAGTTTAGCCACCGTTTCAAATAAATACCTAGGATTATGTTTATTTTCTTCTAATAGGGTTGAAAAATAAGCAGATCTAGCAGCTTTTAAGGCCTCTCTGTAAGCAATCGAGCTCTCCTTCCATGAAATGCGAAATACCTCTAGTTTTGTTTTCTTCCAGTTGCGCTCCATTTTTCTGGCTTCTCTCTTAAGTGCCTGAGTGTGCTCGTTGTACCACGGCGTTGGACTATTTTCTTTAATCTTCTTTAAGCGCAACGGAGCAACTGTGTCTAAAGTGCTGGAAAAGAGAGAGTTAAACGTTTCTGTTGTAATATCAAGTTCTTCTAAGCTATCTGGGATGCTGAGATGATGAAACTGATCAGGAAGATCATTAATAAAGCAATCTTTAGTGGCAGAAGTGATAGGTCTCACATATTTGAAACACGGAGTTGGCTTTGCAGCCTTGGCTAAATGCAAATTACACAAGACTAGATAATGATCTGAGATGTCATCGCTCTGCTGCAGAATTTCAACGGCATCAACATCTATTCCGTGTGATAATATTAGATCTAGAGTATGATTACGACGATGAGTAGGTCCTGACACATGTTGTCTAACTCCAATTGAATTTACAATGTCTTTAAATGCCAATCCCAATGCATCTTTTTCATTATCGATGTGTATATTAAAATCACCAACAATTAGTACTTTATCTGCAGTCAATATTAATTCTGATAGAAAGTCCGCAAATTCTTTGATAAAGTCTGTATGGTGCCCTGGTGGCCTGTATACAGTAGCCAGCACAAATCTCAAACGTGATTTATCGTTTACACTATATATTTTTACATTAAGCACCTATGCTTCAAAAGAATTATATTTAAAACTTGATTTCTTAGTGGTTTTGAAACTATTACTATAAATTACAGCAACACCACCCCCTTTGCGTTTCAGATGAGGCTCATGTTTATAACAGTAATCTTGCGGGGTTGATTCATTTAAAGTAATGTAATCGTTTGGTTTTAGCCAGGTTTCTGTCAAACACAGCACATCTAGGTTATTATCTGAAATCATATCATTAACAATGAGTGCTTTTGAAGTAAGCGATCGAATATTCAGCAACCCAAGCTTTAGCATTTGCTCGTCTGTATTATAGCTGTATTATAGCTTTTTTATTATAGCTGTTTTTTATTTGTTGAACATCAATTAAATTTTTAACCTTAGATGGGTTAAAACGTTTTTTGGATTTCCAAATTCGGGGAACAGACACAGTCTCTATACGATGATACCTAGGTGAAAGAGGCTCTATGTGATGGCATTTATCTGACCTGGGTGACGCGAGGCCGCTAGCAGACGGTTGGTTTAGCCAGTCTGTCTGCTTCCTGACCTGGTGCCCCAGATTGTCATGTTTGAGCTCTAAGACTATGAGCCATATTACTAGAGAGAAGAGCAGCACCATCCCAGGAGGGATGAATACCATCTCTTTTCAACAGGTCAGGTTTGCCCCAAAAACTTTTCCAATTGTCTATGAATTCTATATTATTAAGCGGACACCACTTAGACAGCCAACCGTTAAGCGAACACAATCTACTAACTATCTCATCACTCCTGCGAACAGGAAGGGGGCCAGAGCAAATTACAGTCCTTGACATCGTACTTGCAAGTTCACACACCTCTTTAATATTAATTTTGGTGATCTCCGACTGGCGGAGTCAAACATCATTAGTGCCGACATGAATAATGATCTTAGAGAATTTACGATTAGCATTAGCCAGCACTTTTAAATTTGCTTTGATGTCAGGCGCTCTGGCTCCCGGCAAACATGTGACTATGGTGGTTGGTGTCTCTATTTTCACGTTCCGTGTAATAGAATCGCCAATAACTAGGGCACAATCATTCTCAGTGGGTGTTTCACTGAGCGGGGCAAATCGATTTGTTATGGTAATCGTAACAGAAGAGTGGTTTTTAGATCCGCAACTAGAGCGATCCCTCACTGTCACCCATTTGCCCGGCTGCACATGCTCTACTTCAGCTGGAACCGAGTCATGTAAAGTCTTCACTATGCTATGCGCATCCAAAACATCTGAAGCTCTAGCACTCTTACTATCCTCAATTAAAGTTTGGATGCGTGTTTCTAATTCTGAAATCTTCTCTGTCAACCTAACTGTCTCCTTACATTTATCACATATAAATCCTATATTGCCGACAGAGAAGGCTATGCTAAACATGTGACATGAAGTGCAGGTGACAATAACAGGACAAGACATTACTCACCATGTTTGTTGAGTGATTCTTACTCACCTGAGCTTTTATGAACTCAAAGGCGCGAGCGCGCGAGAGAAAAATAAATAAATAAAAATAGCTGAGCGCACGGGTGGCGCGTTAGCAGGCTAGCGAATTACTAGCGTGTTGTGCTAGTAGTAACGGAAGCTAGCGATGTCAGGTTAATCTGAGATGTTGGGTAAGCTGTATTTAGTAGTAGTATAAACAACTAGAAATTGTAGTAAATGATGGTTCAAAACAAGTAAATACGAGGCTAAGACGGAGCTTACAGCACCGAAGCAAACACACTCACAGCAGGCAGCGAGGCAGACAGGAGCAATCGATCAGGATTACACTACACCAAGTGATAGTCTTTCTGTTGGAGAACTACATTGATACTTTGTTTAGTGCAACTTTCCCTCTATCTACGAATCACACAAAGTATGAGTAACAAAGTTACACTTAAACTATTGCACCGAGAGATGCACATTCATCAAAACTTGAAGCTGTTAAACAAAGTTCCACACTTTGGTGAAACCTGCAGATAAAATTGCACAAAAGTAAATTCTAGAGGTCAGCTGGGTTAAAAGTAAATGCATCATGAGCCATTTAAAACAAATACAGAAAAGCCACTATAGTGATCAGTTTTAGTTTTTGAATGTCTGTAATTGACATTTTGTTTCTTTTTGTTTTTGTACAGTTTACAAAAAGTACATAGTCTCAGAGCGTGGTCAAACATGTTCATATAGGAATGTATGAAAAACATGAACAAATATTTGCATAAAGAGAATTAAATGACGGTCCTTCACGAGAGTGTTTAAGACTAAACAATCATATTTATTTGAGAACATCTTTCTGCTATGTCTACAAAACATCGACGTCAAAGATGAATATTGCTGTTTTTTCTGTTACCTATAAAACTATTACACTTATTTTGTTATTATTACACTGTTATTTTGTTTGTGTGTGTGTGTGTGTGTGTGTATGTGTGTGTCGCTAAACAACAGTTAAGCTAATGAATTACAGTTGATATGTGGTATTTTTACATGAAAGGAGGGTTGATTCATTTTTTTATTCTGTCCCCACCAATACTTTGAGTTTTAGGCATCGGTCTTTTAGGTCCGATCCAGAAAACAGACGTTGTGTTTTATGTCTTAATAATTGTTCTTCTTTTTATGATCTTCTTTTTATTCGGCATAATGCCGAAATGTTTTAACATATCGTCAATTTCAATGGTTAGATAAATCATCTTACAATCAACAGTTATATGTGAAACAAGCACAGTCGCATTAGAGTCGGATTCTTGTTTATATTGAACATTGTTATTGAACCGCATGTTTAACAGCGCTATTGTTCTCGGCCTCATCAAATTTCACACAAGTCACATAGTTTTCACTGGACCATACTGACTCTGAAACAAGACTTTGTTTAAAAGATTTTGTTTGCATTTCTTCTGAAACACCCTGTTTTGAAATTGTTTACCACGGTTTCATTTTTAACATCACTAGCGTAACACTTATCGTATTGCCGGGGTGTGATTGTAATGTTTTGTATGGCGCTTTCTTTACACTTTCCCCCGGATATGTGTTTCCTACAGTTAGCTATAATGTTAGTGAACTCTAGGTCTTCTCTTTGTTCATATACGACAGTATTCGCATGAATTGGTTTGATTTGATAAAATGATGGTTTAAACCATCATCTTCACTTGAGACATTTACATTATATTATTATACCGTCCTAGTTTTTAAATAGCGCTAAAATGTATATTTTATATTTTAACCTTTATGCGGATATAGAATCCCGCACAAGGTTCTCTGTTCTCTGGTTCTATGTTTTTAAAAATACCGCGAAACAAGGACGCATCTTTCTATAAGCGACCCTCAAAATCTGTGCATACAACAAAACACATGTATGTGTACAATGATTTATCAGAAAATTACTTTTGTTTGAAGAAAAACTCAAATCAGCTGGTGCTTGATAACTATTGAAGTTATTAAACACCTCTGAATTCGGTAATGATGCGTTTAATGCGATATTGATTTTAATTTTAACTCAATGCGCTAAAGGTCTATGGACTTTAACATCTTAATAGTTGGTCAAATTAACTTAAAGCATGCGCAAAATGAAATACATCCTAACTACTTTCTAAATGTTTGTTACAGAACTTATGGTGAAAAATTCACCCATGCATATGTTTTAAACATGTAATGTTTAATCAGATTTTGTAACTGGATTGAGTTAAAATAAAAAACTTCTCTCTGGCGGCATGACTTGTTGTATCATTGTTTTTATTTATCAAGTTAAATGTAAATTTGCAAATCCAAAAACTGTTGTTACTTGGATGATGAATATCTTCACTTTATGATAGGAAAGTACGGACAGCGCCTTTGACCAAGCCTCTACATATGGGGCACTTGCGCAGAGAAGGCGCACATTCTTTGCACACAACTAGGTGACCACAGGTGATGAAGACAATGTTCACTTCCTTATCCATGCAAACTTTGCATGTGCGCTCCTCTTGAAGTCTTCTTAACTGTTCCTCCATAGACAAGTCTGAAAGATCTTGACTCGGTGATGCAGCTTCATTTGTCTGGGCCATCAGTTCTCTTAGCAGGTAGACATCATTCTTCTTGATCCAGTTGCGGAAGACCTCTGCTGCTGCATTTCCTTTCGACAGGACTAACTCAATAAGCTGCCCTGTCTGCTGCTTGACTGTAGTGCAGTTACGGATAATGCCATACTCTTTCTGTGAGATGACGTTCTCCTCTAGAAGATGGTCCATTAAGCTCTGCACACTTTTTAGGTGCTGTGACATGGCAAGATGATGTTTCTTAAGAAAAGTAAGAAACGTACTTTCTCGCTCCTCCTCTCTCTTCTCATCTTCTGCACTTAGTAAATCAGACACCAACTCTTGAACGGTTTCGTAATTTTCTCCACTTGCGAGGATTTTGCTTTGAACGGTTTGCTTCACCACAGGATTGTTCTCTTGTTCTCTCACAAATTCTCTTGAGTCGCTGTCTCCATTAGTCAATAGCTGTTCAAATAGTCTTGGAAATCTTGCTTGAATCTGATGAACAAACTCTTGGCCCTTTTCTTGCAACAGGTATTCACATCTTGGAAACCACTTAGCATGTTCTACCCATGGATCATCACCAGACTCCCAACATCTGAGTCCAACATCACAACAAAAGCACTTCACGTCATCATTACGACCAACATAGTAAAAACCAGCCTTAGCCAATTGGTCTGGTCGAACAGTTATTCTTGAGGGCCAGTTGACAAATGTGAGCAACCTTTCTTCACACTGTTGCATTGCAGAGTTAGATACATTGGAAAGGCCGCCACCAGATAAAGGTACATTATCTGCACGGTCACCTTGAACGAAGCGGCAGTTGGGGTAATGTCTCTGTTTAAGTAACCCACCTGCTCCTCCATTTGGCCTGAAACGGATGCCGTGGTGGTCGATGTTACGGGTGTCGCAGGGGCGGAAAGCTGTAGGATGGCTACGTTGCGAAGGTTTGCGGTTTGCGGACAGGAGGTTTGCGGTGGCGGGTAAAAGGCAGAGTGAGAGGACGAAAATTTCATATAAACCCTGTTTCATATAAATTCAAAATGTGACCACAGGGCGTGTCCACTCAAGCCCTTCTCTTTGCTGGACATCCCATGACTAGTGTCTAGTCGTCTATGACAGAACACATAATCTTATTAAACTTATTAAATACCCTCTATGATGCAGGAACCGATGCTAAGAACAAAATCGAATTTTGTTCAACACCACAAAATGTTCTTCTGTTCATTTATGTACACAGCGGGCAAACAACTTAATACAGTGTTTAATTCAGGGTTACAATACAGTAATTAAAATGCAGAAAACAAATATTGAAAATTTAATCTTTTAAATCATGTAGTATTTTTAATTATTCTAAATATTATTATTTTTATGAGCTCAGACATTTTTTTCATTCAGAAATTTTTATTTCAACATTATACTTTCGAGTATACATTGAAGTAGTGAAGAAAATGATAGATCGGCATTACATAAAGTAAAACAATAACGACATTTACAGATGGTCTAACCAGAATAGAAAATCTCTGCAGGCTATCATGTCTTGCTCTAGGGTATAGTTGACCAGACTTTCAACTAATTCACCAACGTCAGTTTTTGCATTTTTTGCCAGCAGTGACACACAGAGATCCGTTACAAATGTCCATATAGCGAGTATCTCGGTGATTTCAAATTCGTCAGAACATGAACGCAACACATCCAGAACTTTTCTGAGGATTACGCCGTTCGGCTCTTTGCCGTTAAAAAACATGGGCGTTACATCAGTCCATGACTTTGTCAGGCCTCTTACGACATCCATTTCATTTTTGAGATTTGTCACACGTTTGGTATCCTGCGCACAATCGTTTTTCATACCACACGCATCATCGATGATCCTGTGCATCAAGCCGACCATTTGGCCTCTAAAATGATCTTTAAACATACGCAAGAGTCTAGCGTAGCTCTTAAAGGACACTCTTTGCCCGTGGCGCACTCACACGCCGGATGATACTTGTGCCCCGCATCGCCAGAACTCAACGGGGAGTCGCTCTCCATCAGGTTTTGCGTCGCCATTTTTTCAGCTTTTCGAATACTATTCGATGATGAAAGATGCTTTTCGAAGAGTCCCTTATTCGATGATGAAAGATGCTTTTCGTTCCTGGAATGTTCCTGGAATCTCCTGAGTGAGTCCTTGCGGTACAGTCGTCCAGGGTTTGTGTTTTTGGGTCAGGAGCGTAGTTTGCGTCAGGTTCAGGCAAACAGGAATGTTGAAGCGGGCTTTGACAGTCCTTCAACTTTTGATCAATGAGATGATGCAGTAGCGCAGCAGTCCGAGGCTAGTAGAGCTAGACTAGAACTAGAGCTGAACTGAAATATTTATCAGGACAACTGACAGAGCTCACCCCGCCCCGCTTGAGGGGCTGAATAGGGGTGTCGTCATCGCTTAAAACACACCTCTTCACTGAGGGCTATGGGACTTCACACCTCTCTCTTGTTATTTGTTAAGCGTCCTTGGGTTCTGTGAAAGACGCTATATAAATTAAAGTTATTATTATTATTAAACAGCTGTATAGGATTAAAGGCATATGCATATGACGGAAGTGCAGCGATGGAGTGCGTGAACACGAGTAGTGTGAGAGGATTCCTGAGATCTTGCGACGATCTGACTGAGAAGATTCGCTGTTTAATACAGAAGAAACTCATCAAGAAGTACTTGAGCAGATATAAAAACCTATTTTATGTGTGGATTAAAGAATAGAATAAAAAATAGACATTTAATGAAGACACATATATCATTGTAGAATGTATTTCTGAGCACCAGACGCTCTCTCTCACTAGCCTATGGACACACAATCCCTGCGTGCCAAACTATCTAAAATGGTGCCTTCGAAGGGCACTGAAGTTTTTAATCATTATCAACATATTTTTTGATAAAAAATAACTATAAAAGAGTTCCAAATGACACTTATTTTTGAGCCCCACACTTTTAAGCCTTTTTTTAAGCCAACTTTGTCTAGCCTTAATTTACTGAAGGCTATGGATGTTAGGTAAATATGTTTATTAAATTAATTCACAATATGTACACATTCATTATTAATCTTATGCCTAATATGATGAAAAAGGCTGTTATTTGTTTCATCTCCTCTCACATTAAATCACATGTATTATATAGGCCTATTTTAAGTTCCAAATGGTGAAATTAGAAAAAAGTTGATTAGTTTGCCTTGATTATTTTTGTCGTTGTTTAACATTTCTGTCAAATATGAAATGTTTAGTTTAGCTACTTGCACCTTATCTCGCACTTTATGACCGTTATCAGCTGGAACTCGCTCTCAGCGGCTCCTGTGTATGAATGTGTCTGCAGGTGTATCTGACCCTAACAACTAATGACCAACTTTATTTTTGCTATTCTACATACATTTTATTCTTCTAACTGTTTGTCTTTGGTTAACACAGCTGGAGAAGAACAACAGGAAGGTTGGAAGACACAGTAGAGGAACTACAGAATAAATATGGAGAGAAGACAGCATTAAAAAGGATCAAGTCCATAGTGAAAAAAATCAGAAAAAAGAATATCAAACGTAGGAAAAGATTTATAATTTACTTTATTAGTAGTCAATATGTTTCTCAATCTTCAATAAGCTTTACTATAATGTTTACATGGTTTTGGTTGTGTATTTAATTGTTAATTTTTTTTAACAGATGGTGACGTTCAAACACTGAGCGTTCAAACACATTCTGGAAACATGGCAAATCAACAGCCTAACAACCTTCCACAACGACAGCATAATAATTCTACATCATTCGGACAGCCATTAATTCAGAACCCTAATCAGCTTAACTTCACAATTGCCCAGAAGAATGGTGGGTCAATATTTACTACAATCATGGTAGGAAACACAATATATGGTGATGTTAACATCTGATCATTTAAGAAACAGTTGCTTAGTTAAGAAATGATTTGTGTATGTTATATATATATTTATGTATGAGTATATTTTTTGTTTTTCATGTTTTTTATACATTCCTATATGAACATGTTTGACCACGCTCTGAGACTATATACTTTTTGCAAACTGTACAAAAACAAAAAGAAACAAGATGTCAATTACAGACATTCAAAAACTAAAACTACAGTGGCTTTTCTGTATTTGTTTTAAATGGCTCATGATGATGCATTTACTTTTAACCCAGTTGACCTCTAGAATTTACTTTTGGTGCAATTTTATCTGCAGGTTTCACCAAAGTGTGGAACTTTGTTTAACAGCTTCAAGTTTTGATGAATGTGCATCTCTCGGTGCAATAGTTTAAGTGTAACTTTGTTACTCATACTTTGTGTGATTCGTAGATAGAGGGAAAGTTGCACTAAACAAAGTATCAATGTAGTTCTCCAACAGAAAGACTATCACTTAAATTCTTAATCGTCATTTATTTCTATAAACACTGAATGTTGACGGCTCTCAAAGAAACGTCTTCACCTAAAACACATACAGTCCAACATACAAAATGTGAAACAGTGTCATCTGCTATCTGAACAAGATGACTAAATCTAGTGGAGTAATAAAACCATAATTTGGAAACTTTTGTGTATTTATTTGTGTATCACAAATTCTTAGTGATTTGGTCTTTTGAATCTTAAAGATAAAGAATAAGATTATGTTTTAAAGTTAGTCCATAGGCTTTACAAGAGTGTGGAACTTTGCATCACTATGGTGTGTAAAAATAGATTTAAGCACAAATATTTACACACATACTAAGTAGGAGAATATCTTACTGTATTGTGAACATTCCATTATCTGTTTATTTGGGGTCAGAGAACATCCTTAGCTCATACATCTCTTTACTTTTGTGCTGGATGTTAAAGGTGCAATGTGTGATATTTCTGAGGATCTATTGACAGAAATGCAATATAAGATCCATAACTATGTTTTCAGTGGTGTATAAAGACCTTACTTAATGAACCGTTATGTTTTTATTACCTTAGAATGAGTCATTTATATGTACATAACCGCGGCCACCCCCTTCTATGAAGGTCGACATATCGTGACGTCATGTTTCTACCGTAGCCGACAGCGAACAGACAGCGCTACAGAGCGCGTTTCATCACTAACTTGAATGAGAAGCAGCAGAAAAAGACGCGGCTTCCTACGTCGGCCACCGTAGCCTCTCATTCGAGTTTGAAATTTCAAGGAAAGGCCGCGAATTATTGACTGGTTGCAATTCGCAAATCTCACCACTAGATGCCGTTAAAAATCACACACTGCACCTTTAAAGGGTTAGTTAAAAAGATAAAGGTATTAGTTAATAACAAACAAACAAAAAACTTTAAATCAACATGAAGCCATAATATTAATAAATAAAATATGGTTTACAATTACAGTACAATGACTTCCATAATATTTTATTTTAGTAAAGGTATGCCGGGATCAGCCAACACAAAGTTGTGCATTGCGAGTGAGACCTCGCAAAGATTACAACAATATTAGCTTTCTCGAACATTGCATGGTTGCACTATGCCTGAAACTATGCCGAAAACTGTCAAAAAATCATCTGTTATCATGGTTTAGTTGAATTTTAAAACATTGTTTTTTCTTTTTTTCTTAAAAATTATCTT
The DNA here is from genome assembly GCA_021464565.1 of Rutilus rutilus. Taxonomy (NCBI): domain Eukaryota; kingdom Metazoa; phylum Chordata; class Actinopteri; order Cypriniformes; family Leuciscidae; genus Rutilus; species Rutilus rutilus. Next base: position 15,895,863 of record JAJAQA010000009.1, read on the forward strand.
GTTTATCAGGTTGATATTTGTAGAAATAAGCAAAATACATTTATAAAGCAAAAAGAACCAGTTAATGGCCTTGTGTCAGAACACAACAGGTCTTTTTATTGTAACTTTGAAAAGTGTAATACAGTATTTGATTTTTACACATGCAGTGTTTTCGCCAACTGACCTACCCCTGAAGTTATGACTTCTGAAGGCCTCTCATGTGCAGATTCGCTCGGTTGAAATTTTTTTTTTTTATTAGCTAAAATCATTGTCTTTATTCATAAATATGCCCTCATTGGTGTAAAATGACCTCTGCCAATGATCTGACTTATCCTTGTAAGTGAAACATATCTTTATTTACATGGGACGGGTAAGTCCATGGAAGCTTCCATATCATTCCGCCATCTTGAAAAACTATAATGACAGAGAGGGACAAAAAAAAAAAAACACTAGCTACCTCAACACGTTTCATCATCAACGCGTGTTCGTTCAGAGCCGGCTGCCTGAGACCAGCTAAAGTGGACAAGGAGATCAGTGAGAGGCACTTGTCACTGCCCCGGCAAATTTGAAAGGCTGCACTGCGCGGGACAATATAATGCAGGATCATACTTATGCAGAGCCACAGGAGAAGGAATCCTCGTGGCCAAAAAGCAAAAATGTAATTTATCGGGATGTAAATAAATATCGGGATAGCTTTTCCCAGGTGGAAAGAGCTAATGAAGGAGAAAGACTTTGAAAGGGAAGTTGCCTGCTTTCTTCTCGACAGGTAAGTCAAAGTTACGGTCTAAATGACAAGCTTTTTTCATTGCTTGGTTGTGTAAAATATTTTTTAGGCAGCATAACAGTAGAACATGAACAGTTAAACTCGATGAAGCGCAATTGGAAGACATGTTGTCATAGCTTCTTGGCACATGAAATACGCATTTGAAAAGCGGAGCGCTAGAGAGCACTATTCGTTATAATGCAGAATACAATTTCACCGCTAGATGGGAGAAATTCTTTTGGGAGAACTAACTTGTAGGGTCTTTAACAAAAAAGTCTCCAAAATCAAGGAGGTCAAAGGGCATGCTTCCTGCTATAGTATCATCAGCTCTCCCCAAAGTCTATTCATACGGCCACCAGACAGATTTTAAACACCGGATTTAAACTTCTACATATATTTTGAGTAGATAACCGATAGTATATTCTCAGTAAAGGGGTTTCACCCTGTGTGTTTCCACACTGATTAAGGATAGTTTGGGAGTTACAAGTAAAAATGATCTTATACATCTTATACGTGTGATAGATCATACCGGTAAGATCATGATTTGAATTAAGACGAGTCAAATTAAATATTCGCTCAATTCGCTGTGAATAGGATGTTGTATCAACTCACCCTACCCTATCATTACCCTATCATACCATGCCTGGATGCGCTGCGCCACGGACCACAGAGGCACATCGCGTCTCTGAAATTGTGTGGTGATTTTCCAAATGATACAAACTTAGTCTAAATAAGGGCAATGTGGAGTCCTCGGATTTCTTAAAAACAAAACATTGTGACAAACGTTGACAACATGTTGTATGGTCAAAAGATCTAAGACGACTAAGTACAGTTTTTCAACAATCTAAAGTTTTTGAACAGACGCTGTTTAGTAAAAATAATACCTTAGGTTAAATTTAAGCAAAATCATTTATATCATACATAAGTCTTCTTAGAAGATAAATAGAAGATATGAATGTATTCAAACTTTAAACAATCTTTTAATTTTAAAATATCTAATTTGAACTTTTAAATGAATTTAGTATAAAACTCTGGATGTACTCTGGAACGCAGACTAGCTTTACTGTGAGGGTCTGGAACATTCCTTTCACACTGTAGTTTATGCCTGAAGGGTCTGGGCTGTTACGGTACAAAAATCATCATGGCTATGGAAAGCCATCAAAATTGAAACTCCACACGGACAAAAAAAAAATGCTGATTGAATCTTTTCATATAAGTGAGATTTAAGACGACTAAGTACAGTTTTTGAACAGACATTGTTTAATAACCGTTACATAAAATAATTACAGTAATCTTCTAAAAGGTAAATAGAAGATGTGTATGTATTCAAACTTTAAAGATTTTATTTAAACAGTCTTTTGTTTTTAAAAGATATCATTTAAACTTTTAAGATTATACTTCTTATAAATAAACTCAGCACCTGATATCCTGATCGCTGAATTTGTGTGACTCTCTCACACACACACACACACACACACACACACACACACACACACACCCCTTTGGCTGGTGCTTTTTGAAAGCTCCGCAGGTCAAACGCTGGTGTAAAGAGAGGCCAGAGGTCCCTGATTTATAAACATGTAAGATGATTTTTTATTTTCGTGAACCCATTCATAAACTTGTTTAACTCTATAAACATTTAACTGATTGCAATTTTTTGTGACTCCATTTTAACTTTAAACTGAAATGCTTGGTTCAGTGGATTTTTTAGTAAGCTATTTTATAATAATCAAACTTTTGTGAGGTAGATTTTCATGTATATTATTTTAAAAGAACTGAATGGTTTTTCAACTTTAGTTAAATTAGCAAGATATTATTTTATATTATTGTATATGATGTTTTTGTGTGAAATATACATTATTTTATAAAATCTCTGTTTCTCACTGTTACCTCAGGAATGTGGAGGGGGGTCATGTCAGAGGGCGCTTGCACAGACACAGACACACACACACACACACACACACACACACACACAGACAGAGACATGCGCATAGACATGCGCTCATACATGCGCATAGACATGCGTCTATGTTTTGAGACGATGCTTTGAGAGACGATGCTTTGAGGGAATTTTATAATCATTCAACTTTTTGTCAGGTTTTAGTAAGCTATTTTATATTATTTATTTTATAATCATTTATACACTTTTAAAGAATGTTTTTCAACTTTAGTTAGTCTGATATATACAACATGATTAGGAAAACCCCTTTCTCACTGTGCTCTGGAGGAGCAGCATGTTTCAGATGTCAGAGGTCAAATATTACACACACACACACACACACACACACACACACACAGATGCGCGCTCCCGTGCTGGCACACATACACAGGTGAGATACACATACTCATACAAGTGAGATAAACTTCCACAGTTTTTTCAACCTTAGTTAAATTAGCACGAGAACAGTATGTTTTTTCAACTTTAGTTTAATTGGCACGATCATTATTTTAAAGGATAGAATGTTTTTGTATGACATTGTTCAATCACAGTGTCTGAACAGCAATTTTCAGATGTCAGAGAGCTCAGTGCAAAGGGTGAGGGGAATTCCGTGACATACACAGATGGTCACATCTCCTCTGATGTCTAATCTCCACACACACACACACACACACACACATTTTTTTTAACTTTTGGTGTGAGGTTTTAGTAAGATCTTTATTATAAAATATTAATTTTATATATGAATCATTTATATTCTTTTAAAAGAACTGAATGGCTTTTCAACGTTTGTATGAGATAAACTTCCACAGTTTATCCTTATCAGTTTTCACAGTACAGCCCGGATACGTTCAGGAATATGTAGGGAGGAGAATCCTGTGATACCAACTTCCAAAACACACACTAACTGTCATGTTCAAAAGGCTTCAAAAGGTATCAAAACCCAAAACTAGCTGTCATGACATAACTGTGTCTTCAAACGATTACCACTTTCTGTCAATATCAAACAATTAAAACTAGCTGTCATAGCCATGACGTATTATTATAACACTTTTTGTCAATATCAAAAGGCTTCAAACAATATCAAAAACCCGAAACGAACTGTCAACCTGTCAATCAAAAGTCAAAACTAACTGTCAACCTGTCAATCAAAAGTCAACACTAACTGTCAACCTGTCAATCAAAAGTCAAAACTAGTTGTCAAACCCCCTTTGATCTCCTTTGATCTCCCTTTGTTCTCTTTGATCCCTTTGATCCTATGCCAAGAGGGGCGGGTACCTGTCACCGGAAGGGGCGGGGCACCTGTCAATCAATCATTTTTTGACAGGTGGTGGTACCTATTCACTACTGATGCCTTGCCCATGCATTTCTGGTTGCGGTCTATATGTGTCTGACTCTTATGGGCACAATCGCTGTCTTGTGTGTCTGGGTGTCGAGCACGCTAAGGCAGCGTTTGTGGATGAGTCATGTTCCCATTGCGGGAACATGCCCATCGCACGGTTGCGGTCGAGGCTCAATGAGCTTCGTGGTAGAGTCCCCTCACCCGCACCCCGATCTACGAGCTCCACGAGAGCTGGTACTTCGGCTGGCGGCCAGGGTGACCTGAGGGTTACGGTGTGGAACAAAGCGCGACTATTCCACGCTCCACACCGTCCTCTAGTGCCGTGCAACCCGTGAGTGTTCCGAATGAGCCTGCAGTACAGTCCACGGACTTGCCGCACGTCTCATTCGGCGCTCCAGAGGAAGACCGTATGTCGATCGCTGCATCACAAGGTGGGAAGGAGTCCTTGGGAAGTGTCGATTCGGCTGTGCTGCCACCCTCGGGTGTCCCAGCATTGCCCGAGTCTGATCCCGAGCTGACGGCCATGCTTTCCCGGGCAGCCGCGGCCATTGGTCTTGAGTGGTCCCTGCCACCTGGTCCAGTGCGCTCGCGGCTGGATGATTGGTTTTTGGGAGCGGCCACTGACCCTTGTCGCTGCCCAACCCCAATGCCTTTCTTCCCGGATATGCATGAGGAGGTCACGAGGTCCTGGAAGGCACCATTGTCTTCCCGTGATCGCTCGGCGACCTCCGCCTTGCCTCCTCTCGATCAGGCGGCTGCCAAAGGGTACACTGGGGTTCCCCAGGTCGAACGCTCTGTTGCGATGCAACTGTGTCCTCAGAGTGCTTCCTCCCGTGGCGACCCAAAGCACCCCTCCAAGGCCTGTAGGTTCTCCTCCACTCTCGTGGCGAAGGCCTATAGAGCTGCAGGGCAGGCAGCCTCCTCACTGCATGCCATGGCGACACTGCAGGTCTACCAGGCCCAGTTGTTGCGTGACATGCACGAGGGGAGGACTGACCCAGCACTCTTCGATGAGTTGTGTGCCGCCACCGACCTCGCTCTCCGGGCGACGAAGGTGACCGCACGCTCGCTGGGTCAGGTGATGTCCACTTGTGTGGTCCAGGAACGACACCTGTGGCTTAACCTGGCTGATATGCGGGAGGCCGAGCGGATCCGGTTCCTCGACACCCCCATATCCCAGGCTGGCCTCTTCGGCGGTGCAGTCGAGGACTTTGCCCAGCAGTTCTCCCGCAGCCCTCTCCCGCCCCGCGCCCCGCTAAACGCCAGGCCAAGCGGCGCTCCTGAGACGGGCTGCTCAGAGATGGCACTGAGTTCTTTTCAGGAGACGGTAGCAGGGCCGCTCCTTGGTTGTCCCATTCCCGCTGCTCGTCCCACGACGGGCAGCACCCTAATGTGGTTAAAGAAAGAACTCACTCCCCCATCTCTGAGCACACAGAGTGCGCGGATGACAGTGCGCGCTGCTCACGAGCCTCGCCACTCTCGTCCCCCTCTCTTGCCAGTCCCCTGCCAGAGCACGCCCCCGTGGGACGCTGGTCCTCCCCTGGCCTCCTCTGGCAGGACGCGGCTAATGACCGTGCCCCCACACCGGGCCGCTATGCCACCCACGCCTGGGCCGGTCATTCCGCCTCGCTGCACCACAGAGAGTACGTCTGTGGTCCGCATGACCCCGCTGGTTCAGTTCCTGGGAGCCTGGTTAGAGCTTCCCGGTCTGTCCCGCTTGGTCGCGAGGACCATCAGGCTCGGCTACGCGATTCAGTTCGCGCGGTCTCCTCCCCGCTTCAGGGGAGTCCGCTTCACTATGGTAGGTGGCAATGCCCCTGTCTTGAGAGCGGAGGTCGCCACCCTACTGGCGAAGGGTGCGATCGAGACTGTCCCTCCAGCCGAAATGAAGTCCGGCTTCTACAGTCCCTACTTCATTGTACCGAAGAAATCCGGTGGATTACGACCTATCCTGGACCTGTGCATCCTGAACCGCTCCCTTCACAGGCTGCCGTTCAAGATGCTCACGGCCAAACGCCTTTTCGAATGCGTGCTCCGCCACGGGTTGGGGCGCCATGTGCAATGGACATGCTGCCTGGACAGGACCCCAGCGCCTTTGGCATGTTAATTGCCTCGAGTTGCTGGCTGTACGCCTTGCCCTGCACCGCTTCCGTGCGTTGCTCAGGGGTCAACACGTACTAGTCCGATCAGACAATACCGCCACAGTAGCGTACATCAACCATCAAGGTGGTCTACGCTACCGCCATATGTCGCAACTCGCCCGCCACCTCCTTATATGGAGTCAGAAGCATCTGAGGTCGCTTCGAGCCATTTATATCCCAGGAGACCTGAACCAGACGGCCGACGAGCTGTCTCGGCTTCGGCCTCTCGCTGGAGAATGGAGACTCCATCCCCAGACGGTTCAGCTGATTTGGGATCAGTTCGGGGACGCACAGATAGACCTGTTTGCCTCCCACGACTCGTCCCACTGCGACCTGTTTTATTCCCTGACCGAGGGCACGCTCGGCACGGATGCACTGGCGCACAGCTGGCCGCGGGGCCTCCGCAAGTATGCGTTTCCCCCAGTGAGCCTTCTTGCGCAGACTTTGCGCAAGATCAGGGAGGACGAGGAGCAGGTAATTTTGGTTGCCCCGTATTGGCACAACCGCACCTGGTTCCCAGAACTAGTACTCCTCGCGACAGCACCTCCCTGGCCAATTCCTCTGAGGAAGGACCTGCTTTCTCAGGGACGGGGCACCTTATGGCACCCTCGTCCCGATCTTTGGAACCTCCACGTGTGGCTCCTGGACGGGACGAGGTAGGTTTGAGTACCCTACCACCAGCGGTGGTGGCTACCATCACTTCCGCTAGAACATCGTCCACGAGACATGCCTATGCGTTGAAGTGGAACCTCTTCATCAACTGGTGTTCTTCTAAACATCTAGAACCCACGAAATGCCCCATCAGTGTCGTGCTTTCCTTCCTGCAAGAAGGGTTGGAGCGAAGGCTGTCTCCCTCCACCCTGAAACTGTATGTTGCCGCTATTGCCGCACATCACGACGCAGTTGATGGTAAGTCCTTGGGAAAGCACGACCTGATCGTCAGGTTCCTGAGGGGAGCGAGGAGACTGAATCCTCCTCGTCCTCCCCTCGTACCCTCTTGGGACCTCTCAGTGGTTTTAACTGCCCTGCAGAGTGCTCCCTTTGAGCCTCTGCAATCAGTGGAGCTTAAAGGAGAACTCCGGTCAATTTTAACATTGAGCTCATTTTTTTGTAAATTTGGAGTGCTGTCAATACAGAGAACAACGACAAAAATCTGTGTTGCCTACACCGTGTTATCCTCTTTTTAAAATTTGCACCCTGTTGACTTCAATGGGGCAAGTTTTAAACCAGCTTTTAGCCTCTTAACATCGTTGTTCTCTGTATTGACAGCACTCCAAATTTACAAAAAAATTAGCTCAATGTTAAAATTGACCGGAGTTCTCCTTTAAGTTCCTGTCAATGAAGACAGCGCTCCTGGTTGCATTGGCCTCCATCAAGAGGGTAGGGGACCTGCAGGCATTTTCGGTTGACGAAGTGTGCCTGGAATTCGGACCGGCTAACTCTCACGTGATCCTGAGACCCCGGCCTGGATATGCGCCCAAGGTTCCCACCACACCCTTTCGAGACCAGGTGGTGAACCTGCAAGCGCTGCCCTTGGAGGAGGCAGACCCAGCCTTGGCACTGCTCTGTCCAGTACGCGCCCTTCGTGCTTACGTTGACAGAACACAGTGTTTCAGGACCTCAGACCAGCTCTTTGTCTGTCATGGTGGGAAGCTGAAGGGAAAGGCTCTCTCCAAGCAAAGGTTGTCTCACTGGATAGTGGACGCCATTGCTTTGGCATACCAGCAGCAAGATCGACCATGCCCCCTTGGTGTGACGGCCCACTCCACTCGTAGTGTGGCATCCTCTTGGGCTCTAGCGCATGGCGCCTCGCTAACAGACATCTGCAGAGCTGCAGGCTGGGCGACACCTAACACATTCGCGAGATTCTACAATCTCCGAGTGGAGCCAGTTTCTTCTCATGTACTCGCTTCAACTAGCCGGTAATAGATTCTGCTCAGGTGTCTTCGCTTGCTCGCCATTCCTCTCCACGGACGGGATACGTGCGATATTCTCCTCAGGTGAGCCTAATAAGCCCTGAGTGTCCTCCAGCACTGACGACGTCAACGCCAGAGTTATGCCACCGGCAGCTTTCACGCTTGGCTAGGTGCCTCCATGTGCATGGTTCCCCCTCTGGGCGACCCCCACATGTGTATTTCCACTGTAAGCCTCTCTGAGCATGTGTCTTTCCCTCGGCAAGCCACCTTGCCACCCCTGGGGTTGAAATATTCCACCTGCGGCTGGACACCCCAGTGATTCTCCATATGCAGCCCCCCGGGGTCATGTGTGTATTCCAAGTCCCCCCCTTCGGGCTGGGCATAATTGCATATTTCCATAGAGATATGCTTCCCAGTGTACTTTGGTATTCCTGTGTTAAGTAGGAGTCCTTCGTCCGTACCAGTCTCACGACAGGGAGCTCAGACTTATGCAGGGCACTGGAAGACAGTCGAGAGGTGGCGTGATTACACTGGGAACCCCATTCGTCGTCATCCGACGTAACTCGGAGTGACTACGAAAGGGAACGTCTCGGTTACGTATGTAACCCTCGTTCCCTGAGTAGGGAACGGAGACGTTACGTCTCCCTGCCACTTCCGCTGTACCGCTGGAACGCCTGAGTTCAGTCTCGGCTCCTCAGCGAAGACATATCTGCATGTTGCCAGCGCACTTCCTTATATACCCCCAGGGTGGGGCGGAGTTACGCTATGCAAATTCCGCAGACCCATGGCATTTCATTGCCATTGGCTCGTTTTATATACTCGAAGATGATAGGCTTTCTAAGCGAAACCCCATTCGTCGTCATCCGACGTAACGGGAACGAGGGTTACATACGTAACCGAGACGTTCTCTTGAACAGACTTTTCATCTCGGAGATCACTATGCAGTTGCCGCTAACCATTTTTTCGAGAGTATCTGACCCTGAGTTAATCAGCTTGGTAAGTGACGAGAGCTGGGAGAGAACGGTAGATGCTTCTGTGTCCATAACTTTTCTTAGCTTACCAGCAGGAGAGGCACATGGTGTGATAGGGAGAGAAGGAAAGACTTCTTCCATGAGGACATGTTGTGATGGGTCGGAAGTTGCTTCCAAATAGTCATGCATGGAGTCGATATGAGTATTTTTAGCGTCGGCAGGCTTATCAGGAGTGGAAGTTGGCTTTGCTGGTTGGCTAACATTAGCAGGCCTGCTAACAGAGCCGGTATTAGCTAGCGACTTCTTGGGTTCAGTCTTTCTCTTCTCTGGTTTGCTCATTTTGGTCCGTGGACAACAGCCAAAAGTTACAGTGAGCAGTAATTGTCAAAAAAAAAAAAAACGCAATAAAGTATATGGTCACCCTATTCAATATAAATATAACAGCTAGGTTTGCAGAGCTCAACCAGAAGTGTCTGCTCAGAGCGCCATCTTGGCCTCCCCCCCTCATTGCCCAACATCAAATGGCAAACGTAATGCAAGCGGAACGAAACTGCTCGTTATTGTGTGGTTGAAGGACTGTTTATCAGTTTGGACCAAAGCAGCGCAAGCCGATCTTGATCAAGCAACACTGTTACTACACAGCGCTAATAATAGATCCAGTAAAGAAAGCATTTGAATTCGCCACAGAAGTAATAACATCGCTGCGAGATCTAGTGAGAAACATTCACATAGTTTGGCAGGAATAGTAGGCTATAATGCCTTCAAGTAACATTACGTCGGTTTTATTTTGACATTATGAATACAATGCCCTCAAATGTTAATCTGAACTAAAATAAACATTTGTTTATAACTACTACAATATTACATTTAATTTTTTCCAAGGAGCTGTTTTGTTTTATATGGTCCTAAGAAGAATCAATTATAGCTCCAGAATTGCTCAAAGTAAAAAAAAAATCATATTTTATGATGTTAGTTTTAATTAAAAAAAAAGAAGAAAAATAAATAAATCAAGGAAATTTCTCTGACATTTCTTTCTTTTTGCTGTATCGAAAACGTACCAAACCATAACACAAGTGTATCGTATTGAACCGAACCGTGAATTTTGTTACACCCCTAGTGGTAAGTGATATATTACACTGGATAAAATAGTTCCACTTGTCTTGTACAACTACCTGCCTGACGGCAAATGCTGCTTGTAACAAACAGTTAGTGCAACTTTTTTTCGAACGGACGGAATATGGTTACATATTATAATATGTTTTTTATTGGGGGGGGCCTCCATGTCCATTTTGCTTGGGGCCCTCAAATTCCTTCAAACGGCCCTGATAAAGAGTGTTCTAATTCAGCTTTGTCATCCCATAAATTAATTACATTTGAAAATAAAATACTAGTACAAAAAATTTAGTAATAATTCACATTACAACGGTTTCAACTTTCATATTGATTAAATAAATTAAATAAATGCAGCCTATGTGAGCAGGATAACAGAAAACTTCCTCATTGTAACATTGAAACTTTTTGACTTACTTTTTAAACGTTTTGATTTGACAGTTCCATCTGCTTTAACACTCCAACCACAGTCCAGTTCTACAAGCCAGCAGATTCAAGGTACGAAGAAAGACTTTATACACTTACACAATATGCTAAATATGTGCAAGCATTGCATGATTATAACAGTCACAATGTATTTAATTATGGGCCCCTTTAAATCAGCTCTGTTCAATCTGTCTTTTTGCCATTTGCTATTATATATATATATATATATATATATATATATATATATAGATATATATATAAACAATGTTTTCACAGAAATCTCTCAGCTTTTTGATGGTTTGGAAAGGAGAATACTCCTGAAACTAGACCAAATCCATGCCGACATCAAAACTGCAATTGGAATGCAGTCTGTAAGCCAGCCAAGCACCTCTGCCTTGGACCTATTCAACGTGCTGGAGGAGCCATGCAAGTCAGTGGAGGAATTGGAAGAGCTGTGCGAAAAGCTGAAAGCGGTTGATTTCCGCAAGAAGATTGTATGTGCTGAAACAAATGCTGTTTTATGTTATGCTATGAAATTTCTTGCCACTTTTCTTTGATAACTGATTGTTGTTGTTTGTTTGTAGATTCAATATCTTTGTCTTCAGAGTGCAGGCAGTTTGGGGGATGGCATTAGAAGAATGCTAAAGAAAATAGGAGTAAATTCCCTTTGGGCTGAATACACCTACAAAGGGAGAAAAAGTAAACGTGCATTTCAGCATCTGCTGATCAATGATGTGATCATACGTAAGTCCAAAACATTACTCATGAGATCCTGTCTCCAAGGTTGTAAAAAGTGGAATCTGATACATTCATTCTCTTTGATTGAAAAATGTTCATTTGCATGTTTCATGTGCTATTGTTTAATCCAAATATAGCCTACTCATGTATTAAAGCAACACATTCATGCTTGTATGTGGTCTTAAATAATTTGGCTTATTTAAATGAACAAGAATTTAAGAACAATCACACCAGGTTATATATTTAAAAAAAAAGTGTTAGCCCACAGATACATTTATGAGGGTTTATTTAATTTATTGCAATCAACAAATGATAACAATTAGTAAATGACACAGTTTTAAAGCTTTGCAAGGTGAAATTTATACGACGAGTTGAAGTTTGCTGCGCTTTATATAGCCTAGGCCTACACGAAGTGGAGAGCAATTCAGTCATTGATGAATGCACAAAACGTGCAAATTAATAAAAACATTATAAACTCTACAAAACGATACACAATTGTAGTTTAAGTTCGCGCTAAAACTATATTTACCTTTTTTTTAAATAATCCATTTAACCTGCTGAGAAAGGAGGAGTGTGAACTAAAATGATCCGATCCGCGCGCATGCCTGGGAAACTCATGAATATTCATGTAGGCTCCGCCCACTGCCTCTACAGATGCACAACTCACTTTTGCACCACATTTGACATTGATATATGGTGCAAAAGGGGGAGCGCGCGAAACTTGTCACTTGTAAGCGAAAAACAGTGTTTGAACTCGTAGCAGCAGATTCAAGCAGTTGTAGTTATGTGCTTGTGTTTGTGCTAGAAAAATATACAAGACATTTGTGAGAAAATATTCTACAAGTGTGCAACTCTCATCGGATGAATTCACATACTGATTTGCGGATGAGCAAAACTTCTCCGTGACTTTACATTTTTTAATGCAGGTGTGTAAATGTGTTTTGCACCATATTCACTGCAGCAACTGTAGCAAAAATGTGAACGAGTTTCTTAATTTGTGATTTGTAGAATAGGATTTGTGCACCTGCAGTGAAGAATTTGAGAAGGTGTAACTGTTGTGTTGTGTTTGTGGAAGAGAAAAAAAATCTACAAGTTCGCAACTCTTAAAATATTTCTCTCTGTGACTTCAAATTTATTGATACACATGTGTGGCTATTCTCTACAACTACAAATTTCACTGTCACAGGCGCTCAGTTGTTTTGCACCAAAAATACCTTCATATACTAGTGATGTGTCGTTCATGAATGATTCGTTCATTTTGTGTTGACCGCGCATGCGTATTACGCAACATATGGGTCAGTGACTCGGCAGTGACTCGTCTGTCTGCTGGGCTGGTGCCGGTGGCGATATTTTTTTTCCCCAGGATGGTAGGGGAAGACTCATGAATATTCATTAGGGAAGTCATCCCTGATTGGTCTTAACCCCAATGACGGGTAGGTTTAGGGCGGGGTTAGGGGTAGGTCATCAGACCAATCAGGGATGACTTCCCTAATGAATATTCATGAGTCTTTGTTGTGGCAAATTCATAGTTCTTTTTTGGTTCAGGTCTCAAAGAAGTTTCTCAGAGTCGAGGTTCCAGGTCAGAAGAATTAACTTTATTGACAAGCAACAAAGTGAGAAGCCGGCCGGCCGTCCGTTCGGACATCTCAGGTTACATTGGCCAGTGTTCATGTCTTATACTTTTTCTTATCGCTAGGTGCCCAATGGGCACCGTCAAATCTATCTCTTCCCCTCTGTCACGCCTGGTGACCTTGGCACAGTTAGACATGTCTTCTCTATTGGTCAAACCTCACACAATGGTGCTCTGTTTCATACTTTGTTTTGACACTTCATATTGCTGATGCATACTGGTTATTTTCCATTCTCTCATCCTTCTTCAGACCTATTTTTTCATGCTTGTCATCATTTTTTGTTTTGTTTCATTACATCATACTTAGACATGAATCAAAGGAAAATTCTCCAACATATCCCCCCTTTGGGACTAATCCTAGTCCCACCTTCATTTCTGTCCCAGAATGTATCTTCATGATCAGGCTTCTCTCCATTATCTTTCAATCATGGCCAATATGGACCATCCATCTCTCTTATCAATAAGCCCACTCACAAAGGTACACCCTGGAGGAATAGTGAGACCAAACATCTCCGCCCCCACTTGACTAGGGTGGAGTAAAAGATCCCACCTTCCTTTTCTATCATCAATCTTGAAGGGATAGATTACTTCAAACATTTGATTTTTCAGCATAATCAACATATCTCAGTGTACAGACTTGGAGTTACGATTGTCCCACGGTGCCAGAGGAACTGCACAGGCGCTTCCGGTGGCCTGGAGTTCTATCTGGGTTGCTCCATCGTTGCCAGAGGTGCCCTGGGCACTATCTGGTGTTGGAGCAAACAGTGGGTTTTTAAACCACCAGTTGAGTCTGCCCTTACTGGTCCGGCAATTGGCGACCGCGCTTGTAATTAATTTCTCTGTTTACCCCATGGAAACATCTACCAGTAGTCTAATGCACGTACTTCACTTTTGATTCATAAAAAAATTTAAAATATTAAAAGAACTCTGTTATAAGAGTAAAATGATTAGTAAGTGATACAAAATAGTAAAAAACATTCTTATCTTTTCCCTTTATATCTGGTTGCATTACCTCGTACCACGGGCAATGACCTGCTTCAAACCTTGTATCGTCCCCTCTCATTCACATATTCATATTTGTGACTGTTAGTGTGATTATATGTAAAATATATTCTCAGTAGGATTATAAGTGTAAAAAGAAAGAAAAAAGAAAACACTCAGGAAGGGGTCCTTTATAAAAATCAAAGAAACAATTAAAACCCCTCTAACTAACTCCCTGCTCTACTCATGTTCTAATGATCTGTCTAATTTTACCCCAAAAATAAAATACACAGTGTTACTACCTCCCTCTCTATCAAAAACAGAATCAAACTGTTGGAAATCAAAAGTAACAAGGTACCCCATTCCTTACTCCTTCACCAGACCTCCTTACAGGAAGTCATCTAGTTCGTCCAGTCCTGGCCCAATTTGGTGCACTCTTGTGTTTGTGCACCCGATGTCAACTCCTGATGGTTTGACTGACACATTAATCATCTGTTTGGCAGCCACGTTGGTTAGCATGGATCTGAGAAAAGGCACAACACAGCAGAACAAAAGAAACATACAACAGCCACAGCTATTATTATTCCCACCTTAAAGAACCATTCTTTCCAAGACCCAAATATAGAGTCAAACCAGTATCCAACGTGTCTGTCTTTCCCCACATTCTCAGCAACTTCTTGTCTCAGATCCTTCAGCTTCTTCATGGCCCTAGTAAAAACTCCATCAGAGGCTGTGTTATTCGGAATAAAGGTACAACAGTCAGTTCCAAACATCACACATACCCCTCCTTTTTCTGCCAGTAGCCAATTCAGAGCTTGTCTATTTTGCCATGTCATTTTGCTGGTGTATTTTAGCTGAAGGCCTAAGGCATCCATTGCTTGATCTTAGTCTTAATGGTTCTGTTGATTGTCAGAGCTAATCTGAGATGGTATGCCAAATCTTGGGATGACTTCTTTGGTTAAAATTTTTATCAGTTTCTGCTCCTTGGTCTACTGAGGGTTCTGCTTCGACCCATCTGCTAAATCTGTCTACGAAAACTGTCTCTGTATCTTTTCCTTTTACTGATTTTATCATGTCCACATGATCCATCACTAGATGTTTAAAGGGTCCTTCTTGAACTGGGATAGAGCCTATTGGAGTTGCTGTTCCTTTTCTGACATTATTTTGTGAATCTTTGTCTTTTTTATTTTGCTAATTTTATTTTTCTAATAATTTAATTTTTCTAATAATCTAATCTCCCCCCTTGCGCAATGGTCAACCATGCGCATCTGGAATGAAAATGTTAAGCAATAGGCTGGTGTCTATCATATGGCCTTCATGTGATCTCCATATATATTGTTAGTGTCTCTCTTGTCGCCCCCCTTTGCTGCCATATATGTATTTCAGATTGATAGGCTCTGGATTGCATTTGAGCAATGCTGTCTACAGCAGGTAGGGGCTGGATCAGAACAGACGGTGCCATAACTGCTAATTGACATCCTGAGGCTTGTTTAGCCTGTATATCGGCCGCATTATTACCTTTGTTTACAAAGTCATTGCCTTTTTTTATGAGCTTGACACTTGATAATGGCCAATTTGTTTGGAAACATCATAGCTGTGATTAGTTTAGTAACTTGGTCCCCATGTTGGATTGGGGTTCCATCACTCTTTTTGAATCCTCTTTGTTTCCATACTGCACTAAAGAGATGACATATGCCATTAGCATATGCAGATCCGGTATAGATGTTGGCTACTTTGTTTTTGCAAGCTTCAGTAAGTACTTTTAGTTCGGCCAATTGTGCTGAGCAAGGTTGTTCACAATGCTGCATCACAACAGAATTGAAATCATCTCCATCTCTCTATACAACAGCAAAACCAGCATGATTGCCTAAATGGTCTCTAAAACACGAGCCATCCACAAAGTAGTCCACGTCTGCATCAACAATTGGTGTTGATTCCAAATCTGGTCTCAGACGTGTAAAGGCTAGAGAGGCAAAAATACATTCATGAGGTGTTCCCTCCCCCTCTAGCTGGACAAAATTAGCTGAGTTTGCTGCAGTAAATCTCCTTATTGTAATATCAGGATATGTTAGTAACATGGAGTATGTCAAACATCTAGCCTGGGTTAAAACAAAATGTCATTGTTCAAAATATTAGTCTAAGTCTTGTTGATAGCATGGTGGGTAGCCTTGAGCAACATTATTCAATTTGGTGCTATAATATGCAATATAAAAATATAAAATATATTTTATCCAGTCTTAAATCTTCCAAATCAAGCTTTAGGACTTGGTCCAAGACCAAGTGGTGAGTGTTTAAATCCTTAGGGCATCCTAGTTTATGTATATTGCTTACAGAACAGAGATCAATTACAGTGTAATAATGAGCAGCAGGTGGAACACTTTTTCAATAGCTCATGTGGATTTGGGACTTCTGCCGGCCAATCTTCTACTATCTCATTGATTGCCCTTAAATCATGCACTAATTTCCATTTTGACTTACTGGTCTTTTCAACTGGGAGAATAGGTGTTACAATAACTAACAGTTTCAACTAACACTCCAGCTTTTACCAATCCCTCAATTGTTGTTCTGATTCCTTCTACTGGTTCTAATTTCAATGGGTATTGTTGTTTTCTTGGCAACTTCATTCCTGATTTTACTCTAATTCTAACAGGATTGGCTGACTTCACCAGGCCCACATCTGTATCATGCTTAGACCACAACTCTACCGGTATCTTTTGTTCCATCTCCAATTTCAGCTCCTCCATTTTTGACTTCAATTCATTTTTCTTTTCTGTCTCTACTATTAATTTAGGGATCCTTAACATGTTAGTCGAGCATACAATTTTAAGATGTGTCATATCTGGTGTTTGAAAAATGAAAGGGTTTTCAGTGGCTTCCCACTGTTTTTCTGTGGCTTTCAACATCATTGGGCCTATATATTTCGCTTGACACCCTTCATTCAGGTAAAGAGTTACATGTGGGATTGAATCGTCTACTCTAAACCATGTTTTAGTAAAGTCACATTTTTCAATTTACAATGCTGTCCCTTCTGGTCCTACGATTATATCATTTGAATTCAAATATACTCTCTGTCCCCTCGTTTTTTCTAACCAGTCATTTTCTAATCTCGGGTTTCTAAGGGGGTCATATATCATTGTACAATGAAACTCAGATTATGGCACACTTTTTTTTAACTGTTCTGCTGGTTCTGATTAGTCTGTTGCCATGGTTGGTACATTTGGTCACGCAGCGGTTCATTTTGGGGCCATGGGTTAATAGGACATTTCCTCTTGGTATGTCCAGGCTGGTTGCATCCCCAACACATGCCTTGAATGTCTTGTTCTTTGTTGATTGTTGTATTCTCTTCCTCTTCCTCTTCCTCTTCCTCTTCCTCTTCCTGGCATTGCTCCATTTCTGTTGTTTTGCTGTTCAGGTAGGTATATCACAATTGGTGCACTTGGCTGTTGCTGATTTCCTGTGGTGTTGGATGTGCTCTGACCCATAGGGGCTGGTGCATGCGGCATGGCTTGTGCAGCTGGGTTCGGTATGTTTACCGCTGCCATAACTGCTGACTGATCTTCAACATCTTTTATGATAGCTTGGATTTTCTTCTTTTTATTGACTAGGTCATCCAGCTGTAATTGGGTTAGCCTTCTTTGGAGCTCTCTTTCTTGATTCTTCATCTTCTGTTCACTCTTCCTGTATTGCTCTACTGCATGAGTCACATGGTCACAGAACTCTCTTGTCGTCTTTGAATTCAGTCCCACTACATCTTCCAGCTTGGCTTTTACAACAGTTGGCATGGCTTCCATTATGGCAGCCCTGAACAGCACTGTTATCATTGGATCTCGTTCAGGGTCTTTTTCCAGCTCTTGCTTCCATCTTCGTGATTGTCTCTGGACGTAGGTGGTTGGGTTTTCTTCTTCGCCCATTGGTTCCCCTTTTAATAACTTTGGATCCATCTGGGTGGGATAATGTCCTCTTAGGACTTGCCACATCACTGTTCTGTAATGGTCAAGTGGTATGGCATCCATCCTTGTGGAGTCAACTGCTTGGTTAAGTCTTGAGTCATCAAGGATTTAATTTGTTCTTGCACCTCCCACACACTTTGCCAACAAGGTTTTAATGTCTCCGATGGCTAGTATCTTGCCCATTGTCTCTTCTTCGTAGTCGAATCCATTTGCCCGCCCCTTCGTGTATGTCAGGTAGGCGTGCTATCAGTCCGTCCAGATCTTGTCCCGCCCACGGCACATACTGTCCTTGATGTCCTTTAATCAGGATGGGGCACTGTTTTTGTTCCTCTCTCAGTTGGTCTCTTCCGTCCTCATGCAGATATGCTCCACTCATTGACCTTCTTCTCAAATTGTCCCCTCTTATCCAGTGTGGTTTGCTTTGGGGGAGTTCTTCCAAGAGCAGGGTCCCTGACACGTTCTTGTATTCTTTGTTAAGGATGGCTGAGTGGGGTCTGTTTCTTGTGTAGTTCTGAAGTCTCTGATGTTCTCTTCGCATGTCTCCAAGGCTTTTCGCATGGATTCAGTCTCTCTTTGGATTTGTTCTTTGGTGATGAGTATGTCTCTTTCTATTTCATCCTGTTCAGGCTCGGATTGCTGAGTGTCAGCTTCCATCTCCTTTTGCAGTCTCTCTTCAAGTTCTTGCAGGGCTTTGCTTGCATGATGATAAGGATTGGATAGGGTGGGGTCTGGGGTTACCCTGGTCAGATGTTTCATGCTTAGGTTGCTGTCTTGACTTCCCCCATAGTTCAGTGTGTCTTGCTTTGAAACTTCAAAGAAGTCTGTAGTTTTTCTTTCTCTGCGGCCAGGGCTCACTTTTCTGTCGTCATCCTCTCCTCCCTCCCCACTTGGCTCATCTTCAAAATCCACTTTACCTTGAACTGTTAAAGTTGCATTCACTAGTGGCAGTTGTTTACCGGTTGAATCATAGGGGGGTGCATAAGGGGGTGGTGTTGCCATTATGTCACTTTTATTTTCTATCTTCTCCCTAATTCCCTTAATTAATTTTATCCCCATGTCTCTAAAAAGATTCAACACTTCCTGCTCTTTCTCTCTCTTCTCAACTCTTTTTTTTTTGCTTCTATCTTGGGCTTTGTGATTCTTTATTAGTGCTCCCATTTCCCTGCACATAGCCAAATCAAATGTTCCCTCTGCTGGCCACTTAGTGCTTAACTCTCTGGTCCTTTTTTCCCACTTCCGAGATAAGTTTTTGATAGCATCTCTACATATCGGATATTGTGATATAATCTGCTCTACAGGGGTCTCTTGTTGCTGTGACATCGAAGCCATTGCTGCAAGTCTCAATTATTTCTTCATTCAATTAATCAAATTATAATTTTGTGTTCTCAGTTTTCTGTTAAGTTAAAAAATTCTGGTATCTGTTTAGTTTTTTGAAGATACCTCAAAATGGTTTGTATTTATACCTCAGACAATGGCTTCGGCATCACTTTTTCTAGCTGGTTGTGTATATTTCGTTTCCAAAAAATGTCCTCCCCCAGGCACACCAGTTAGAAACTCCAGATAATGTTCTTTTCAAACCACCATCCTCGTGCAGTTACTTCTCCTGCCCTATATAGATAAGTGAGAGATGGGGTTAATTTCACTTCATGGCCGTTCAACATGATGACTGAAATATTTAATTCTTCTCTGCTACAAGTGTCTGATTCAAATGGTTCAAATAAATCAATTAAAGTCTTTCTTCCTTTTTTATTTAAAATTCTTCTCCCTCTATTGCCCCTCGCGCCCCTCCTGTTCTTCCAGAACTGCAGCATTCTCGGTTGATGCAGGATGTCTTTCTATCTCCTGCCTGTTTCGGTGAATTTACACCCACAAATTAGTTAACTCTATTGGATTGTTTTTCAAAAACAACCAACACTGTCAGTCTTTCTAATGTCCAACTATCTACAAAGACTGGCCTGATTTCCCCTCCCTGCTTGACTTCAAAGATTGTGTCACTCTCCCATTTCACTGACCTAATGTATGAATCCACCTTTATATATACATTTCTCAGAATGGTTGCCACTTTCAATTCTTTAGGCCAACTCCTCCTTTCCTTCCTTTTCACATATGGATCTATCTTTATTTCGATGGCTGTGAGCTGTGAGTTCAAAAGAACTGTTTTTGGAAGAATTTTTTTTTTTTTTTTTTTTATCACATCACGCCAATCCACTAAGGGCCACTTTCATTCAACCTGGTTCAAATTTGTTATTCCTGTCAGTTTTTTCAAAAGCTCATTCTTCCCTTGGTCTGTTAACTCCTGTCTCCGTCCTTCATTATCTATGAACTCTTTTTCTAACCAGAAGTGATTCTTAATTCCTTTGGTTAGTTTTAATGCCTCTTGAAAATAATTTTCATCTTTTCTTTCTTTCTGCAACCTAGTCTCCTCAGCCTCATAATTATCTCCCACTCTGGACCACATGTGTATTTTTCTTCAGGTGTCAAAAGGTTAGAAAAAAAACTCTATCTCTGTCACTGCTCTCCCTCCTTATTTTCTTATTTCACTATAAACGCTTTCAGTCTGTTATAACGCACACTCATACACCCGGGATTTCATACACACCATCACACAACCGTGCACAGAGTCACTCACACCCACGCAGAGCCGCTCAGAGTCACACACACAGAGCTGCTCTCACACGCAAAGCTGCTCTCTCACCCACTCGAAGCCACACACACACAGACAGCCGCTCTCACACTTATTTATTATTTTCCTACTTTGTCTTGTAACAAACGAAAAGTCAATCAATCAAACTTTTGACAATATCGGCTGTGTTTCCCTATCCGGATCACAACGATTACAGTCCGGAAGATGGCCAAACAGCCGACAAAGCCAATTTCGTGGAATATTTTTTGTTCTTTGATATCTTGATTTTTTTTATTTTAATTTTAATTCTCCTGTCATCAATTTTTGTTTTATCATCCATTAAGCTTTAAATAACACTGGTTCAAAAATTATTTATTGTAAGAGTTTTATTTTATGTGCCTTTGTCTGTCTCAGCCTAATTACTCCCTTTTTTCCCACTGAGCGGTGCCAAGGTCACTTGCATACAATTGTAACAATTTCGGGACAGTGGCTCAGCTGTAATTTCATGCAAAGCACAGAGCTCAGTCAAAAAACACTTTATCTCTGCGTCTCTGTCCCTTCCATGAATTCTACTCAAATACGGCTGTATAATTTCTAACTTTTAATTTCTATCACTTTTGGGTTTTTGGAAAAATATATTATAAGTAAACTGTATTTTTATTATTATTATCACTTTTGCTAATTTTCTCCGTAATGACCTTTCCCCTTATTTCTAAGATGAAAAATCACTTAGACAAACAAGACTACAGATTTTTCTCCTTCTACTTAAGATGAAAAATCACTTTAGACAAACAAGACTACAGATTTCTCTCCTTCTACTTAAGATGAAAAATCACTTAGACAAACAAAAAACAGATCAGACTACAGATTTTTCTCCTTCTACTTAAGATGAAAAATCACTTAAAAACAGATCAGACTAACAGATTACGTGCTCATCATTTCAAACGCACTTTTCACGTAGGGCGTTGCACGACTAACATCAAACAGGACAAACAGATCACGTGCTCATCATTTCAAACGCACTTTTCACGTAGGGCGTTGCACGCACACACAACAAATAACAAATCACGTGCCTCTCACGTGCAACGCGTCTACTGCGTTGGGGCCACGCGCCTCTCGCGTGGGTACACGCCTCCGTGTACTCAAATAACGTGCCTCTCACGTTATAACGCACCTTTCCTGCGTTTAGGGACAATACAACATATAATCTTGCAAACGCCGCATAAAATACTGTGACGCACACATGTACAATGCACCTTCATGCGAATGGAATACGCACTTCTGCGTATGGACAGACAAACAGATACTGCATGCACTTTTTCTCAAAACCTGGAACCTACCCTCCTTTTACCTCCTTATCTTTTATCACTTTTTAGGTTCTTTTTGGTGGAGTCTTTTGTTTAAGGTAGTCACCAACCGGGCGTTAGCTTACCAGGGGCAGTACAAAACAAATATAAGCAAAATTTGCTTACCTTATTTTTTGGTGCACCTTTGTTTTGTGAGGCCTCTGTCAGCACGTCCACCGTGGTCACTCCTCGACCCCTTGTCCTTCCTGGCTCGGCTCGACAATTATGTTGTGGCAAATTCATAGTTCTTTTTTGGTTCAGGTCTCAAAGAAGTTTCTCAGAGTCGAGGTTCCAGGTCAGAAGAATTAACTTTATTGACAAGCAACAAAGTGAGAAGCCGGCCGGCCGTCCGTTCGGACATCTCAGGTTACATTGGCCAGTGTTCATGTCTTATACTTTTTCTTATCGCTAGGTGCCCAATGGGCACCGTCAAATCTATCTCTTCCCCTCTGTCACGCCTGGTGACCTTGGCACAGTTAGACATGTCTTCTCTATTGGTCAAACCTCACACAATGGTGCTCTGTTTCATACTTTGTTTTGACACTTCATATTGCTGATGCATACTGGTTATTTTCCATTCTCTCATCCTTCTTCAGACCTATTTTTTCATGCTTGTCATCATTTTTTGTTTTGTTTCATTACATCATACTTAGACATGAATCAAAGGAAAATTCTCCAACATCTTCCCTTACCATCCTGGGAAAAAAAATATCGCCGGTGTGGTGAATATCCGGTCACTAAGTTTGAAGTGATGAGTCCGGGCTTAGGACCCAAGCAATCCGATTGGTTCAAAGCACGTTTTATGGGTAATCGCTTTAGTGCCTGGTTACAAATCTTACAAAATCATTTTATTATAGAGGACGTTTGTACTACGTTATAGCGAGTCATTAATGTATTTAATGTATTTTAAATTATAAGTTTCATATACTAGTATTTAACCGAAGCTATAGATTGTGAAATTAAAGGGGCATTCCACCCATTTGAACATTGTTTTTTATTTAAAGTGGGTCATATATGTAGTCGAAATGTAAAATACATTTTGAATTTGGTGCCTTCGTGACCGAGGAAAGACAAAAAATAACTTCAGGACGCATTTGTATGAAAGACAACAACTCCCACAATGCACCACATTGCACAGCTCTGCAAGCCACTCCCACTAATCCAGAAAGCGTATATCTGCCTATAAGAGAAATCACTCTTCCGTCTACAAGGCTAGCTACCACCAGAGCTTGAAATTCATTTCACATTCACACAAAATGAGCGGGTCCCGCCCCCTGGGAAAGATGAGGAACTTGTGCTTGTAGTCTTTACAGAAATCCACCCTTTTTACACTTCAAATGACGATTTTTGCGTCATTGTTGGAGGAAGTGAAAAAGGTAAATAGTGGATTTCTCTCGTCTCAGGGGAAAATGAGAGAATGTTGCACGACCATTCAATAGTATGACTGGTTTTCTAACAATGGACCTCTTAATGCAAATGGGTGGAGTGTCCCTTTA
This sequence comes from Rutilus rutilus, assembly GCA_021464565.1. Taxonomy (NCBI): domain Eukaryota; kingdom Metazoa; phylum Chordata; class Actinopteri; order Cypriniformes; family Leuciscidae; genus Rutilus; species Rutilus rutilus. Next base: position 15,919,214 of record JAJAQA010000009.1, read on the forward strand.
AACATTTCTCGTTGTTAGTGTGTTTTTTAGTTAGCTTAGATAATAGCATAGCATACAGCTAACGTTATCCGAAGATCGTGCTATGAGCTTTACCTGAGCTCTGCACTGATACTGCCTTATCGTATTCACAGCAATTCGTTGTGCAATTATAATTGTCATTATTTTTTATCGCAATAATCAGCGCAATATGTTACAGGTACACTTTTATTTATTAAAAGAGCCATAAAATGATGTTTATTTGTGTATATTACTATTTTTCTTATTAACAGTTTACAGACATTTAAATAAATGACAGAATGCTATCTATGTTTTGCGGGTACTTAGTATATACTAAGTACCCGCAAAACATAGATAGCATTCTGTCATTTATTTAAATGTTTAGAAATGTTCTAAACGTTCTAAACGTAAAAGAAATGTTTAAAGGGACACTCCACCCATTTGCATTAAGAGGTCCATTGTTAGAAAACCAGTCATACTATTGAATGGTCGTGCAACATTCTCTCATTTTCCCCTGAGACGAGAGAAATCCACTATTTACCTTTTTCACTTCCTCCAACAATGACGCAAAAATCGTCATTTGACGTCATTGTTGGAGGAAGTGTAAAAAGGGTGGATTTCTGTAAAGACTACAAGCACAAGTTCCTCATCTTTCCCAGGGGGCGGGACCCGCTCACGCTACAGACCTATTACAGATCAGTGGGTGGGACTTTACTCTCTGAAACTGAAAGCAATATCCTCCATCTTGTTTGAAGCTAAGCTAACAGGTGCTGTGGAGACAGATGTAAAGTAATGACAATAGCGGAGGAGAGTGCTCAATATGATATAGAAGAAGAGGATTTCGGAAGTCTGATGCTTGAATCAGGTGTTTGTGGCTACCTTTACAAGCCGCATTATAGCGAAGAGCAGCCGAGGCAGAAGACCTGCCTGCCGCGGACGAGGAGCCCGGACTGGCTCGAGTTAGGGCGGACTGGTGGCGCCGGTGATCTCACTATGCAACTCATAGACTGTAAGATGCAACTACGAACACAGAGATAGAGTCCGTCTGCGGCAAAGAATTTCAACGATGACAATTTCTCCTGGACGAAATCTCTGAATCAGACGAGGACACGGACGTTTGTGTTGAGAACTATCCTAGTTTCGCACCGCATATGTTCTGACTGAACATCCAGGTACCATGCAATAATTCACCTTTTCGAAAGAAATACAAACGAGGAGTAATGCACTAATGAGTTCGCCAACTAACTAGACATTTTGTGTGAATGTGAAATGAATTTCAAGCTCTGGTGGTAGCTAGCCTTGTAGACGGAAGAGTGATTTCTCTTATAGGCAGATATGCGCTTTCTGGATTAGTGGGAGTGGCTTGCAGAGCTGTGCAATGTGGTGCATTGTGGGAGTTGTTGTCTTTCATACAAATGCGTCCTGAAGTTATTTTTTGTCTTTCCTCGGTCACGAAGGCACCAAATTCAAAATTTATTTTACATTTCGACTACATATATGACCCACTTTAAATAAAAAACAATGTTCAAATGGGTGGAATGCCCCTTTAATTTCACAATCTATAGCTTCGGTTAAATACTAGTATGAAAAAAAAAATATCGAAACCGGCACCGGCCCAGCAGACAGACGAGTCACTGCCGAGTCACTGACCCATATGTTGCGTAATACGCATGCGCGGTCAACACAAAATGAACGAATCGTTCATGAACGACACATCACTAGTAATATGAAGGTATTTTTGGTGCAAAACAACTGAGCGCCTGTGACAGTGAAATTTGTAGTTGTAGAGAATAGCCACACATGTGTATCAATAAATTTGAAGTCACAGAGAGAAATATTTTAAGAGTTGCGAACTTGTAGATTTTTTTTCTCTTCCACAAACACAACACAACAGTTACACCTTCTCAAATTCTTCACTGCAGGTGCACAAATCCTATTCTACAAATCACAAATTAAGAAACTCGTTCACATTTTTGCTACAGTTGCTGCAGTGAATATGGTGCAAAACACATTTACACACCTGCATTAAAAAATGTAAAGTCACGGAGAAGTTTTGCTCATCCGCAAATCAGTATGTGAATTCATCCGATGAGAGTTGCACACTTGTAGAATATTTTCTCACAAATGTCTCGTATATTTTTCTAGCACAAACACAAGCACATAACTACAACTGCTTGAATCTGCTGCTACGAGTTCAAACACTGTTTTTCGCTTACAAGTGACAAGTTTCGCGCGCTCCCCCTTTTGCACCATATATCAATGTCAAATGTGGTGCAAAAGTGAGTTGTGCATCTGTAGAGGCAGTGGGCGGAGCCTACATGAATATTCATGAGTTTCCCAGGCATGCGCGCGGATCGGATCATTTTAGTTCACACTCCTCCTTTCTCAGCAGGTTAAATGGATTATTTAAAAAAAAGGTAAATATAGTTTTAGCGCGAACTTAAACTACAATTGTGTATCGTTTCGTAGAGTTTATAATGTTTTTATTAATTTGCACGTTTTGTGCATTCATCAATGACTGAATTGCTCTCCACTTCGTGTAGGCCTAGGCTATATAAAGCGCAGCAAACTTCAACTCGTCGTATAAATTTCACCTTGCAAAGCTTTAAAACTGTGTCATTTACTAATTGTTATCATTTGTTGATTGCAATAAATTAAATAAACCCTCATAAATGTATCTGTGGGCTAACACTTTTTTTTTAAATATATAACCTGGTGTGATTGTTCTTAAATTCTTGTTCATTTAAATAAGCCAAATTATTTAAGACCACATACAAGCATGAATGTGTTGCTTTAATACATGAGTAGGCTATATTTGGATTAAACAATAGCACATGAAACATGCAAATGAACATTTTTCAATCAAAGAGAATGAATGTATCAGATTCCACTTTTTACAACCTTGGAGACAGGATCTCATGAGTAATGTTTTGGACTTACGTATGATCACATCATTGATCAGCAGATGCTGAAATGCACGTTTACTTTTTCTCCCTTTGTAGGTGTATTCAGCCCAAAGGGAATTTACTCCTATTTTCTTTAGCATTCTTCTAATGCCATCCCCCAAACTGCCTGCACTCTGAAGACAAAGATAATGAATCTTCAAACAAACAACAACAATCAGTTATCAAAGAAAAGTGGCAAGAAATTTCATAGCATAACATAAAACAGCATTTGTTTCAGCACATACAATCTTCTTGTGGAAATCAACCGCTTTCAGCTTTTCGCACAGCTCTTCCAATTCCTCCACTGACTTGCATGGCTCCTCCAGCACGTTGAATAGGTCCAAGGCAGAGGTGCTTGGCTGGCTTACAGACTGCATTCCAATTGCAGTTTTGATGTCGGCATGGATTTGGTCTAGTTTCAGGAGTATTCTCCTTTCCAAACCATCAAAAAGCTGAGAGATTTCTGTGAAAACATTGTTTATATATATATATATATATATATATATATATATATATATATATATATATATATATATATATATATATAATAGCAAATGGCAAAAAGACAGATTGAACAGAGCTGATTTAAAGGGGCCCATAATTAAATACATTGTGACTGTTATAATCACGCAATGCTTGCACATATTTAGCATATTGTGTAAGTGTATAAAGTCTTTCTTCGTACCTTGAATCTGCTGGCTTGTAGAACTGGACTGTGGTTGGAGTGTTAAAGCAGATGGAACTGTCAAATCAAAACGTTTAAAAAGTAAGTCAAAAAGTTTCAATGTTACAATGAGGAAGTTTTCTGTTATCCTGCTCACATAGGCTGCATTTATTTAATTTATTTAATCAATATGAAAGTTGAAACCGTTATAATGTGAATTATTACTAAATTTTTTGTACTAGTATTTTATTTTCAAATGTAATTAATTTATGGGATGACAAAGCTGAATTAGAACACTCTTTATCAGGGCCGTTTGAAGGAATTTGGGGGCCCCAAGCAAAATGGACATGGAGGCCCCCCCCAATAAAAAACATATTATAATATGTAACCATATTCCGTCCGTTCGAAAAAAAGTTGCACTAACTGTTTGTTACAAGCAGCATTTGCCGTCAGGCAGGTAGCTAACATAAACATATTTTTTCTAGCCTACCTGCTGCAAAATTACACTATTTGTACAAGACAAGTGGAACTATTTTATCCAGTGTAATTTATCACTTACCACTAGGGGTGTAACAAAATTCACGGTTCGGTTCAATACGATACACTTGTGTTATGGTTTGGTACGTTTTCGATACAGCAAAAAGAAAGAAATGTCAGAGAAATTTCTTTTTTTTTTATTAAAACTAACATCATAAAATATGATTTTTTTTTTACTTTGAGCAATTCTGGAGCTATAATTGATTCTTCTTAGGACCATATAAAACAAAACAGCTCCTTGGAAAAAATGAAATGTAATATTGTAGTAGTTATAAACAAATGTTTATTTTAGTTCAGATTAACATTTGAGGGCATTGTATTCATAATGTCAAAATAAAACCGACGTAATGTTACTTGAAGGCATTATAGCCTACTATTCCTGCCAAACTATGTGAATGTTTCTCACTAGATCTCGCAGCGATGTTATTACTTCTGTGGCGAATTCAAATGCTTTCTTTACTGGATCTATTATTAGCGCTGTGTAGTAACAGTGTCGCTTGATCAAGATCGGCTTGCGCTGCTTTGGTCCAAACTGATAAACAGTCCTTCAACCACACAATAACGAGCAGTTTCGTTCCGCTTGCATTACGTTTGCCATTTGATGTTGGGCAATGAGGGGGGGAGGCCAAGATGGCGCTCTGAGCAGACACTTCTGGTTGAGCTCTGCAAACCTAGCTGTTATATTTATATTGAATAGGGTGACCATATACTTTATTGCGTTTTTTTTTGTTTTTTTTTTACAATTACTGCTCACTGCAACTTTTGGCTGTTGTCCACGGACCAAAATGAGCAAACCAGAGAAGAGAAAGACTGAACCCAAGAAGCCGCTAGCTAATACCGGCTCTGTTAGCAGGCCTGCTAATGTTAGCCAACCAGCAAAGCCAACTTCCACTCCTGATAAGCCTGCCGACGCTAAAAATACTCATATCGACTCCATGCATGACTATTTGGAAGCAACTTCCGACCCATCACAACATGTCCTCATGGAAGAAGTCTTTCCTTCTCTCCCTATCACACCATGTGCCTCTCCTGCTGGTAAGCTAAGAAAAGTTATGGACACAGAAGCATCTACCGTTCTCTCCCAGCTCTCGTCACTTACCAAGCTGATTAACTCAGGGTCAGATACTCTCGAAAAAATGGTTAGCGGCAACTGCATAGTGATCTCCGAGATGAAAAAGGCTGTTCAAGAGAACGTCTCGGTTACGTATGTAACCCTCGTTCCCGTTACGTCGGATGACGACGAATGGGGTTTCGCTTAGAAAGCCTATCATCTTCGAGTATATAAAATGAGCCAATGGCAATGAAATGCCATGGGTCTGCGGAATTTGCATAGCGTAACTCCGCCCCACCCTGGGGGTATATAAGGAAGTGCGCTGGCAACATGCAGATATGTCTTCGCTGAGGAGCCGAGACTGAACTCAGGCGTTCCAGCGGTACAGCGGAAGTGGCAGGGAGACGTAACGTCTCCGTTCCCTACTCAGGGAACGAGGGTTACATACGTAACCGAGACGTTCCCTTTCGTAGTCACTCCGAGTTTCGTCGGATGACGACGAATGGGGTTCCCAGTGTAATCACGCCACCTCTCGACTGTCTTCCAGTGCCCTGCGTAAGTCTGAGCTCCCTGTCGTGAGACTGGTACGGACGAAGGACTCCTACTCAACACAGGAATACCAAAGTACACTGGGAAGCATATCTCTATGGAAATATGCAATTATGCCCAGCCCGAAGGGGGGGACTTGAAATACACACATGACCCCGGGGGGCTGCATGTGGAGAATCACTGGGGTGTCCAGCCGCAGGTGGAATATTTCAACCCCAGGGGTGGCAAGGTGGCTTGCCGAGGGAAAGACACATGCTCAGAGAGGCTTACAGTGGAAATACACATGTGGGGGTCGCCCAGAGGGGGAACCATGCACATGGAGGCACCTAGCCAAGCGCGAAAGCTGCCGGTGGAATAACTCTGGCGTTGACGTCGTCGGTGCTGAAGGACACTCAGGGCTTATTAGGCTCACCTGAGGAGAATATCGCACGTATCCCGTCCGTGGAGAGGGATGGCGAGCAAGCGAAGACACCTGAGCAGAATCTATTACCGGCTAGTTGAAGCGAGTACATGAGAAGAAACTGGCTCCACTCGGAGATTGTAGAATCTCGCGAATGTGTTAGGTGTCACCCAGCCTGCAGCTCTGCAGATGTCTGTTAGCGAGGCGCCATGCGCTAGAGCCCAAGAGGATGCCACACTACGAGTGGAGTGGGCCGTCACACCAAGGGGGCATGGTCGACCTTGCTGCTGGTATGCCAAAGCAATGGCGTCCACTATCCAGTGAGACAACCTTTGCTTGGAGAGAGCCTTTCCCTTCAGCTTCCCACCATGACAGACAAAGAGCTGGTCTGAGGTCCTGAAACACTGCGTTCTGTCAACGTAAGCACGAAGGGCGCGTACTGGACAGAGCAGTGCCAAGGCTGGGTCTGCCTCCTCCAAGGGCAGCGCTTGCAGGTTCACCACCTGGTCTCGAAAGGGTGTGGTGGGAACCTTGGGCACATATCCAGGCCGGGGTCTCAGGATCACGTGAGAGTTAGCCGGTCCGAATTCCAGGCACACTTCGTCAACCGAAAATGCCTGCAGGTCCCCTACCCTCTTGATGGAGGCCAATGCAACCAGGAGCGCTGTCTTCATTGACAGGAACTTAAAGGAGAACTCCGGTCAATTTTAACATTGAGCAAATTTTTTTGTAAATTTGGAGTGCTGTCAATACAGAGAACAACGACAAAAATCGGTGTTGCCTACACCATGTTATCGTCTTTTAAAAATTTGCACCCTGTTGACTTCAATGGGGCAAGTTTTAAACCAGCTTTTAGCCTCTTAACATCCTTGATGTGTCATTACAAGTGCACAGCTAATGTGAGTGATTCCTTCAGAGTGATCACGGGTGAATCTGACTGCAGTAGATGTGAAAGATATTAATAAAAATGATGTTATTTCAGCCAGCTTTCGGTCGAAGTCCATAGTAATCGATTGTCGAGTTCACGCGCGTGATCATAGGTAACTAAACCTATGCGTGTGAACTCGACAATCGATTACTATGGACTTCGACCGAAAACAGGATGTAAATACAGGTATGTGCGCTGGCTGAAATAACATCATTTTTATTAATATCTTTCACATCTACTGCAGTCAGATTCACCCGTGATCACTCTGAAGGAATCACTCACATGGCTGGGCACTTGTAATGACACATCAAGGATGTTAAGAGGCTAAAAGCTGGTTTAAAACTTACCCCATTGAAGTCAACAGGGTGCAAATTTTAAAAAGAGGATAACACGCTGTAGGCAACACAGATTTTTGTCGTTGTTCTCTGTATTGACAGCACTCCAAATTTACAAAAAAATGAGCTCAATGTTAAAATTGACCGGAGTTCTCCTTTAAGCTCCACTGATTGCAGAGGCTCAAAGGGAGCACTCTGCAGGGCAGTTAAAACCACTGAGAGGTCCCAAGAGGGTGGTGGAGGCATCTGTTGATACAACAACATGCCCGGAAACTCGTTCCAAGGACACTCCGGCCCGAAGAAAACTGAGGTTCGTCCACGGGGTGAAGGTCTGACGGCAGGTCGAAGTTACTGGAACTCGGAGCGTGCCGTGTTGCCATGCCCACCTCGGGACTTAATCGCGAAGCCAAAGCTGAAGCGGTCTCATATGAAGCAATCCGAGCGGCGTTACTGCGGCTGCGGATGCCATATGCCCCAGGAGCCTCTGAAATAGTTTCAGTGGAACCGCACTCTTGCCCTCGAATTGGCGAAGGCAAGTCAGCAGAGACTGCGCACGCTCGCTCGTAAGCTGTGCACACATGGCGACCGAGTCGATATCCATACCGAGAAAAGAGATCCTCTGCACGGGGCAGAGTTTGCTCTTCTCCCAGTTGACCCGAAGGCCCAGACGAGCTAGGTGCCGGAGCACTAAATACCTGTGTTCGCAAACCTGGTCTCGAGAGTGAGCTAGGATCAGCCAGTCGTCGATATAATTCAGGATGCGAACCCCCTGTTCCCGTAGGGGAACAAGGGCTGCCTCGACGACCTTCGTGAAGACGCTAGGAGACAGGGCTAGCCCGAAAGGGAGAACCGCGTACTGGTATGCCTGCCCCTCGAAAGTAAACCGAAGAAACGGTCTGTGTCGAGGAAGAATGGAGACATGAAAGTAGGCGTCCTTCAGGTCGATCGCTGCAAACCAATCCTGCGGCCGCACGCATTCGAAAAGGCGTTTGGCCGTGAGCATCTTGAACGGCCTCCTGTGAAAGGAGTGGTTCAAGACATGTAGGTCCAGGATCGGTCGTAACCCACCGGTTTTCTTCGGTACAATGAAGTAGGGGCTGTAGAAGCCGGACTTCATTTCGGCTGGAGGGACAATCTCGATCGCACCCTTCGCCAGTAGGGTGGCGACCTCCGCTCTCATGACAGGGGCATTGCCTCCGACCATAGTAAAGCGGACTCCCGCGAAGCGGGGAGGAGATCGTGCGAACTGAATCGCGTAGCCGAACCTGATGGTCCTCGCGACCCAGCGAGACAGTCCAGGAAGCTGTAACCAGGCTTCCAAGAACTGTACAAGCGGGGTCATGTGGACCACAGACGTACCCTCGGTGGTGCAGCGAGGCGGAATGACCGGCCCAGGCGTGGGTGGCATAGCGGCCCAATGTGGGGGCACGGTCATTCGCCACGTCCTGCCAGAGGAGGCCAGGGGAAGATGAGCGTCCCACTGGGGCGTGCTCTGGCAGGGAACTGGCGAGAGAGGGGGACGAGAGTGGCGAGGCTCGTGAGCGGCGCGCACTGTCATCCGCGACCTCTGTGGGCTCAGAGATGGAAGTGTCAGTTCTGTCTTTAACCACATTAGGGTGCTGCCCGTCGTGGGACGAGGAGCGGGAGTGGGAAAACCAAGGATTCTCCCCCGGCCCTCCACCGGGGGAAGGAGCGGCCCTGCTACCGTCTCCTGCACAAAACTGAGAGCCATCTCTGAGCAGCCCGTCTCAGGAGCGCCACTTGGCCTGGCGTTTAGCGGGGCGCGGGGCTGGAGGGGGCTGTGAACGGCCTTCCTGCGGCTTCCTCCACGACGCGGCCCGGGTGGAGGCTGCTGCTGGGGCCGTGCGGGAGGGGGGGGAACCGCAGGAGGGCGTCCTCGGCGGCGACCAGACTGAGGCGCCTGTGCCGACGGCTGGGTGGAGGCAGCAGCGGGCCGTCGGGGCAGGACATGTTTCAAAGCCTCCGTCTGCTTCTGGGCAGCCGAGAACTGCAAAGTCCTCGACTGCACCGCCGAAGAGGCCAGCCTGGGATATGGGGGTGTCGAGGAAACGGGTTCGCTCAACCTCCCGCATATCAGCCAGGTTAAGCCACATGTGTCTCTCCTGGACCACACAAGTGGACATCACCTGACCCAGGGAGCGTGCGGTCACCTTCGTCGCTCGGAGAGCAAGGTCGGTAGCGGCACGCAGCTCATCAAAGAGCCCTGGGTCAGTCCTCCCCTCGTGCATGTCACGCAGCATCTGGGCCTGGTAGACCTGGAGTGTCGCCATGGCGTGCAGTGAGGAGGCTGCCTGCCCCGCAGCTCTATAGGCCTTCGCCATAAGCGTGGAGGAGAACCTACAGGCCTTGGAGGGGTGCTTAGGGTCGCCGCGGGAAGAAGCACTCTGAGGACATAATTGCATGGCAACAGAGCATTCAACCTGGGGAACCCCAGTGTACCCTTTGGCAGCCGCCTGGTCGAGAGGAGGAAAGGCGGAGGAGGCCGCCGAGCGATCGCGGGAAGACCCCTCCAAGGTCGGCCTTCCAGGACCTCGTGACCTCCTCATGCACGTCCGGGAAGAAAGGCATTGGGGTCGGGCGCTGACGGGGATCAGCGGCCGCCCCCAAAAACCAATCGTCCAACCGCGAGCGCACTGGACCAGGAGGCGGGGACCACTCAAGACCAATGGCCGCGGCTGCCCGGGAAAGCATGGCCGTCAGCTCGGGATCAGACTCGGGCAATGCTGGAGCACCCGAAGGTGGCAGCACAGCCGAATCCTCACTTCCCAAGGACTCCTGCCCACCTTGTGACGCAGCGATCGACATCACATCTTCCTCTGGAGCGCCGAATGAGACCCGCAGCAAGTCAGAGGACTGTACCACAGGCTCATTCGGGAATTCGGGTTGCACAGTGGTAGAGGGCGGTGTGGAGCGTGGAATAGTCGGCGCTTGATTCCACACCGTAACCCTCAGGTCACCCTGGCCGCCAGCCGAAGTACCAGCTCTCGTGGAGCTCGTAGACCGGCCCAGGCGTGGGTGGCATAGCGGCCCAATGTGGGGGCACGGTCATTCGCCGCGTCCTGCCAGAGGAGGCCAGGGGAAGATGAGCGTCCCACGGGGGCGTGCTCTGGCAGGGAACTTGCGAGAGAGGGGGACGAGAGTGGCGAGGCTCGTGAGCGGCGCGCACTGTCATCCGCGACCTCTGTGGGCTCAGAGATGGAAGTGTCAGTTCTGTCTTTAACCACATTAGGGTGCTGCCCGTCGTGGGACGAGGAGCGGGAGTGGGAAAACCAAGGATTCTCCCCCGGCCCTCCACCGGGGGAAGGAGCGGCCCTGCTACCGTCTCCTGCACAAAACTGAGAGCCATCTCTGAGCAGCCCGTCTCAGGAGCGCCACTTGGCCTGGCGTTTAGCGGGGCGCGGGGCTGGAGGGGGCTGTGAACGGCCTTCCTGCGGCTTCCTCCACGACGCGGCCCGGGTGGAGGCTGCTGCTGGGGCCGTGCGGGAGGGGGGGGAACCGCAGGAGGGCGTCCTCGGCGGCGACCAGACTGAGGCGCCTGTGCCGACGGCTGGGTGGAGGCAGCAGCGGGCCGTCGGGGCAGGACATGTTTCAAAGCCTCCGTCTGCTTCTGGGCAGCCGAGAACTGCTGGGCAAAGTCCTCGACTGCACCGCCGAAGAGGCCAGCCTGGGATATGGGGGTGTCGAGGAAACGGGTTCGCTCAACCTCCCGCATATCAGCCAGGTTAAGCCACATGTGTCTCTCCTGGACCACACAAGTGGACATCACCTGACCCAGGGAGCGTGCGGTCACCTTCGTCGCTCGGAGAGCAAGGTCGGTAGCGGCACGCAGCTCATCAAAGAGCCCTGGGTCAGTCCTCCCCTCGTGCATGTCACGCAGCATCTGGGCCTGGTAGACCTGGAGTGTCGCCATGGCGTGCAGTGAGGAGGCTGCCTGCCCCGCAGCTCTATAGGCCTTCGCCATAAGCGTGGAGGAGAACCTACAGGCCTTGGAGGGGTGCTTAGGGTCGCCGCGGGAAGAAGCACTCTGAGGACATAATTGCATGGCAACAGAGCATTCAACCTGGGGAACCCCAGTGTACCCTTTGGCAGCCGCCTGGTCGAGAGGAGGAAAGGCGGAGGAGGCCGCCGAGCGATCGCGGGAAGACCCCTCCAAGGTCGGCCTTGCAGGACCTCGTGACCTCCTCATGCATGTCCGGGAAGAAAGGCATTGGGGTCGGGCGCTGACGGGGATCAGCGGCCACCCCCAAAAACCAATCGTCCAACCGCGAGCGCACTGGACCAGGAGGCGGGGACCACTCAAGACCAATGGCCGCGGCTGCCCGGGAAAGCATGGCCGTCAGCTCGGGATCAGACTCGGGCAATGCTGGAGCACCCGAAGGTGGCAGCACAGCCGAATCCTCACTTCCCAAGGACTCCTGCCCACCTTGTGACGCAGCGATCGACATCACATCTTCCTCTGGAGCGCCGAATGAGACCCGCGGCAAGTCAGAGGACTGTACCACAGGCTCATTCGGGAATTCGGGTTGCACAGTGGTAGAGGGCTGTGTGGAGCGTGGAATAGTCGGCGCTTGATTCCACACCGTAACCCTCAGGTCACCCTGGCCGCCAGCCGAAGTACCAGCTCTCGCGGAGCTCGTAGATCGGGGTGCGGATGAGGGGACTCTCACATGAAGATCATTGAGTCTCGACCGCAACCGTGCGATGGGCATGTTCCCGCAATGGGAACATGACTCATCCACAAACGCTGCCTTTGCGTGATCAATGCCCAAACACACAAGACAGCGATTGTGCCCATCAGAGTCAGAAATGTATAGACCGCAACCAGAAGTGCACGGGCGAGGCATCTTTAAAAAGACATGCCGCGTGCAAGCTCTTTTAGAAAGGAGATTTTCTCCACAAGTGCTGAAACAACCAGGGAGATGAACACACAAACTCTGGCAAATCACTGCACAGATAAGCAGGGAATGTGCACTCGCTGGAACTCGCTGTCACACCAACACCTGGAGAGAGGCTCGTCTCGAAGAGAAATAGAGATGATACTCAGGAATTGGCTGTGGAGTGAAGTGCTAAACTTGGCTCCGAAGCGAAAACATATCTGCATGTTGCCAGCGCACTTCCTTATATACCCCCAGGGTGGGGCGGAGTTACGCTATGCAAATTCCGCAGACCCATGGCATTTCCTTGCCATTGGCTCGTTTTATATACTCGAAGATGATAGGCTTTCTAAGCGAAACCCCATTCGTCGTCATCCGACGTAACTCGGAGTGACAACGAAAGGGAACTTGTTTTTCCACCTCCACGAATGAGACGAGTGTTGTTCATTATGTCGCCTTGTTGAAGTAAATTGTAGTTTTCCTTGCTTTACCCCGTTCTTCTAAAAGTAAAAAGATGACTGTGAAAAATAGTAGTATTTTATTCAAATTTAAATGCAAAAGAAAAGGCATGAGAGTCGGCTGTTTTTGTCAATTTACAGTTAAATATTTGACCACTTGCTTGAGCAATTAATGCATGGAATAATAGCCCTACGTTGTCTAAATTGTGTTTAAACGTGCATGCGTCCATTAAAGAGTGTATATGTGTACAAAGAGAATCGCAATGCTGACAAAACTTTTTTTTTTAAATAAAAGTTGCAGCATAACTTCTGGATTTTAAATAAAAAAAACACTTGATATTAAACAGTGTTATTAAAAGCGCATTAAGGCACGAAAGATACCTCAATTATACATAACTGCGAAGAACACTGTGGGCATTCCACCCATTTGAACATTGTTTTTTATTTAAAGTTGGTCATATATGTAGTCGAAATGTAAAATAAATTTTGAATTTGGTGCCTTGACCGAGGAAAGACAAAAAATAACTTCAGGACGCATTTGTATGAAAGACAACAACTCCCACAATGCACCACATTGCACAGCACCGCAAGCCACTCCCACTAATCCAGAAAGCGCATATCTGCCTATAAGAGAAATCACTCTTCCGTCTACAAGGCTAGCTACCACCAGAGCTTGAAATTCATTTCACATTCACACAAAATGTCTAGTTAGTTGGCGAACTCATTACTCCTCGTTTGTATTTCTTTCGAAAAGGTGAATTATTGCATGGTACCTGGATGTTCAGTCAGAACATATGCGGTGCGAAACTAGGATAGTTCTCAACACAAACGTCCGTGTCCTCGTCTGATTCAGAGATTTCGTCCAGGAGAAATTGTCATCGTTGAAATTCTTTGCCGCAGACGGACTCTATCTCTGTGTTCGTAGTTGCATCTTACAGTCTATGAGTTGCATAGTGAGATCACAGGCGCCACCAGTCCGCCCTAACTCGAGCCAGTCCGGGCTCCTCGTCCGCGGCAGGCAGATCTTCTGCCTCGGCTGCTCTTCGCTATAATGCGGCTTGTAAAGGTAGCCACAAACACCTGATTCAAGCATCAGACTTCCGAAATCCTCTTCTTCTATATCATATTGAGCACTCTCCTCCGCTATTGTCATAACTTTACATCTGTCTGCACAGCGCCTGTTAGCTTAGCTTCAAACAAGATGGAGGATATTGCTTTCAGTTTCAGAGAGTAAAGTCCCACCCACTGATCTGTAATAGGTCTGTAGCGTGAGCGGGTCCCGCCCCCTGGGAAAGATGAGGAACTTGTGCTTGTAGTCTTTACAGAAATCCACCCTTTTTACACTTCCTCCAACAATGACGTCAAATGACGATTTTTGCGTCATTGTAGGAGGAAGTGTAAAAGGTAAATAACGGATTTCTCCCGTCTCAGGGGAAAATGAGAGAGTGTTGCACGACCATTCAATAGTATGACTGGGTTTCTAACAATGCAAAGCTTAATGCAAATGGGTGGAGTGTCCCTTTAAGAAAGTGTGTTTGAAATGCGTGCATAACAGTAAATTGAATCTGTGCAGCTCTTAAAAGTGACAGCAGCCAACATTAAAACACAAAGATAAAAGCCCTCACTGTTCTTGAATGAATAACTTTTGTTGGTTTAAATAAGGGTTAGTCTATATTTAATGTATACAGCAGTGCTATTTTACATTTGATTACATGATTCAATTTCTGCTGTAGGCTATTACTTATCTGAATACCACTATCTTACTGAAAAACCTAAAGCACTGTTTGTTTAATTTGTATTTTTGTTCTGTTGTATTTTTTGTCGGTTTTGTTTTTAATTAGTTTCTTTGTTCTTATTTTATTGCTGACTGTTTAATTGTCTTTTGTAACTGTTTTGAGGAGTCTTGTTCTTACATTAACCTATAGTATTAGTTTTTGCTGAAGTATTAAAAATTGTGAAATTTCACTGACATTTAAAATTACTCATATCTTGAAATAAGACTTTGATCATATCACCCACCAATAATCGTGTTAAATAAATGTGATTTTAATATTGACCAAAATAATCGTGATTATGGTTTTTGCCATAATCGAGCAGCCCTAACGCTCCATCTTTTTAATTAACAAGTGAGGTTGAATAGTAATAAAAGCAGAGTTGATTAAAAGTAAACTTGCATAAGCTTTGTGTTTCCGTTTCAGAATCAAGTGTATGATGCTGTTAATAGCATCCTCAGTTCCCCTCCCTTGTCTATAGGCAAACTGTAAAGGATCTAAATTGTTAGCAACATCTGCTTTTAACATATACAATGCACTTTTCAAAACATTTCATAACCACATTTAGCGCGACCATTCTGAAATCATTATTAAGGGTTTAGCTATCTTTAGAACCGGCATGATCACAGCCCTTTTCCAAAGACTGGGAACAATACCGATGTCCAAAGATTTTTGAAATATAGGGAGCCAAGCTGGAGTCAGTTCATCTGCACAGTTTCCATAATCATTTTATTCCTTAAAACTCATCTTTGATCATCAAAATTACATATTTTAAAGTTTTATTCCTTGAAAAAAAAAAAAATGTCATGCCTTAAAATGGCTTGAATGTAACTACACCCTTGGTTCATTTGTTATACACTGGCATGAAGTTGGTTTGACGTTGGACGTTCGATATTCGCATATTTAGGGACCGTCTCAAAATTACATAATTGTCGCATGTAATTTTGAGACGGTCCCTAAATATGCGAATATCGAACGTCCAACGTCAAACCAACTTCATGCCAGTTTAGTATACATGGTCAAATGGTCAATGAATATGCAAATTAGCCCCACCTCCACTCACTCACACCAGCTCAGAGAATCACTCATTGACGATCACACGTTGACCTGATTCAAGGGCGCAACTACCCAGTGTCAGAGGGGTATGCAGCAACAATTTTGGCTCCAGTTATCGATTCTCGATTCCTATGTGGTGGAGTTGAAGTGGGTCACATGCTCATTTCACAGATAAGAGTAACATTTTATTTTGATTCAATGGTTATTTAAAGTTTTTAAAAGTTTTAAAGCAGTGGTCTCAAACTCAATTCCTGGAGGGCCACAGCTCTGCACAGTTTAGCTCCAACCAGCTCCAACTCACAAGGAAGTTTCTAGTAATCCTGAATACCTTGATTAGCTGGATCTGAGGGTTGTTCCATAAAAGACGCTTAGAAAAGCGGGGATTAAACTCCAAAACCGGACTTGAATGAGCCTAACAAATAAGTTGGGGCTAAAGTGGTTCCATAAAAGGTAATTGATACTTAATAAAGATGACGTATACTTATTTAGAATGCTGAGAATTACAGCTTTTAATGCAATCATTTTTTGGAGGAAGCAAGAATCCCCAGTTTTAAATGAGTGGTTAGATTTAGTTTCTAAAGTACACTATGGAGAGGATAACATGAAATTAAGAGCAAATGTATACATTTTGAAAAGATATGTGCAACTCTAGAATCAAAGAATATTCCATAAAATAAAGGAATATATATTAGCCTACATTAACTACATTTTTATATAACCCAGCTCCCTTTTATTTCTAGTTATTTTTATTTATTGACTTATTTAACATTGAATATTTGATATTTAAATAATATTACTTATGTGTCATTATAAGAGTTTCATATAAATATGTGAATGTTAAATTTAATATTTATTTTTTGTTTTTTGTCTTTTTCCCCTTAAATCATATGTAAAAGTGTCTAACTATGTACTTTTTGGTTATTGTTCTAATTATGTGTTTTTTAGGCTATGTGTTGGTGGGTATTATCACAAAAGAAAAAAAAAGTAGAAGGAAAAAGAAGGAACATTTATTGGGGGAAAATATGATGTCTTTAAAGGAACTGCCCATTTGTATAATTGTGTTTGAATTGAAAGACATAATAAAGTACATAATAAAGTACATAATATATATATATGCTAAAATATTTGTTATTTGGACATTAGATGTGCCTTATTTAGAATTTTAAACCTATGTATTTTTATTATAGCAATAACTGTAAAGGAACTATTGTAATGGGGTAAATCAAATGTAGGCTAATATACTGTCAATTACTAAGCTCAGATTCATCTTACCAGTTAAAATGTAGTCTGTGATTTTGTAATTATTTATTTTTAATTTTGTGATTTTAACTTCTGCTTTAAAAAGCTTTTTTTTTTTTTTTTTGATTGTGTTCTAATGTTCTTCTAATAATCATAAACATGTACTACAGCTGCCAAACAAACCAGAGAGAAATGTATTCATAAATCTTCAAAACAATCTAATTAAATCTTGGGCACAAATCCTTCAGCCAGTAAAAAAAGAAAACCTGTAGTATCTATCTATCTATCTATCTATCTATCTATCTATCTGTAAACAATCAGTGAAAAAGGCTCACTCTATGAACACAATACGTTAAAAAAGTGGCACAATGAGATGACATTAATCTATCTAGGTCTATATTGTCTAATTTATCATTGTAGCCTTAAAGTTGATTTTCTGTATACTGTGTATTTATTTTTGGACTAATAGTGGTTAATAAAGTCCAATAATGGTATGAGAGAGTGTCAGTGACTATGTTTACATGCAGCCAATAACCCGTTCAAAACCGGGATATTAGCAATAACCCGGTCGCGCACGGCCATGTAAACACCGGCAAAAACCCGGATATGCTCATATCCCGGTTTTTAAAAACCCGGATATTACCCCTGGGGTACCCCTTTTCTAACCCGAATATTTGGTCATGTAAACGCGTATCGGCATATCCCCATCAAAAGGAACATTGATTTGTGTTCTGCGCATGTTCTATTCGCAAGGAATCTTGGTCTTTTGAGTAGAGACGGCGCATAAAAAAACCCGCGTGCAGTATACCGGAAGTAAACAAGAAGTAGAGGTTAACATGGCGAGACGCAGCACAGCAACTTTGGAGCGAGAAGGAAAGCGCAAACAAAGGCGATCGCTATCTGCCCCGAACTATTCATTATCCGGGTGCTGCTGCTGTTGTTGTTGTCTTTGGATACAGGAAGAAGAATTGGAAATGACGCATATTGCATCTTAAGGTTGTCCGTACGTCCCGACGCTAACCGTGCGTCGCCGTTTACATCGGGATATTGCCAATTGATTACAAATTCCATGTATACAGGAGTAACTCTCTCTGCTCACGCATGTAAACGGGTTATTCCGAATGTTTCAGAAACCCAAATAGTGACCTTAACCCGACCATAACCCTAATTTTAACAGCTTGTAAACGTAGTTACTGTTTTAAAGTTTCACTTCAGAGCACTTTAGAGCGCTAATGTCTGTTAACATGAATATTTGCAAGCCTCCAAGCACAGACGTCACACTTTAAATCCTACCTGTTGCCTTTCACCATCCACTTATTTAGCTGCTGTCGCATCCCTTGACATACCATCTCCTTTTCCCTATTTCTTTTTCTATTTTTAGCCCCCCACAGCTTTTTTGTTTTATCCATCTTTTTCGCCGACAACTCACTACTTTCGTACCTTCTAATGATGGAATCTCATGAGGGCGACAACAGCAGCTACATATAGAAAATACCAAAAAAATAATACATTTTATTTTTTCACCATCACATTCCCACTTTTTGTGCCACTGACCTGATTGGTTACAAGGTAGTTTGTGAGGTCAGAAACACCAGCGATTTCAAACCGCGTTTTCGAAACTGTCTTTGGTTCCCTGCAGTTTTAAGGAGCAAATACTCAGCAATGGTGTTGACTCATGAATTTACTTTGGTCATGGAGCAAAGTTGTTTGGTCATGGAGTTGAGCAATACCATGGGAAATTTGGTATTGGATCTCATGGAGTTGAGTCATGAGCAGCCTGTCTGACAGTTGTAAGTTTTCTAGTAGCTGTGCCAAGCGAAATCTGAATCATTCCCTTCCGAATCTTGCAGAAACGGAGAGCGTGAGTAGGAGCTGTCCATGAGCTAGGAGCAGGAGCAACTTTATGACTCTCTATGGGCTTCTCCCTTGACTTTATGGCTCCACGTCCCCCCGATTGACTGCGAGCTTCTCCTCCTGTCTATACTGTCATTTCCAGAGAGTCGCGTGGTTATGACGCAATCGTTAGCCTACTTTTACAAAAACTGTTTTTACGGGGCCATAACGTAAGATACAAGGTAATGGAGCCTTTTATACATTGTCGTGTTTCTTTAGAAATAAACAATGGACAAATGGAGTCTTTAACCGCCTCAGATGTAAAGTTATTCGCTGTCAAAGTGACGTCAAAATAAATGGGAGTCAATGGGATGCTAACAGCAGGTGAAGGCTTGTTAGCCAATGGCGACTCCCGGGGGTGGTACGGAATTCAAGGGCTGGATTGACCCCCTGGCTTGTAGGCATAAACTCAGCATAAAATGAGACTATAGGAGACTATTTATGCTGGCCTTCGTCAACAACACGCGCTTTTGCACCACCTGCTGGTGAGCTGGACTAACAGCAGATGGAGAGTATGCTCGGCAATCTACTGCTTTTCCTGCAGTTCCTGGATGTCAACGTAGTATTTTCTGTCGAATTTAAACCACTGAATTTGTGGAAGCGAATTTGCAAAGCGAAATAAAATGGACCGAAAATTGCCTGTTGAATATTATAGGTTGCATTTTTAAACAGTTTGAATATTTTGGAAGTGAAATATGAAAGGTGAATATGGATTATTGAATTTTTAATAATGAAAATGTGTTTGAAATGTTTTTAATTGAAATATTCACAGCTTAAATATTCAACCATGTTGAATTTGAGCCCATAAAAATGCAAGCCCTAAAAATACAATGCATTAAAATGCAACCATGGTTAATGCAATGCCTATTTTTTTCAAGTAGTGCAATTCAACAGGCTTTTTTTTTTTTTTTTACATTTGGCATTATTGTACTTCCATAAATGTGTAGCCAAAACATTAAATCCACACACAATATAATTTTAAAAACCAAAGGATGAGTATCGTGTGGTGTCTTTAGAGATTATTATATATATTTTGCATTTTTAATCGGCAAAAGAGCATTTCATAATAAATAATGTTAGAATTTGGAAAATAATTTAGAGATGGCAAGGGAAGACAAACTTAACTTTGTTTTGTCCTCCTCATGATGAGAGTTTTGATTAGATTAGGCTACATTGTTTGTTTTTAAAGCTCTGAGCAAAATATAAAAATGGCCCATTCTTTTCTTAAAGTCCCCGTGAACCGGAAGTTGCAACTGACTTTATTTCAGTGTTGTGACGTATTTCCGAGAGAAATGGAATACTAAGGCTGGATCCCAAATGGCACACTCCGGCCTTGTGGACCTCCTTCGAGTTCAGACTTGGTGACGTCAGGAAGTGCAGACCTAAGGGGCGCTGGCCTCAAGTACACGCGAGAGTGTATTTTGGGACAGGCTTTATGACATCATGTCACCGAAAGTCAAACAGCCACGAAACTCCTCCCCTTGTTTATCTGATTGGGCGTTCGCAATGATTCCTGGGTAGGTAACTCGTGTGGAGGGTGCGAAAGTGCGGGCTTCGGCGAAGTCCACATCAAGGGCACAAAGGCAGCTCTTGGGACACCCTACGGACTTGTACACTTGGCGGGCACACGCAATTTAAGGCCACGAGACTGCGAGTCCACATGAAGTGTGCCATTTGGGATCCATCCTATGAGGAAAAATAGAGGGCGTGGCTTGTTTTTTCCAGCTGGAAGTGGAACCTGATTGGATCTAGAAAAGTAGGCGTTTCATTCAGGCAGCAGGCTGTAAATTGGAAGGGCGTGGTAAAGGACGTTAAGCCGAAGCCCAATCCGTCAAACTGACATCATCAGAGAAGGGCCGTCATTGCAGAGGGGAGCATTTTCAGATTTTGATTAAAGATTTCTAAGCCAAAAACATTTTTTGTGTGGATTGACTTGCACGGACAAACTGTTCACCACAAAACTAACAATTTGCACTAATAAAGTAAATATGGTCAATTTTGATTTCATGTGTACTTAAGAGGTAAACCCTGCACCCCAGTATGTTTTCTCAGTCCCAAGGCCTTCTATGTGCAACACGTGCGTATAAATGTAAAAAAAAAAAAAAAAAAAAAATAGCCTATTAAAACATCTGATCTAACCTCTAAAAAAGTATTGTCCGGAGAAGGAAACATGGAGACCGGACCTGTAACAATGCTGTAACATATTAAAATTATATTATTGATATACTGTTCAATATTTTAAGGCTGTATTATTTAGAAAAAATGACCAGAGTCTCAGATCAGTTTAACACATGCGGGTCTCCACTTTTATTCTTCCTTGAACCCCCAAACCCATAGCTTCACATACCACCCTCTTCACCCACTGCCCCCTAGAGCATATATTCAGGAACTCCCTAACATATATGGAATTACAAGTCTTTATTCAAACTTGAATATTACATCCCCTTTCTTTGAGAGCTTGGCATACTATGTCAATGAACAAGATGTGGCAACTGTGCAACTCTTTAAGATATAACATATCAGTGCCACAACCAGCATAAAGAACGAAAAGTAAACAACATAATTATATCAACGATAATGACAAATCATTATCATTATTTTTTTTTTATATATATATGGCAGTGATCCGCCTACACCCTTTACAGTTATAGATCAAGGACAACTCTTGGTTTCACTTCACGTCCGGATCTGGTAACGTAACGTGGAGCAACAGAGTCAGTGTTCTTTGTGTCTGTCAGCTTAGGTTGATCCATGGGCACTGTGTGCTGAATGCTCGAAGACATTCCAGGCTCGGCAGTGGTAGGTTGTGCTCTATCTGGCAGAAGGTGACGACGATTCCTGCGGAAGACTTGGCCTCCTGCAGTACTCACATGATAAGACCTGAAGGTATCAGCAGGTTTAATGACTACAGCAGGCTTCCATTTACCCGACTCCTGAATTCGGACTTGGTCCCCAGCCTTTAGTGGTGTGAGTGGTTTTGCTGACCTGTTGTAGTACTTTGCTTGATGTTGTTGCTTTTGCTCACGCCTTGCATGAACATCATTTCCACTGACAGTTACAGGCTGCAACTGTTGGCTGGTAGTTGGTAAAATGGAGCGTAGTCTTCTGCTCATCAATAGTTGGGCAGGTGATCTGAAACCATCCACTGGGGTGTTCCTGTACTCCAACAGGCTGATATATGGGTCTTTCTTGTCCGCTTTTGCTTTGTCCATTAGTGATTTGGCAATCTGCACTGCCTTCTCACTGAGACCATTGCTCTGTGGGTAATGCGGACTACTTGTGACATGCACAAAGTCCCATGTCCGAGCAAAGTTCTCAAACTCTTTTGAGCTGAATTGAGGCCCATTGTCTGAGATGACCTTCTCAGGAATCCCATGTGTTGCAATTGCAAATACTTTTTTTAGTTTCAGGATTACTGCAGCAGCTGTGGTGCTCTTGAGCTTTTCCAAATCAAAGTATCGGCTATAGTAATCTACCACCACGATGTAGTCGTCACTATTCCAAGTGAGTAAATCAGTACCGACAATCTGCCATGGCCGGTTTGGTATAGGATGGCAAATGAGAGGCTCTTTTGCATTTGACATACGACGCTCAAGACAAATGGAGCACTGTTCGACCATGCAGGCGATCTGTTTGGACATGCCTGGCCAGAAAAGAATGTCCCTAGCGCGTTGTTTGGATTTCTCGATTCCCATGTGGCCTGCATGAATGCGTTTAAGCATCTCTTCTCTCAGCTGCATGGGAATTACAATCTTTTCTCCCTTGAAGACCATGCCGCCCATCTCAGATAACTCGTCCCTATGATTCCAGTATTCTAGAATGGCTGTAGGGCATCGCTTTCTTTCAGCAGGCCATCCTTCTTTGATCACTTTCTTTAGCGTGGACATTTGGACATCTCTTTCAGTTTGTTCTTGAATATTGCTGAGCTTCGCATCACTGACAGGGAGAGCGCTGAGTACGGTATGCACTTGCACATCCATCTCCTCACTAAGGCTGTGATCGGCGCAAGGCAACGATTTCCTTGACAGCGTGTCAGCCACTGGAATATTTTTCCCAGGAATGTGTACAATGGTGAAATTGTATTTTTGCAGTTGCCAGATCATCCTTTGCAGTCTTGGTGGTGCTGCAGCTAGTGACTTTCTGATGATCGATTCCAGGGGTTTATGATCGGACTCCACTGTTACGTGCCGTCCATAAACATATTGATGAAATCTTTTGCAACCCCAGAGGATGGCCAGGAGCTCTTTCTCGATCTGAGCATATCTTATTTCTGAGTCTGTGAGTGACTTTGAGGCATATGCAAGTGGTTTACCTTCCTGCAGCAACACTGCACCTAATCCATATTTGGAGGCATCCACTTGCAGTGTGAGGTCTTTGCTTGTGTCGAAAAATGACAACACAGGTCCTGGTTCCCTGGTAATGATGTCTTTCATCCTTTGGAACGCTGCGTCATGTTGCTTGTCCCATACGAACTCATTGTCCTGCCGCAGTAGCTGTCTCAGAGGTGCATTTATGTCTGAAAGGTCTGGTGCAAATTTTGAAAGATAATTGACCATTCCCAGAATTGTTTCTAATTCAGCACGATTCTTAGGTGGAGACATCTCTTTTACGGCCTCCACCTTGTGAGGGTCCGGTTTGATTCCATCTTTGGAAAGACGGTGGCCAAAGTAGCTGACTTCCGGGACACAAACAGTTCTTTTCTCAGGGTTAAGGCGTACCCCTTTTTCTCTGGACCTTTCCAGCATCCTCCTGAGATTATGGTCATGTTCCTCTTTTGTATTTCCGTAGACTAAGATATCGTCCACGATGGCCACAACTCCAGGCAGACCTTCGTAAATCTCATCTATTTTCTGTTGAAAGATGTCCTGGGCTGAGACAATGCCAAAGGGTAGGCGACGGAATCGGTATCTACCGAATATCGTATTGAAAGTGGTCAGTTTCGAGGCTTTTTCAGAAAGCTTGATTGCCCAGTAGCCGGATCTAGCATCCATTACACTGAAGTAACGGGCTCCTGACAACTTTGGTGTGATGTCATCTAGCGTAGGCATAGGATAGTGTGGACGCTTTATAGCCTTATTAAGATCACGTGGATCCAAGCAGACTCTCAGCTTACCAGTTTTGGGCTTTTCAACCACGCACAGGGCATTTACCCAATCTGTCGGCTCTGTCTCTTTCACAATGATATTTTGCTCCTCCATGGAGTCCAGCTCCTCTTTCAGCCGATCTCGCAGGGCGAAAGGAACTCTCCTCGGTGGGTGAATGACTGGCGTGGCTGTTGGGTCCAGCTGAATGTTGCATTCTCCAGGAAATAGACCAATGCCTGTAAACACATCAGTAAATTCATCTACAATCGACTCAGAATCTTTCTCTGGGGAGGATACAGACAGCACCAGCTTAATCATGTCTAAGTCCAAACATGCTTTTAATCCAAGCACGGGTGGTGACTGGGTGTCCACAATGAAAAAGTCTAGTGGCATGGCATTCTCTTTATATTTGCAGTGCAGTTGGCAGGTGCCTTTAACTGACAATGGCTGTCCACCGTATCCTGTGAGCTTTTTGTGAGTTTGCTGCATCCTTGTTTTTGGTGTAAATTTTTTTAAGTCTCTTTGAGGTATTACATTAACCTGAGCACCCGTGTCCAGTTTGAATTTCAACGGCAAACCGTATTCTCTTATTTCAATCTCAACAAAAGCTTGCTCTGATGAAGTAAATGTGTTTGCATTTGTGACACAGTCAATAAAGAATTCACTACTCACGTCTGGGTATCCAGCTTCATGTTTGTTTTCACTTACACAGTGCACAGATTTCGATTTTGACTTGCAAACCTTTGCGAAATGGTTCCACTTTCCACATTTCGCACACTGCTTTCCCTTTGCTGGACATGTCTCTCTCCTTTTGTGTTCTTTCCCGCAGTATCCACATATTTGGAGGTGTTCTATGTGCACATTGTTTGTTTTTGAGTTTTTCTGAAAGCTCTGACGTGTTTTTGCATGCTTTCCTATAGTGTGCACATGTTGCGCATGCTCTGCATTTGTGCTGCCGGTGGCCATACTTTTCATCTGTGCCTGCGCAATCTCATGCGATCTGGCAATGTCGATTGCTTTTTCTAATGTTAGTTCGGCACCCTGATTGAGTAATTTCTCCCGAACATGTGGGGAATGTATGCCGAAAACGACACGGTCTCTCACCATCTCATCTGGATTAGTGTAGCCACAGTCTTTAACAAGCAGTCTGAGTTCAGTGACAAACTGATCAAATGTTTCCGTGGCGCACTGCATTTTCTCATTAAACTTGTATCTGGCAAAAATTGGGTTCGCCTTTGGTACTACGTAAGCTTCAAATTTGTCGTAGTAAGTTTTGAGCAACTTAGCTTCATCCTCAGTGAGAGTCCATGTGTTATAGATATCCCGGCCTTTCTCTCCAATCCATAAGAGCAGGTAGCTGCATTTCTCCGTCTCCTCCTTGCGGCGAAACGGCCCCGAAAACATCAGTTCAACGTGCTGTTTAAACTTTCTCCATGCATCGGGAAGATTCTGTGACTCCCAATCCATTCGCGGTGCAGGCACTCCGGCAGCATCCATCTTCGCGATTCACTCTGACACCATGTATTATTTAGAAAAAATGACCAGAGTCTCAGATCAGTTTAACACATGCGGGTCTCCACTTTTATTCTTTCTTGAACCCCCAAACCCACAGCTTCACATACCACCCTCTTCACCCACTGCCCCCTAGAGCATATATTCAGGAACTCCCTAACATATATGGAATTACAAGTCTTTATTCAAACTTGAATATTACAGGCAATAAGATCAATTTACTGGGGCATGATCAAAAGGCACCGAATACCATTTATCAAAGCACAGTGAGATATTCTGTTTACCTTTCTGTATCTCTGCAAGTGCATAGTTGTTGGCCTCCAATAGTCTATGTCTAAACCATGTGTCTATATAAAGCTTCTATAGAGCTGGTAAGTCCTGTCCATCCGTAAAACCCCAAGTGGACCTCTAGGTTGAAAAATCGTCAATGCAAGTGAATGTGAGAAAATAATTATTTTCTGGTCCCGTTTGAATTGTGCCATGAATGTGAACATATGTTGTCTGTGAACTTTTTATGTAATTTTTCATGTTACGAGTTTGACAGTGTATTGTATGATTCTTTGGCTAGCAGTTGTGGAAAAGACATAACGAGAAAGACTACATGTCGCCTATGTGACGTCACCCCATAACACATTTTCCCTCCACTTGTCAAATCGGGTCAAATCACGGTGATGCTGCGATAATCTATGGAGACCATTTTTTACAGTCTATGATGGAGACAGATCGAGATGCCTGTGTGTTTTGTACCCAAATGTCACCATTCAAACAAAATGGGCTGTTCTTTCTTCAGACAGTATGTATATAAAGCTACGAATGAATAAAGATGAGTTCATCATTCATCAGACCGGAAAAACAACATATTTACATTACGGTTCTGACATGCGGATGTTGGGTTTGTATTGACTGCCCTCTAGCGGTGTTGTAGCGGCTGTGACATGATCGGATGTTTACGATCTCCACGGTGACCATTACCTGTCTTACGAACACATATCCAGTTATAAGCAAACATGAGCGACTCGGTCACTATGAAGGACTAAAAATGACAGAACGAAAAATAAATAAATAAATAAATAAAAGTAGAAATAAATAAATAAATGCAGAAATAATAGTAAAAATATATACATTTTGGTAATATAAATGGCTATTTCTGTATTTTTACATGTATTTATTTATGCATTTATGCATTTCTATATGTATTTATTTATGTATTTATACATTTATTTATATATTTATGTATTTAAATATTTATTTATTTATATATTTATATATGTATTTATTTATACATTTATTTATTCCTACATTTATTTATTTATGTATTTCCACATTTCTACATTTATTTATTTCTGTATTTCCACATTTCTACATTTATTTATTTCTGTATTTCCACATTTCTACATTTATTTTCCCTGCGCGTGTATGCTAATTGACCAATGGCTAAACCACGCCCCCAAACGCGATGAGCCAATCACAGTACGCATAGCTAACCCAATACATAGTTCCCACATGATGTCACAACATACGGGCATTTGCCGACCCGGCGCCATTTCTGAGGGCAGAACACAACATTCTTACAATGCAGAACATGAGAAGAAGAAGCTGAAACGGAAATTTTGTGATTAAAAAGTGAAAATGGTCATCTCCTGCTGGGTCAATGGATGTTCCAATCGTGCCGGAGGTTCAGTTAAATTTAGTTTTTTAGCATTTGCCGACCCGGCGCCATTTCTGTGGGCAGAACAATAGTAAAAGAAGCTGAAGCGAGTTAATTTTGTGATAAAAAGTGAAAATGGTGATCTCCTGCTGGGTCAATGGATGTTTAAATCGTGTCGTAGGTTCAGTCAAATTTGGATTTTACAGTATACCCGTCATTAGACTTCGTGAATGTGAGAAGATTAAGCTTTTGTCAGAACAACGACGGAGGTTATGGCTGGCGAGGATAAACAGGAAAGAAACTCCCTCAAAACACGCAAGAATTTGTTGTTTTTTATTGCGAGTGTACACAAATATAAGTTAACACTTTGCAGTTTGAATTATGTCCTGTATGAACAAAATGACGAGATATTAAAAACATACAAAAACAACATTGTTTCCACTGTTCGATCGCGCCCGCGACTCTCTCACTCTCACACACACACACTCACACACACACATTCCAGCACGACAATCTCAGATTATGTCCCTAAAGAACCGCGTATAAAGTAGTTCTGCATTACATTAATTAATTTGCACGCGAGTTTTATTTATTTTCATACCGTGTATATTCATATTCATGCACATATTTCCAGGCTCGGAATTGCTCACATGTATTAAAACTCCTAGCCAATACCAGATAATGATACACATGATAATACTGTATCTGAGGCAAAGCTGCATAATCAGTGCTCAGTGCTTCCTTTGTTAGCGCATACGGATCCACACCATTTATGACTGAAATTTTCGCATTGTACCTCTCTCTGTCTTGTGTTAATAGAGTCTCTTTATAATCTCTGTCACTTTGTCTCTTCATGATTTTTGTAACATTATAAATGGAAAGAAATATTCGAAATTTGCTTGTAAAACTCATAGACAGTATGGTAAAACATTGTAAACACAGCAGCTTTTGCCCTCAAAGATGGCATCTCCGGGGAGGTCACGTGACATTAATTGGCCTGTGGGAACTATGTATACACTTGGACATTCTCTGCTTCCTCTTCCATTGCAATGCATTGCGGTTATCAGTTTTCATTCGTTTTTACGTTTTTTCTTGTCATTTTGGCTTTTAAACAGCGCGTGTGTGTGTGATTTTGGTTGGGTGACAGTTGTAGGTTACAGTTTGACAAGAGTTTACAGTTTGACAAAAGCACAATGTTGTGTTTTACACAAATATAAGTAGGCTAAACACTTTGCAGTTTTAATTATGTCCTGTATGAACAATGATATAGGCTACTTATTTCTGGTTACAATGTAGTCTATTACTTGTGGTGAACATTAAAAAAATTCATACCGTATGTAAAACTGTGGGAACCTTTTCTGCTATCTAGCAAAGGATATGGATGGGCGATATGACCAAAATCTCAATTTTACTTCACAGTAACACTATCATGGTTTCACAATTCTCAATATTAGTTTTGATTCCACAGCATAACCTGAATTTCAAACTCTTCTGAGTGTTTTTTTTTTTTTTTTTTTTTTTTTTTTGCAGGTAGTCCAATGCTTTTTAAGTAATTTTGTTTATTTTATGTAAAGTTTATTTGTTTCTATAAGTTTATTAAAATTAGAAAGTGTATCTAAAATTTAAATTTATAATTAATTTAGATTAATTTGACACTATTTACCCCTTTTTGATTATTATTTTTTATGTACAATAAAACTAAAAGCTGAAGATTTTTGTGGAGTATCATTCATCGGTGTTTGTTTTTCCACTCCAACGTTCCAATAATTCCTGCCCACTAAAAGCTGCACGGATAAATTTGCTTACCCCACAAATAGGCCTATCTATGTAAAGGATTTAGAAAAAGTTCCATCAATTCACACTTTATATCATCGCTATATGATATGTAGTGTCTTATTACATGGCTTGGTTGAATTCTAATGTAGAATGAGGTCTGTTATTTCTTGATAACAGACCGCTGCGAAGTATAACACACTGTTACCATGAAAAACAGAGCGTTGCTATGGACGCAGGATTCTAACCGTAGAGATGGAACGGACTATTTTCTTTAGCGGAAGCAATACAATCGTTTTTAAATCAATAAACTCTTTTTTAAATCAATATTTTGTGTCAAATTATTGATTTATTTGGTAGGTAGCCATGTAATAAGCAGGATAATGTAGCTTCGCGTCGGGGTCCCGATCAGCCTGTCGGGGTTGTATTCACTATAACAACCGCCTCGCTCTACATTATCCCTTACATATCAACCAGCCCTAACATGCAGTAATGCTTTAATAAGGTTGCCCCTGGACATGAGTTTATGGAGGTAGGCTAAAGACTACCACTGCTTAATAGAATTAAAAAAAAAAATTCTGTTGCTGTCAGTATTGTTTTGGGAAATTAGGCTACATTAAAGTGCAATGGTCTCGTTTCAAAAGCATTGGTCAATATGCTTGCGTCGACTTCACTGTAGCCTATATGTGCCCTGCTTCCTTTCCGTGAGTTCTGACCGAAAAATGGAAAATATCAAGCGCTTCCGTTTCAGAGTCCCTGTTTCATGTTTGTTAGCCCAGGACATTTTACAAATCCAGACCAAACGATGTTCTACGGCCATGTCCGGAATAAAGATTAGCCTATCCATGTCACACAGTAAGATTTAGGATTTTGACCATATACCTCGCAGTCACAGACAGTATCAACGTCAGTGAGCTATACTTATTGTATTTTGCCACAGGGTGTCACTGTGGCCTCAACCCTTCGCCTTCGCTTACTCTGAGCTCGATTGCTATGTCTGAGGTAAACCACGCCCTCCTCATTACCCTACGCAGGAATAAATGTAGGAAGAAATAAATGAAGAAATAAATAAATGTAGAAATACATAAATGTATAAATAAATAAATGTAAAAATAAATAAATGTAGAAATAAATAAATGTAGAAATGAATAAATGTAGAAATAAATAAAAGAATAAATAAATAAATATGGAAAAAAATAAATATATACATAAATAAGGAAATAAATGTATAAATAATTATTTTCTTTTTTTGCTTTTCTATGTATATTTATTTATATATTTATTTATTTATTTTTTACATTTATTTGTATATTTATTTATTTTTAATATTGGCAGCTTTGGAATTCCATATTAAATAGTCTATGTCTAAACCACGTGTCTATATAAAGCTTTTATATAAAGCTACCAATGAATAAAGATGAGTTCATCATTCATCAGACCGGAAAAACAACATATTTACATTACGGCTCTGACATGCGGATGTTGGGTTTGTATTGACTGCCCTCTAGCGGTGTTGTAGCGGCTGTGACATGATCGTATGTTTACGATCTCCATGGTGACCATTAACGTTACCTGTCTTACAAATAAAACACATAACGTTTATCCAGTTATAAGCAAACATGAGCGACTCGGTCACACGCACATTTCAGAAGAAAAATGAGGGCAGAAAGGACTTCAGACAACAGAGGACATATGATTATTTGTATGGTGAGTTACACAGTTGCAAATCATTATTTGACTTTTACAATATAAATATATTTTAGAAAAAATGAGATAAGGCTATTATGGGTAGCCTAAGTTATATATTGTGCCGTTTATCATAAAAAAGTATTGAATTGTGGGTGATGGTGCTGTTTTTAGATCCAGTATATACATTGTCAGCTGATGTGGATCACGCCAGGGAAAACTTCCGTGCTCAGGCTTCACTGGATCGAGTGGTAAGGCGGTGTGATAATAACTTACTCATCCTTGCACTGCAGCCACGTTTGATTTTGTGCTGCAGTAGAAAACACTGGAGACCGGAGAAACACACGCTTCGCAAAGTCTTGTTTAAGTTATCTTCCACTGCAACTGAAGTTCATGTTTGGTTAACTCTGGCTGACGTGGGATTTGGCGAAAACACATTTTTTTGACCTAAAAGAAAAGGGCGAACTTGATGCATTTGTATTTGAACTACATGTAGGCAGAGATGGGCATAAATACATGGAAATGTATTTAAAATACAAATCCAAAATACTGTGTGAAAAAAATGTATTTAAATCCAAATCCAAAATACTGTTTGAAAAATGTATTTAAATACAAATACAAAATACTGTTTGAAAAATGTATTTAAATAAAAATACAAAATACTGTGAAAATTTTTTTTATTTAAATACAAATACAGTATTTTGTAATTTGAAAATACACAAAATTGGCCATCCAGTGCAAGTATAGTGAATGAAGAAACTACATGGGCCTACTGACTTTTTCCATTCCTAACCACACCTTTCTTTCTTTCTTTCTTTCTTTCTTTCTTTCTTTCTTTCTTTCTTTCTTTCTTTCTTAAACTTATGCAAAACAGCAGCCGCCATTTATATAGGCTACTTATTTCTGGTTACAATGTAGTCTATTACTTGTGGTGAACACTATTAAAAAATACTATATGTATTCGCTACAACAACCGCCTCGCTCTACATTATTCCTTACGTATCAACCAGCCCTAACATGCAGTAATGCTTTAAACACATTTGACAAGCTAGTTGATAAAAATCAATAACCGGTCAAGACTGATTGGCTTATGCTATTTTCCCACTTGTCTGTGCTCTTTTATTCTTTCATATTAACTGAAGTGAATAAGCACTATTTTAACTTTAATTAACAAGTAGAACTGATCTTGACATTCTCACCTTAGAAAAAAAAAGACTTCATTTCGGCTGCAGGGGTGGTATCGATCGCACCCTTTGCCAGTAAGGTGGCAAACTCCGTACGCATGACAGGGGCATTGCCACCCACCATGGTATAGCAGACTCCCCGGAAGCGGGGAAGAGACCGTACGAACTGAATCGCATAGCCGAATCCTGATGGTTCTCGTGAGCCAGCGGGACAGATTAGAAAGCTCTAGCCAGGCTCCCAAAAACTGAACCAGTGGGGTCATGTGAACCACAAACGTACCCACGATGGGGCAGCGACAGGGGAGGCCAGGGAAGGACGAGCATTCCGCGGCGACCTTCTCTGACAGGAGTCTTGCGACAGAGGGGGACGAGAGTGGCGAGGCGGAGCGTCGCATACTGCCATCCGCGGCCTCTGGGGGTTCAGAGATGGGAATGTCAGTTCTTTCTTTAAGGGAGAACAAAATATTCTCCAACGGGGGAAGGAGTGGCCCTGCAATCACCTCCTGTGAAGAACTGCAACCCATCTCTGAGCTGCCCGTAGCAGGAGCGCCACTTTGCCTGGCGTTTGGCAGGCTGTGGGGCTGATACGGGCTGGGGCGCCTTCCTGCGGCTACCTCCAAGGTGCGGCCCGGGTGAAGGCTGCTGCTGGGGCTGGGCGGGAGGAGCGGGAGCCACAGGAAGGTGTTAGGCTGTGCCCCGCTCACCCTTGAACATTCAAGGTTTGATAAAAGCATTCTGTAACTTTCAGAACTAACCGTCCTTCCTAGAAAAAAAAGTACATTTAATTAAAGTAAACTGGAGAAACATATTGTACTGTACTTCTACTACTTTTTGACAGCTTGTTTCATTCTAAGAGTCGGAGAAACAGTGTACAGTGGTCATAAAACACTAAATTATGTCTGGTGTTGTGCAAAAAATGTAACAAACATTATAAGTGTGACAAAAAATACATGATATGACCAATGATATGTCATTTTAAGTGTACAAACAATTGTGTTTTGTTTCTATTAGCGGAAGGTCCCAGAGTTTAACAGCATGTTTAGTAACCTTGCACACCACCCCTCTTACACCTTACGTCTTGAATCCACTGACCCTGTGCCTGCATTTATTGACCGGCGTTGGCGGGGCATCGCTGAGCAGAGGAGGCAGGCCCTGCAGCGACTGACAGGGTAAAATACACCTGAACACCATATGAAGACAATAGTTGCCTACTTTACAAATACTATAATAGATCATGGGTGAAGGACAAAAAAATTAGTGAATGAATTTTGACTGAAGAAAACTAAGCCTGGTTTCATTACCACTCTTTTTGCATTGTGACATTTTGCATTTTTAAGCACATTTCCCTCACAAATTCTCCACCAAATGATTTGGCTGTTTGTTTGTTTGTTTATTTATTTATTTGGGATACAGTATTGCTTCTTCATTGTTTGTGGATTATATTTAGGATATTTGAATCTGTTATCTTGCTCTACTACAACAAAAGAATAAGTGAGTTTAGCTGGTTGAGTTGCGTTATGTGTTGAAACTCACTGTTATGGTTGGGGGCGTGACTTTTCCAAAACACACTCGAAGCGGTTGACCAATTACAACACACTGGTCCAGCTGACCAATCAGAGCACATTGCACTGGAAGGAGGTTCTTCATAGAGACAGGAACTAAAAAGAGCATTACTGACAGACTGGGAAGAGAGGAGCTATAACAATGAAAAATATATGAAAATTAATCTTTTTGTTTTTCAAAATCAAGCATGCAAACCTATTCTAGAAGACCCAAAAACAAAATCAAGACTTTGAAAAAGGGCATTATAGGTTCCCTTTCATTTCTTTAAAAAATGATATGTATTATATATTATTATATTAAATATATATATATTACTGACACCAAACTTTTAACGGCATGTGTATGCTGTAATTGCATATTAATTAATCTTTATATTTCTGTGTCTGTGTAAGGGTTCTGTCTGGGGTTCATGTCCATAGTCAGAACCCTGATGATGTGACAGGAGTGGACCGATGGAAGTTTTTCAAACGGTAAGACACACACATATGCAGCAAAATGAGTGTGGGTGACACCAACTAAACATTTTGATCTAGCTAGAATTATTTGAACAGTTAAAGCATATAATAAACAAAAATAATGAAATAATCTTTCCCTGTCCTTCTCCCTTTTTTCTCCCATTGTCTTTCTCTCAGTCCTCTTATTCCTTTTGCTCAACAGATTCCTTCTGATGTTGTGTTTGCTTTGTCAAAGTAAGTCATGAGGTGCTTGTCACTTCAGCCTTGATCTGTCAATAAAGTTATTCTAGTCTATATGATCTATCAAATACTTGACTTTATTATATCTTTCTATGAGTCTGTCTAATTTTCTCACAGATCTGACCTCCTTTCTGCTCCTAATGGAGATGATAAACAGCCCCCCACTCCGTTCCACCGGAGCGTGGGAGTTCAGACTGACTATCGGGAGAGTGAGACACAGACAGACCCCTACACTCCAGACCATGTGGTTCGTCCTGGGACAGCCTCCCCTGAGCTGCTCACACTGGCCACACTCACATGGGGTAAACCACATAAATATAATATAGTTGACAATGAGATCCGTTCATACCAAAAACTATAACTGTTACTATAACGATAACTGTAAAGTTTTAATAATTGTTCTAATTCTATGAGAATAGGGAAGTCCACACCACAACTATAATGATAACAAAACAGAATAGCAATATCATTGGAATCACTTTCAGAACATTTTTCCAGCTGAAAACCAATAAAAACATTAACAGCCAATCAGAATCCACCCAAGTTTAAAGAGCTTGAGCATTTAAAGTCACCTTGAAATCAAAATGGACATGCTTTTTAAAGGAATTAATTTTTTTTTTAAATTCATGTTCCCTAACCTTTAATCAACATAACTTCTCTTCTCTGATGATGTTTTTCTCGGCGTGAGGGCTGGATAGCCTGTCAGTCACATGACATCACAGCAATAGTAAACCACAACCATCCAATGATCCAATCAATTCCCGATAAAGAAAGTTCTTGTTCGAGAAGCCGTTTCACTTGGATATATGTCACAATAGGGAAGAAAATATAAGTTATATTTATACAGTAGTTAATGTTCTTGGTGTGAATGGCCTTATCACTGGTTGTTTTCCAGGCTGTGGGCTGCCTGCAGGGCTAGCGGAAGTGGAGATGATCGAGAGGGCGAGAATGAAGAGAGCATGGGAGGCAACTCTGCCCCCGCTGGATGACCTCTCTCAGCTTGACAAAAGAAGAAGGATGATGGAGGAGATGGAGAGGAAAGAGTGGGCCTTCAGAGAAGAGGAGATTGAAAAGTGAGCACTACCTGAAGTAACAAAAAAATGTTAACCTGAAGTTTGCCAAAAAAATGTTTAAGTAAATGTGAATCTTTTGAAGAATATCCTGACCACTCTCTTCCATATAATAACAGTGGACTGGGTTTGTCAATGTCCAAAATGACAACTTAAAGGACAAGTTCGGTATTTTACACTTAAAGCCCTGTTTACAGATTGTTTCTGATGAAATAGAACGGTTAAGATTAAAATTTGGACACATGCTGCTGGCCCGAGAATTTTAGGTTTATATACCATATGCATTTTTTGGGGATAAACAAATTAATTTAACAACAGTATAATGAAATACTATCTGTACTTCTGCAATGCACAAACACATGCTGACTTTTGTTTTACTTGTGCTTTATTAGGCTGCAGGAGGCACGACAGACCCTTCTGGTGCAGCTCTTGCGTCAGAGGGAGGAGAAGCAGGAGGAGGTCAAGATGGAGCGACTGGAAGTGAGCTTTTCCCAGCTCCAGCAAGAGAAGGATGCGCGGATTAAGAAGATACGCAAAGACTACATCATATGTGAGGCCACAGTTAGATAAATAATCATCATAATGAAGTACTTAAAAAGGGCCCATTTTTTACGTCAGTCCTCATGAAATCAGAATTGACGTTTTGTTGCTTTTAGACCATGTGTGTTTGCTTTGAGACCATACACTATATATATTACAGGGATGGAATTTTTCTAATATTTAATGCATGTATTTTATAATGTAAATATATGGTCTGACGCGCTGTGTGTTTTAGAATGAGTGTGGCATTTTGTTAATTTATACGCAAGCAGCTCATGACCCAGTGTTTTCAGTCTCAGGCGTGCATTGAAAAATGCAATTCCCAAATTTGTAACGAGAATTTATAAATATGTTGTCAACAAAAGATAAGCTTTAAGGTCTCCCAGCAGTTTTCCGCCCAAATATAAGCTCTGTAGTTTAATGTTTCAAAGCAAAGAAGACAGCCATAGATATTTTTATTGTAATTTGACTGTTGTTCTGTTAAATAAAATGCTAATTATTATTATTATGAATGTACAATAGTATTATTGCATTAGTAATATACACTGCCCGTCGCAGTTTGGATTTAAATAGGCAAATACAAGAGTTTATGACTGGATCATTATCGCAGTGATTATTATGTTTCTAGCATGTTAAATGTTTGGCAACAGGTCTTCTAACCCTAATTGATGGAGTGTGTAGCTTTTCATTTCTTAAACAACCACGTAGGAAGACACATCATGGCCATATTCCAGGATGACAGTGTCAAGATTCATCAGGCTCAAACTGAAAGAATGTTAGAGGGAGCATGAAGAGTAATTTTCACACATGAATTGGCACCTCTGAGCCCAGAACTTAAATTGTCTCTTAACTCTTGCATTGTCAGTACAAGATTTTGACCAAAAATTGATGCACCTCTTAACACTGCTTGAAGTGGGCCGGTATGCACCTGTACTGCGTAATAATAACACCACCCCTAATCCTAACCCCTCCACCACAACTAATCCTAAACCTATCAATACTAGTATACATCGCACTTTCAGAGCCGTACAAACTAAACGGATCAATTGTCTGCACAATATGACTGAAGCGCGGTTAATATGATTGTGCATGATTGGCGCACAAATCACTATAGAACGTCTCGGTTACATATGGTAA
The DNA here is from genome assembly GCA_021464565.1 of Rutilus rutilus. Classification (NCBI taxonomy): domain Eukaryota; kingdom Metazoa; phylum Chordata; class Actinopteri; order Cypriniformes; family Leuciscidae; genus Rutilus; species Rutilus rutilus. The sequence continues at coordinate 15,955,825 of JAJAQA010000009.1, forward strand.
CCCTCGTTCCCTGAGGGAGGGAACGGAGACGTACGTCGTCTGGTGACGGACGAATAGGAATCTCGCTAGAGAGGCCAATCTACTTTGAGTGAAACTACTGTAAAACAAGCCAATACACATTGGCGTGCAATCATTTTTTATCAGCTGTGCAGCCTCGCAGCGCAGGTATTTAACGAGCAGCTGGTGCGATTGCACTTCAGTTTTTTGCTGAGGAGCCAAGCCTGAAAAGCTGGTCGCCCCGGCGGGTAGCAGCAGATGTGGCGACGGGATGTACATCTCCGTTCCCTCCCTCAGGGAACGAGGGTTACCATATGTAACTGAGACGTTCCCTATCGTCCGGTCACTACGACGTACGTCGTCTGGTGACGGACGAATAGGAATCCCTACCAAAGCGCCACAGCTGCTGCACCCCATACAGTGAGATTATTGGATAACACTGGGAAAGCGTGCCCGATCTGAGGGAGGGGAACGCTGCGGGAGCCACATTCTTAAGGAGAGTTATGTGGGAATAGACATATGGACTAACCCAAGGGTTGTACTGCATATGAATAGAGGGTGACTTAGCCCAAGGGAAAGACACAGGCTTCCGTTTAGGAGCAACCGTGGAGAATACACACATGGGATCCCCGTAGGATCAACCATGTGTGACCCAGCCTAGACCCTGTTCTCAAGGATTCAGCGGATAAAGGCCTGGCACTGGACGCTCCGCCATGTCCGTGCCGAGGGTGTTGGAGGACTCAACAGGTTTTGACTCTGGAGCAATAAGGATGCACAGTAGGATGCAGCAAGCCAACAGAGCCGGTACTCTCAGTGCTTCTACCCGTTTAGGGTGAGAACACGGGAGGACACGGGCTCTACACGTAGGCTATAGTATCTAGCGAACGTGTTAGGTGTCGCCGAGCCCGCAGCTCTACAGATATCTGTTAGCGAGGAGCCACGTGCCAGCGCCCATGAGGATGCAACGCCTCTCATGGAGTGTGCATGCAACCTGAGCGGGCAGGGCATGCCTTGAGCATGCCTTGATCCACTATCCAGTGGGCCATCCTCTGCTTGGAGACAGCCTTTCCCTTCTGCTGGCCTCCGTAACAGACAAAGAGCTGGTCTGAGGTCCTGACACTTTGAGTTCTGTCTGGGACAGAGCAAAGCCAGGGCTGGGTCTGCCTCCTCCAGGGGCAGCGCTTGCAGGTTCACTACCTGATCTCTAAAGGGAGTGGTAGGAACCTTGGGCACATAGCCAGGCCGAGGCCCGAACTCTAGGCACGATTCGTCGACCGAAAATGCTTGCAGGTCCCCTACCCTCATGATCGAGGCCAGTGCAATCAGTAGCAAAGTCTTCAAGGAGAGAAGCTTTAAATCTGCTGACTGCAAAGGCTCAAAGGGAGCATCCTGAAGTGCTCGAAGCACCAGGGAAAGGTCCCAAGAGGGTATGGAAGGGGGACGAGGAGGATTTATTCGTCTCGCCCCCTCTAAGGAACCTGACGACCAGGTCGTGCTTTCCCACTGTTTTGCCATCTATGTGGTCATGATATGCTGAAATAGCAGCAGCATGTACTTGGTGGAGGGAGACAGCCTTTGCTCCAACCCTTGCTGCAAGAAGGAAAGCACTGACCCTATCGAACATCTTCGGGGGTCCTCTCTGCGGGAGGAACACCACTCGACGAACAGGTTCCACTTCAAGGCGTACGCACGTCTCGGCGACGTCGCTCGCGCAGAAGTGATGGTGTTAAGTACCTCTGGGGGTAAGTCACCTAGAACCTCCGCATCCCGTCCAGGGCCCAGGCATGGAGTTTCCAGAGGTCTGGACGAGGGTGCCGAAGGGTGCCCCGTCTCTGAGTCAGAAGATCCAAAGCGCAGAAACGGCCTGTGTCTAGGAAGAATCGAGACACGAAAGTACGTGTCCTTCAGGTCGATCGCTGCAAACCAATCTTGGGGACGGATGCATTCGAAAATGCGTTTCTGTGTGAGCATTTTGAACGGTAGCTTGTGAAGGCTCCGATTCAAAACTTGCAGGTCAAAGATCAGTCGTAACCCACCACCTTTCTTGGGTACAATGAAGTAGGGACTGTAGTGCCCTGACCTCATATCGGCTGGAGGGACCGGCTCTATCACGTCCTTCGCCAGTAGGACTGCTATCTCCGCGCGCAAGACATGGGCATCGGCTGCTCTCACTGTAGTGGAGTGGATGGCCCAAAACTCGGGGGGACGCCGGGCGAACTGAATCGCATAGCCGAGCCTGATGGTACGAATGAGCCAGCGAGACGGACTGGGGAGCGCTAGCCAGGCTCGCAGAGACCGTACAAGCGGGACCAAAGGGACCGTAGGCGTACCCAGAGTGGGGCAGCGAGGTGGAACACAGGGGCTCGGCTCGGGAGGCTCTCTCTGGGAAGCGGCCCGTAGCGGAGTCTGAGTGTGCTGTGCAACACTTACCTGGTTCCACGAGGCCGGAGGTGCAGGAGGCGGCTTGGTTGCGTTCTCGAACTGCACACTGCTGCCTGCTGGCGATAGAAGAGGCGGATGAGAGTGGTGAGGATTCTCTCCCCCTACTGCTCTCCAGGCCCTCTTCGGACCCAGAGACGGAAGAAACTGCTCTTTTATTGAAAATTTGGGTACCGCTGGTTTTGAGGCCAGCGGCGGAACAAAAACATAAGGAAAACAAGGATTTTCCAACCGGCCCTCTTCCGGGGGATGGAGCGATGCGGTCATTGTCTCCTGGAGAGCAGTCCCTGCCATCTCTGGGTCGCCCGTCCTAGGGACCCTTGTTCCTGGCTTTGCCGCCCTTCTTAGCGGGGTCCTGGACGGGTGGGGCGGCCCATCTGCGACTGGCTCCACGGCACCGTTTAGATGGAGGCTGCTGCGGCGGCGCGGGAGCAGGGGCAGACGCAAGAGGCCGCCCTCGGCGACAAGCAGACTGAGTGGCCGCAGGCGGTGGGGTGGGGGCAGCAGCTGGTTCTTCAGTGCCTTGGCCTGATGAACCTGCAGCAACGCCATGGCGTGCACGGCAGAGGGAGCTTCCCCACAGGCCTTATAAGCCTTGCCGGTTAGATCCGACGAGTACTTACAGGACCGGGAAGGAAGACACGGTGCTCCGCGCCAAGTGGAGTTAGGGCACAGTTGCATGGCAACAGCCCGTTCCACTGGCGGGATACGCGTGTATCTCTTAGCATACAATGGGTACATGACTCATCCACAAATGCTGCCTCAGCGTGTTTAATGCCCAGACACACGAGGCAGCGTTCGTGACCATGCCCTGAGGATGGTCTTTTGACCGAAAGCTTGGTGATTCAATTTGCTTAAAGGATTTAAGTGTGCAGACAGTTTATTTATTTTTTGAGATCTTCAGTCTTGTTTGTCTGGCACATTGGTGATCGTGAGTGCAGTGTAACTCCTTCAATATAATTTAAATAATAAAATATTCTGTAAATAATAATAATAATAACATATTATTAACAAAATAACAAAATAATTATTGTTGTTGTATAGTCATATTGAATTGAAAACTGTACTAGCACTAGACTTTTATTCTGTTGGTTTTTATGAGTCATGATAAAAAGTCATCATTCCCAAAATCACTTATTTAAAACTAAATAAAGCATAGCATGTATTGAGAGCTGTCAGGGCATTTTGGGGTTTAAATCAGATTATCTGTTTAAATCAGATTACCCTCATTTATAAAAATAAGCATTTAAAAACTGACATAATTTGAACTAACGTCTTTCTGTTTCTCACAGCAATGCGGAAGCTTCTTGCAAAGCGCAAGAATGTGGAGGGAAAGCTGGAGAGACGTGATATTATAAAGGATTATTCTGATTATGGGTCTCAGACATACGCTCCTCTGTCTCGGTTTGGCCAGATCCCCGAGCGAAATTCCAACCGCTATGTGGTGAAGAGTCCCTTTCTCAGCACGTATCAAGGTCTGCTTCTGCTTGCACATCAGCTAGCTTGATT
>JAJAQA010000009.1:15960009-16024323 GCA_021464565.1 Rutilus rutilus
CAGTGGGCCATCCTCTGCTTGGAGACAGCCTTTCCCTTCTGCTGGCCTCCGTAAACAGACAAAGAGCTGGTTCTGAGGGTCCTGACACTTTGAGTCTGTTCTGGGAAGAGGCAAAGCCAAGGGCTGGGTCTGCCTCCTCAGGTGGCAGCGCTTGCAGGTTCACTACCTGATCTCTAAAGGGAGTGGTAGGAACCTTGGGCACATAGCCAGGCCGAGGCCCGAACTCTAGGCACGATTCGTCGACCGAAAATGCTTGCAGGTCCCCTACCCTCATGATTCGAGGCCAGTGCAATCAGTAGCAAAGTCTTCAAGGAGAGAAGCTTTAAATCTGCTGACTGCAAAGGCTCAAAGGGAGCATCCTGAAGTGCTCGAAGCACCAGGGAAAGGTCCCCAAGAGGGTATGGAAGGGGGCGAGGAGGATTTATTCGTCTCGCCCCCCTAAGGAACCTGACGACAGGTCGTGCTTTCCACTGTTTTTGCCATCTATGTGGTTCATGATAGAGACAGCCTTTGCTCCAACCCTTGCTGCAAGAAGGAAAGCACTGACCCTATCGAACATCTTCGGGGGTCCTCTCTGCGGGAGGAACACACTCGACGAACAGGTTCCACTTCAAGGCGTACGCACGTCTCGGCGACGTCGCTCGCGAGAAGTGATGGTGTTAAGTACCTCTGGGGTAAGTCACCTAGAACCTCCGCATCCCGTCCAGGGCCCAGGCATGGAGTTTCCAGAGGTCTGGACGAGGGTGCCGAAGGGTGCCCCGTCTCTGAGTCAGAAGATCCAAAGCGCAGAAACGGCCTGTGTCTAGGAAGAATCGAGACACGAAAGTACGTGTCCTTCAGGTCGATCGCTGCAAACCAATCTTGGGGACGGATGCATTCGAAAATGCGTTTCTGTGTGAGCATTTTGAACAGTAGCTTGTGAAGGCTCCGATTCAAAACTTGCAGGTCCAAGATCAGTCGTAACCCACCACCTTTCTTGGGTACAATGAAGTAGGGACTGCTGTAGTGCCCTGACCCTCATATCGGACTGGAGGGACCGGCTCTATCACGTCCCTTCGCCAGTAGGACTGCTATCTTCCGCGCGCAAGACATGGGCATCGGCTGCTCTCACTGTAGTGGAGTGGATGGCCCAAAACTCGGGGGGACGCCGGGCGAACTGAATCGCATAGCCGAGCCTGATGGTACGAATGAGCCAGCGAGACGGACTGGGGAGCGCTAGCCAGGCTCGCAGAGACCGTACAAGCGGGGACCAAAGGGACCGTAGGCGTACCCAGAGTGGGGCAGCGAGGTGGAACACAGGGGCTCGGCTCGGGAGGCTCTCTCTGGGAAGCGGCCCGTAGCGGAGTCTGAGTGTGCTGTGCAACACTTACCTGGTTCCACGAGGCCGGAGGGTGCAGGAGGCGGCTTGGTTGCGTTCTCGAACTGCACACTGCTGCCTGCTGGCGATAGAAGAGGCGGATGAGAGTGGTGAGGATTCTCTCCCCCTACTGCTCTCCAGGCCTACTTTTAGCTGAAATGGTACCGCTGGTTTGAGGACCACGCGGAACAAAAACATAAGGAAAACAAGCGATTTTCCAACCACTCCTCTTCCGGGATGAGCATGCTCCCCATTGTCTCCTGATAGCGATTCCCTCCATCACTGGGTTCGCCCGCTAGGACCCTTGTTGCCAGGCTTATGCCGCCCTTCTTAGCGGTCACTGGACGGGGCCCCATCTCGACTGCTTTCCACGCAACCAGTTTAGGATGGAGCTCCTGCGCGGCCGAGCAGACAACGCAAAGAGGCCGCCCTCGCACAACAGACTGAGTGCCCAGCGCGGTGGGGCAGCACTGGTCTTCATTTCGCTTGCCTATGAACCTGCACAACCCATGCTGCACGCAGAGGGAGCTTCCCCACAAGGCCTGTAAGCCTTGGCCGGTTAATCCACATACTTACAGACCCGGAAGGAATCACGTTGCTACCGCGCCAAGTGGAGTATAGGCACTAGTTGCATAGGCAACAGCCCGTTCCACTGGCGGGATACGCGTGTATCTCTTAGCATACAATGGGTACATGACTCATCCACAAATGCTGCCTCAGCGTGTTTAATGCCCAGACACACGAGGCAGCGTTCGTGACCATGCCCTGAGGATGGTCTTTTGACCGAAAGCTTGGTGATTCAATTTGCTTAAAGGATTTAAGTGTGCAGACAGTTTATTTATTTTTTTGAGATCTTCAGTCTTGTTTGTCTGGCATATTGGTGATCGTGAGTGCAGTGTAACTCCTTCAATATAATTTAAATAATAAAATATTCTGTAAATAATAATAATAATAACATATTATTAACAAAATAACAAAATAATTATTGTTGTTGTATAGTCATATTGAATTGAAAACTGTACTAGCACTAGACTTTTATTCTGTTGGTTTTTATGAGTCATGATAAAAAGTCATCATTCCCAAAATCACTTATTTAAAACTAAATAAAGCATAGCATGTATTGAGAGCTGTCAGGGCATTTTGATGTGTTTAAATCAGATTACCCTCATTTATAAAAATAAGCATTTAAAAACTGACATAATTTGAACTAACGTCTTTCTGTTTCTCACAGCAATGCGGAAGCTTCTTGCAAAGCGCAAGAATGTGGAGGGAAAGCTGGAGAGACGTGATATTATAAAGGATTATTCTGATTATGGGTCTCAGACATACGCTCCTCTGTCTCGGTTTGGCCAGATCCCCGAGCGAAATTCCAACCGCTATGTGGTGAAGAGTCCCTTTCTCAGCACGTATCAAGGTCTGCTTCTGCTTGCACATCAGCTAGCTTGATTTCCTCTCTTCAGGACACACTAACGTTTCTTGTTAATTATGTTTTATCAATTTCTTCACATATACACGCACATATACTTTCTTTCTTTTTAAATTAAAAAATCTTCTTTCAAAAAAGTATTTCTCTTTTCTTTAATTAATTCATTTATTCTTTCAAATCACTTTCTTTCTTTCTTTTTCTTTTTTTAATTAAAAATGTTCTTCTTCCAAATCAAATCATGTGTCTCATTGAGGAAAGATGTGCTATGACTTTTCTAAGCAATTACAATGATTTCTAGGCTAACAGTGTTCACCTGGTGGATGAAAAAAGGGTAAAAAAAAATAAATAAAAAAATAATAATTCTCTCCAGATCAAAATGTTATAGAGACTTAGGGGTTGGATCTTTTCACACACAGCACACTGCCAGGCACACCACTGACTTTTTCTGAAAAATTCTTTCATCTCATTTAAAATAATGGATAAAGACCTGCAGTATCATCTCTGTGTTTCTTAGGTCTGTTAGAACTGGAGGCAGGTCTTTCTCCATCTGTCCTCGAGCCTCAAATTAAAGTGCCAAGACCTAAAGTGACTAAAGGCTTCATCACACGCTCAGACCGCATTGATCTAGAGCTCATGAAGACTCATCAGGTAATGATGCTGGGTGCTTTTCACACTTACTCACACTGTGGGAAGAGAAAATGAAGTGGCAGATATCATTTCCCACTAGGCTCTGAAAGAGAAAAAGGTCTGCAAGGTGGAAAAGAAGCCTCTGCGGTTCCTCTTTAAGAAGGAAAAACCTGCTCCACGACCCCTAACCCCTGCGGTGGATGAGCCCCCTGAGGTACAGCCCATGTTCATGCTCTAGAGTCTAGACAATTCAGGTCTTCCTTCTGACGTGCAGTTTGCAAGTCAAAACATGTCTGAATACGGGCGGTTTGGATAGCTTTAGGTATAAGCACATCTATGTGATTCTCTAAACTCACTTACATTTTCAAAGAAATAATCATACTTAAGTGTTCCTAAAACAATTTCATGGTTTTCATGATAATGTCAAATTAAAGGTTTAACTCTAGTGTATTTTATGATGTTTTAATAATCTTTTGTTGTGCTTTAAAGAAGTGCAGTTATTTAGATTTGTTGACTAACATTCTAAAGCACATACTAAAGTACTTGATTAGAATTTTAACTGTAGTGTGTTATTTTATATTACATTTACTTGCATAAACACAGCCATTGTGTTAAGACTGTAGTATGACCAACTAGAAGTTAGTTAGGGGTAATCTGTCTTACTTTTGGGTATCAAATTAGACCAATCTAAGATTTTATGGACCTGACTTAAAAAAGTCATGAGCAGACTTAAAGAAAAAAGATTGATGACTGACTTGTAAGATTAGTCTTAGAAGTTTATGCAACCGGCCTGGTTCCACAGACATGGCTAAGATTAAACCAGGATTATGCCTTAGTTCAGTTTGGACAGTTATTTATAGACAGATTTATAGATTTATAGACAGTTATTTGGACAGCTTTTATAAACAGGTTCTAAAAAACATTACTGGTGTGCATTTTGAAACAAAACAATGGCACTGACATATTTTAAGATTAAACAGTTTAAATTAATATACATTAATGTGTTATAACAAGTAAGGGTTAATGCCCGACGAGGTGTCCATTGTCAGGTATTAATGGATGACGGCGAGCGCGTCGGACGGTTGCCTCCACCGAAGTCCATTAATACTTCCAATGGACACCTAGAAGGGCATTAACCCGCTTATACCATGGTCACTTGCCAAATAACACATTTTTAAAACATTAGTTTATATTTTAATTAGTTTTACAATCTAAATCTAAAGTTTTTACAAACAATAACTTGGTTTCGGAGGTATTTATAGTCCGCTCAGCTCGTAGAACCCTTCAGTTTTGTTTTGATACAATAAATTGTAAATGGATACTTTGACTGCCTATTGCTATGGTTACTCACAGCTGATGTAGCCAGCTCATTTCTTTATTAATTTCAAACGGTAAACAGTCAGTTTCACCAGAACTCCTTTACTAGGTGTCCTCTATCACTTTTTAATGGACACCCTGCAGCCAATCAGAATCGAGTATTCACCCAGACCATGGTATAAACATATTTAAATACATGACATACAAGGTTAAATAGAAATGACTAAATTGATGATTAAAGCATTAAGCATAAAGCATTTTAGTTTACCATAATGCTTGTCAGTACATTCGGCAATACACTTTAACCGTTTTTTTTTTTTTTTTTTTCACCATATTTCAAAGACAGTAGAATTATGAAATTACATATAAAGATTTACTTAAGTCCTACTTTAGTGTCAAAAGCACTCTAAAGTTCTACTAATTGCATTTAATATAAATTTGAACTATAATATATCATCATGCAATTGCAATTAACATGCAAGTTCCACAAAACATTACATTCAGTTTCAGAAATTCTTTTAAAGTAGGCTATATTGTTTCTGTAATAAGTACTCTTAAAAAAAAAGTGTTCTAAAGTGTAAGTTTTTTTCACAATGTGGTCAAAGGTCTTAATAGAACCAAAGTGACCTGAAGATACTATACCGTTCAAAAGTTTCTGGTATATGATTTTTTTTTTAAGGAAATCAATACTTTTTTTCAGCAACGACACATGTTGTCAAATTGAATATAAGTGACAGTAAAGAAATTTCTAATGTTAAAAAAAGATTCTTTTAAACAAATGCTATTCTTTTGAAAAGTTTCTTAAGCAGCAAATCAGCATATGAGAACGATTTATGAAAGATCATGTGACACTGAAGACTGGAGTAATGATGCTGAAGATTTACCATCACAGGCTTAAATTACATTTTAATATATTAAATATAAATCAACTAATTTAAAATGTAATAATATTTCATAATATTGCAGTTTTTACTGTATTATTTAATAAATAAATAATAAATGCAGCATTGGTGAGCATAAGAGACTTCTTTCAAAATCATAAAAAAATCTTACTGGACCCAAACTTTTGAACTGGGTCTTTGTATCATTTATTATGTCATTCTGTGTGTATGTCTCATTTATCATTCTGAGACATCAATATCTATAACAGGGAGATGAGGAAAAGGAACTGGCCGTCATCTTTCTGCAGAAAGTGCTCAGAGGAAGATCCACCCAGAAACAGGTAAGGCTCAGTAGGGGAGCGTGTTTTTTAACGGATGTCTTGTGTAGTTGTTGATCTGAATGGATAATGACGTCTGTTGCGTGTCAGATGTTCGAGGAAAAGGAGAAACGATTGGAACTGATCCAAGAACTGCGTACCACGCACGCACTGCAGAAAGAGGAACGGGACAAGAAGGAGGCGGAAAAACAGGTCACACTCGCCTTGCAGAGTCAGAGAGACATCCAGTCTGACAGAGTAAGACCGGAGATATAAATGCTTTAGATATGATAATAAGCACCTATACCATGAGAACTTTGACAGATAAAACTACATATTTATCTCAGTACAATCACAATATGGCTTTTGAGACATTCACAACATCACCTCTGCTTTAACATATACCACTGATCTTTTCAGGCTTTCATAGCTTCTCATGGGTCATGTCATGAAGTTTCAGATTTTCCTGCTATGAAAACAATATTCATATATTTGTATTTAATTTTCAGAGCTAAAAATTTCTCCCTCCACCCCATCAGTGAAAATTATTAAAACTACTGTAAGCTATTTTTAACAAAGTCTCTGATCATTACAGTCTGATCTTAACCATTTGTGGAGAATATTTTATAATAAATTGATCGATAACTCGTGAAAAAGTGCAGCATAGCATACATTTCATGTGAATGTAAGGAATGGTGCTTACATTTAAGACTATTTTAAATAATACATATATATATATACATATATACATATATATATATATGTGTAAACAGTGTAATCTCAGGAAAAAAAATATATATAAAAAAATAATATGTTGGAGCCTTTAAATAATTTGTTTCACGGTCTAAAAGAAACAATCACTGTGAACAAAACAATGATGCAAGAATTGACTATAATAAGCTATAGTAACTCAATTATGAAACTGATTAGATTCTGTCTTTCTCTCAGGTGTCTCAGATTGAGTCCTGTGTTGCTGGCCTGTCTGGGGGAGTGATCGTGGACATGCTGGACTTTTTGTCTAAAGAGTTGGTCCGGCTGCAGGAGGAAAGGCGAATCCATGCCTTTACGCTATTGGCTGAGAGAGACCGGCGTATTCGTGAGGCTGAGGAGAGTGGAAGGCGGCAGATAGAGGAAAGGAGACGCAGAGAGGAGGATGAGATATTTAAACAGGTCACTAGAACATCAGTGTCAGTGGACAATAAATGTGCTCTTATTTCTACCCGACAAAATCCCTTGAACATACACTACCGTTCAAAAGTATGGGTTTGGGTTTTTGAAAGAAATTAATATTTTAATGCAGCAAGGACACATTAAATTGATCAAAAGTGAATGTACATTTTTTTGTTAATGTTACAAAATCTTCTGTTTCAAGTAAATGCTGTTCTTTTGAACTCTCTATTCGTCAAATATACCTTAAAAAGAAACTGTATCATCGTTGGCACCAAAAAAATTAAAATTAAGCAACACAACTGTTTTCAACATTGATAATAATAGGAAATGTTTCTTGAGCCACAAATCAACATATTAGAACAATTTCTGAAGAAGGATCATGTGACAAGATTGGAGTAATGGTGCTGAAAATTCAGCTTTGCATCACAGGAATAAAATAGTCAATCTTCAGTCAGAAAAAGATATCTAAAATATCTCAAATAAGGATTTAAAAAAAAATATATATACTGTATATCTAATTAAAACACTTCAACACGCACGTTTAAACAACTATAAAATCAGAAAAGGACTTTCTCTGTCGGCACTCCTGCTCGTGTGATGAGAGATGACACTGCGCAGTTCATGCACGGCTATTCAAAATGTCTCAAAGCACAATAGTCACATAATATTCTATTTCAACATGAAAACTACAGCTAGCCAAATTAAAGAAAAGTGATAATGATTCTTAGATAGATAGAAATATATCAATTTAGATTCTAGCATGAATTAGCAAACTGCTAACATGTTTTAGCATTGCAAGCATGTTTCTACTTTGAATTAACACATTGCTACCGTGTTTTACCATGTGTTGCTAGCATGATTTAACATATTGCAAGCATGTTTTAACATCTCGCTAACATGATTTAGCATTATTGTTTGCTTTTTCTAACATGATTTAACAATGTTAGCATGTTTCTAACATCAATTAGCATATCTGTATATCTTTTGTTATCAGGTGGTCAAGGTGCACCAGGACACCATAAATATGTACCTGGAAGATGTAATCCTGGGCTCTGCTGCTAACCAGACAGCTGATGCCCAGGCCAGAAGGGAAATACACCGTAAGGCTGAGGAGCTGGACAACATCAGCTATGCCATGGAGGAGACGTACGTTTCTAGTCTCGAATGCTATGACATCCATTGCTTATTGATGACAATGAACCACAAACTCTTATAATCATGCTGGCTGGTCTTTTCAGCGCGGTAAAAATCTTTCAAACTGTCTAAACAGAACATTTCACTGCACTAAAGAAAAGGAATAAAATAAATAAATGCACCTTTAGATTTCAGTATATTGACAAGATTCTGACATTCAAGACATGTGTGTCATGACGCTTGAATACGTCAGAGGTTTTATTAGACTCAAGATCACTGGTGAGCTGCCAAGGATGAATCACTTGAGAATAGACGCAAATTTTTTTAGTTATTTTACTATTACTTCAACCACAATCTCTTCATTCATACTCTTTAAGTGTTTAGCTATTGCGGAAGCTATGAAATAGAGACCTTGATAAAATCATGCATGTAAGGTGTACAAATGACTCACTTCTGCTTTCAGAAAGTCCTGAAAATAAAATATACAATGCCATGCTTAGATTTGTCAGACTCAGCAGAGTGACTTCCACCCATTGTGTTCAGCCTATTCAAAAACTCTCTTATACTTCAAGGCAAAATGCAGAGAAACACAGTTACAGCCTAAGAAATATGTAATGTATGAAAAACATCTATGTCCACATATTCCTTCCCTCAATAAATAATAAATTATGGATGTCAGATGTGACAGCACAGCTGTGGGAAATCACTAGTATCAGATACTGTGTATTTGCAGTCATATAAATAAACTAATACACATTGAATAACCAAGTTACAGAGACCATTGTTGTGTTTCCTTCGGCGAGACTGCCAGCATTGATTGTTTTAGAGCATTTTCTTTGTCACAAACCAAATGAATCAGCTCTAATCGGCCTGTGTTGTGTCTTTCTTGGTCTGTGTATACGTGCAGGAGGAGCAGTCAGCAGTCAGAGGAGATTGTGGCAAATCTCGTCCACAGATTCCTCATTCCTGAGGTGCAGAAGGAAGATGTCAGAGAAAGAGGTGGGTTATTCAATCAGGCAGATAATCAGTAAAATACCAAACTATTACAGGCCAAGCCAAATTAGTCCTCAATGTCATTATCTTCTCCCCCTCATGCCATTTAAAGAAAGCATTAAAAGGATTTAAGGAACAGAATGTACCAAAATTCAAGTCATGCTATACTGTATGTTTCAATCTTATTACGAGGACTTTAAAGCGGTGTCATTTCTACCTGAAAACATCTTAGCGTCACACTTATAACTTTTTTTTATAATATGAATAATAAAATTAATCAGTTTTTTGGCATTAATACTGCTAAGTGTAGTGCACTACATGAATGTCTTAAAAAGATTTGAAAAGCCTCATGCAGATCTTTTTCATGCATAAATTGCCACCTGACCAGTATTTGTTAAGCTTGACTTTTTAGTGACCTGTGAATTTGACGTTATCAGTATGTGTGTTTATCACAGTCATGCCATGTGGCCTGTGTTAAATATTCAATTAATTATCCTTGCAATTTACCATGGTTAGGTTTTAATTTGCCAGTAAAAGTGGGTTGTGACCATGACTGTCAGCCTCCATAAACAACAAAAAAGCTACATAAATTATCAGAAAGGAACATGAAAGTGTTCTAATTAATTGTGAACAATTTTTTTTTTGAATTGCTGAATGGTGCTGTTATAATACAACACAGAAGTGGCACACCCACTCTATTATTAGGCTGACTTGTACTTGAAACCACATGACATAAATATTTCGAGATTTTATCACTATTTAACATACTGATCTAACAGTGGTATTTGCTTTAGAACCCGTTGGACATCAAGTGGCGACCCAACACAATCAAAAAGGTTTATTGTACAAAAGTAAACAAAATGTCCTTAAAATCAAAATTTAATGAATTTAGATGAATAATTCTAAAATAATAGTAAGTGTAATAATAATGATTAAATATCTATAAACTGTTTAAATAATTAAACTGTTAATTTCTACAACCAGTAATTCCTCACAAAAAATACTTTGTGGTATAAACTGTGCTTTCGTTACAAGTGAACCCACATTTAATTTAGTCATATTTTCATATTTTCTTTAACCTTTGTTCATGGTTTGAGGATAAGGGAATGTTACACAACCTTTAGCATCGGTCTAATTTGGCTGCTTTTACCAAGTGACAGATGAATTTGTGCCAAATCATCATGCCTGTTATATTTAACCCTATAATAGTACTAATATAATATAGTAAAATATATATTAGCATAAATATAGGTTAATACTAATTTCTGTAACATATCCTTACAATATTTCAGCCGAATATAAATTATAAATGTAAACTAGATGTGTTCTGTCTCACCACTCTATCAGAACAGACATAAGAGCCAATCTCTGGTTGCGGCCCACTAGTTGAAACCCACTTTAAAAATGCTAACTTTGCTCATTTTCTTTTAGTTCGCCAGAGCCAGAGAAAGCATCTGCAAGCAGCCCGTTCAATCATCAATAGCAGTCTGGGATCTTCAGAGGTCTCAAATCGAGGAGGAGATGGAGACAAATGAGACCAGGGGCGGCTGGCCAATAGAGGGCGCTAAATCATCCGTCTGTAGCCGGAGCCATCGGCCCTGTATCCTGGTGGAGACTAAGATTATACAGAGAAGTTACTGGTCCTAAAATAAACTTGTCAAAAACATCACTTCTATCATTTAAGATCTGTAGTATTATTTTAAAGACTTCTTTAAAGTCATTGAATTTTACTTTTAAAACATTTAAATACAAATTGTCCTCTCAATGTATCAAATCTGAACTGCCTGTAGCATGATTTCTTTTAACATCTCCATGTCTATGATTTTCAACTGAAACGCTGTGCTTCACTATATATAGCTTATTAACACTTATGGCACAGGCTCAGATAGCAGCTTTTAACTGACATTGAGACTCTGAGGCATTCAGGACTGGTACTCTGCACTCTCATCAACTTTTATCATAGTTTCATTTTACTTTCTTTTGACTCTAGCCCAACTTAATACATTTGCCAGAATTGACATATATTTTCAAACACCCATATTTTATATTTCTCCACGTTCAAAACACTAACAAGTTCTCAATTACTTTAATGTTTTTTGGGGGGGGGGTTATCAATCTGCAATTAGGATTCACACTAACTTTGAGGAGGCTAGCACTCTCCGCTTGTGATTCATCTTTTGCAGTTATCATTGTAAATCATCCGTGAGATGATTAAAACACAATCATCCCTTTAGTTACTTTTATGTATTTTGCAACTCATATTTTTAGTCATTATCTGTAATCTTACATCAACCTGTATTCATCAATTCACTTATAAAAATATTATTATAGATCTTTTGACCTTGTTTTTATCTCTTATTCTTTAGACGAAAACTTTGATATCGTCATTTAAACACTGATCTACTTTCATGCCCACATTAATACCAGAAATTTCTGTTACTTTCACATTTTCTCACCTTCTGACCTGCTGCCCATAATTAAAACCGTCTCTGTCATCTGGTGGGTTCATGTGTCAGTTACAGCAACAGACACCTTGCCTATAGTTTGATCATTGAGCTTGCAAACAGCTCCAACTTACTGCACACCCTTGAAGCAGTGTGTCCCAATCAGGAATGTAAACAGAGCCACTGATAAGCAGTTCTCTGTATTCTTTTACAGTCCACCAGTGGCGGATTCAATTACAATAGCCGAATCATAATATTCATCATTATTATTGGCAACACATTAATTTTCATAAGCTGCACAGAAAATCACTCAACATTTTCTAAGGGGTTTTCACAATGTTTCTGTTTAACTTGAATCACATTTGTCCAAGGAAATGATCCCCAACCCATAATTACATTTACTTGCTTTTTGTAATCATCGGAAGCAATACAAGGCTAAAAAAAAAAAAAAAAATTCAGTTTCTTTCTTTGTTTATTAGGCAGTCAAGTTTCCAAACAGAATCAAAACCCTGACTACCCATTTTCTTATTAATTTCACATTTCTTTGAAGTCAGAGCTTCAGAGCACAGCTGCTTACAGCGTTTGTTTCAGGACTCTTCATAAAGTATAAAATTTGTACTAGCCTATATGCCATCAATTTCATTAAACCTGGTTTGAAACAGTATTCCTCTATCATATGGAAGTAAAATAATGCCAAATGTTTTTGAAACAAAAAAGCCTGTTGAATTGCACTACTTGAAAAACATAGGCATTGCATTAACCATGGTTGCATTTTAATGCATTGTATTTTTAGGGCTTGCATTTTTATGGGCTCAAATTCAACATGGTTGAATATTTCAATTAAAAACATTTTAAACACATTTTCATTATTAAAAATTCAATAATCCATATTCACCTTTCAAATTTCACTTCCAAAATATTCAAACTGTTTAAAAATGCAACCTATAATATTCAACAGGCAATTTTCGGTCCATTTTATTTCGCTTTGCAAATTCGCTTCCACAAATTCAGTGGTTCAAATTCGACAGAAAATACATTGACATCCAGGAACTGCAGGAAAAGCAGTAGATTGCCGAGCATACTCTCCATCTGCTGTTAGTCGACCTCACCAGCAGGTGGTGCCAAAGCGCATGTTGTTGACGAAGACCAGCAACAGTTAGAACAAGCCATTCATTCATAAAACTCATTTACAGCAATGTAAGTGTATTTGTGATTATTATGACGGTTGTTTTATGTTAAATTCAGTGTCTTCACGGTTACTCTTCCTGTGTAGCCTACATGCATCTTTCTCTACCGCTGCATGCGGGCTATTAGGGTTTCCCTCAATACTTCAGGATTCCCCTGCTGGACATATAAAAGGCTTAACGTAGCTTAATGGACTAATTACAGTGATATAAAAGACCAAACTCGCAGGCAAGCAGATGGACTCAGAATAACGCGCAAAGCTTAATGCTGAGCGTTTCCCTGTGATAGACTGGCATAAAGTTGGCTTGACATTGGACAGTCGCATATTTAGTCTCTAAAGTGTATACGACTTTGGTATACACGTTTCTAACTTCGATAGCATTTGAATAGACGACTTACAGTCATAAAACCAACTGTAAAGTGTTCATGTAGTGTCAGGCATAATGCACACCCTTTGGATTTTTGATATTTATTCAAATAAATTGAAGTTTGCTATTGAAGTTAGAAACGTCAATTACGCGCAAATTCATCTAAAAGTGCCAAATTTGGCACAGATGTAGCTCAGGTCATACCGAAATGATTAAGCTAGGGCGCCGAAGCCAGCGACCCTCTGCCCGAAAAGGGTTCCGGTGTGGCGAAGTATCCGGTCACTTTGAAGTGATGGGTCCGGGCTTAGGACCCAGTTAGTATGCCAGTAGTATGCCTGATCTAAATCTGTTCTTGCGATAAGTTGTAGCTAACGTGAGCTGTTTTAGGGTTATGTGGTAGCTTTATGTAGAATGCTAAATCCCACTGCTATATGCAAGGTAAGATTAAATTGAATTGTATATGTAAATTGTGTATTATTCTATAGCTAATATTTAAAATCTCAAGTTGCGTCAATAGCAGAGGAGACAGACCGCGAAATTAAAAAATACTACTGTTATTGTGTATGAAATGTAGTTTTAAGAGTTTTTCAGTCGATAATGTAGTTGTTTCAATCTCAAATATGTTGTTTGTTTATACAGATAGCGCCTATTTAAAATTTTTATCTGACGTTTTCGGAGATGTGAGATCCAAGGCATCACCGGGTGCTCAGCGCTCATGTATCCCGCCTGGAACAGCCTTACCTCGGCTAGAGCTGCTGACGTCTGCCGCTGGCTTATGTCTCTAGTCTAGTGGTTAAACATGAGATATAATTCGTCTTGTGTAGGCTATATCTAACGGACGATCTTTGATCTCATTAATCTATCATTTGTTCCCTGGTAAATCGTTTTGGCTGAGGGCAAAGTTTAGTTTCATAATTTGATATAACGTTAAATTATTTAGCCTATTTATCTTTAACGTTGTAGCCTGCTGACTTATGTTTGACTGAATCGTTTAACTTACTTTATTTCTTGACTTGTATAGCTTCTTATACCTTTCAGACTACTCATTCTTTTATAATGGCTATTATTGATCAATAAAACTGAAATTTAACAAAAAGAGACAGGGTTGTGTCATTTTATTTTATATAGCCTATGTAAGAATATTTTAATATATATAAAATATGATATCACCAACACGGCATGTATTTTTTTCATGTATGGGATGGGAAGTATTTCAGAGTATGTTGTCTTGAAAGAAATCAAGCATCACTGACAAAGGCTCAAAAGAGACCATGCCTTTCTAAAAGATCTTTTAAAAACAGATTGTTTGTGTTTTTTGTTTTACTTTTAGGACTGGAGAACATCTGGCAATGGGACGTCACGACTTCTTTTCTGTTTGTTAAATGCTCAGTTAGGTTTGGGATCTCTGCAAAGGAGTACCTTCTCACAAAATAGCGACACTTTATAGTTAACTTAATGAATTACTAACGTAATGATAGCAGTAGCACCAAAACGTACTTTGCAAGATTAAGCGCTGTTTTATATGGATTAACCCTTTCATGCATAGTGGTCACTACAGTGGATAGCTATTAAAAAAGCATTTTCTTAAATTTGCACGGGTTTTGATGGTATAGTTGCACATCATCCTCTTCAGTGGACCTACCCTGGTGCATCATCCTATACATTGCAACCAAGTGGCAAGCCGTTGTGTTTCGATTTTTCCCCCCCTCCAAACCAAGATGGTCAATGGTCAGTCAGAAATGCCAATGTGTCCCAACTCAAACCATTCCTGCGGCGTGACATTAACCTGAATGGTGAGAAAGGCAGTACATTACAGTAGATGGTCCACTTTTTGAAGTAAATGTTTATGGCAAATTAAAAATATTACATATACAACCTTTTTCAGTGAATATTCATGATGACTGTGGAAATCCAGATTTATTAAAATGCTTAATTTAGGTTTACATTGAATTTAGCATGTTAAGGTTAGGTATAAATTATGATTATCAGAGTTTTCTAGCAAAAGACTCCGGTCAGTCCTGTTTTACTGAAACTCTTGGAGTTTGTGTTTTAGCAAGAAAGTCCTGCCAGTCCTGTACTCGGGTCTCAGCAGTTGAATAGATATGCTGAGTGAATTAGGGTGGGCAGCACTCTCAGTCTAGAACAGGTTCCGAAACCTGTCTCATTTTGGTTCCTGCCCCTAAATGTATATAAACTGTAAGAGAACATTCACGTCAGACTTGGTGACTGCAGCTACCGACAGCTCGTGTTCTCAATAAAGAATCCTGCTGAAGAAACAACCAAGTCTCCTGGTCTTTCGATTCTAAGTTCACAACAACTTGCTGCCGCGACCCGGATGGAGAAAAAGGAAACTCAAAGAACTTCAAGCTCAAAGACCTGAATCCAGATTGAAACAGCAAGCTCAACAAAAGATCTGCTTTCCAGACTGCATCTTTTGGAATCCAGAGCGAAACTTCCAGCTAAACAAAGATTACCAGACTGAATTTTTCCAGCTTCCTCCAGATTGAAACTTCAAGCTCAAAGATCTCAAAGCCTGACTGAGTTCCAGAATCTTCCTTTACAAAAGATTTGGTGAGTTGCACTCCATTCAAAGAACCGCTACAGACCAGTATATTTGTTTTTTCCTCTGCGCCTTTCAGAGAAGAGTTAACAGACAGCTGCAGGGTTTTGTTAACTAAGTTATCCTCTAAAAAAAAGTTTTGTTTAGAGATGAAAGATACCCTCTGCCCGTCAGAGAAGATTAACATTACAGGTTAATATTGTGTACCCTTTGCTTTAGGCAGAGAAGAATTAGCTTTACGTGCTAGTTATTTTCGGTTGATCCTCTGTTTTTGTAGGCAGGGAAGATTTTAGCATGTGCTAATATTTTGGTTTATCCTTTGCTTCAGGCAGAGAAGAATTAGCTTTACGTGCTAGTTATTTTGGTTGATCCTCTGTTTTTGTAGGCAGGGAAGATTTTAGCGTAAATTGCTAAAATTTTGGTTTATCCTCTGTTTTTTTGTTTTTTTTTTGTAGGCAGGGAGGTTAAGTGTGAAGTGTTGGTCATTTGGAAAGTTAACAATAGCTGATGTGTTAACAAGTGTACCCTAGAGAAGCTTTAGTTTTTTTTATTGTGTGGTAACAAAGAAAACTCACAGAAATGTTTAAAAAAATGCCAGACTGATCCCCACAACGGAAAAAGGTGGCTTTGCGACTCCATCGTGGTCAGAAAGTGAATTCTTTGACCTAATGACCTAATAGTCACTAAAAAAGTTAGACAGGAACTAACTCAGAAATATGAAATTCACCCAGACAAAACTTGGTCAGTAGATGAGTGTAAAAAGGTGCTTGGAGCAAGCATCCGCAAAAACCATATGAAAGCCATTATTTGTTGCCACCGAGAATATGTTTTAGCAAAAGCTACAGAACAGTCTAAGCGCAACTCAGAGCTAGAGAAACAGGTAAATGAGCTACGTGCTAGAATATCTTCGTTGGCTAAGAAATTGAGCCGCAACAAAGCTATAGAAAAAACTGATGTAGAAGTTAATCAGCCAGATAACATTTACCCTGACTTATAAGCTTTTTTTGAAACAGATGTAGCCATCCAATCAGTAACTGATAAGCCAGTAGATTCAGTGAAGGTGTGTGGGGCTAGGAGAAGGTCTCAGGGAATTGAGGGAACTGAAAGTGTTCCTCTCAACTCTTCTGTTGTCCAAGTACAAACTGTTGCCAAAGCGCTAGGACCCAAAGATATCGAGAGACTATCCCAGAGTTTACCCTCAGCACGCACAGAATTTTCTGAATTTAGAAGAGCATTGATCAGTAAAATGCATCTTTACAACATGTCATTGCCAGAAGTTACACAGCTGATGTCACAAATTCTAACTGAATCTGAATTCAACAATTTTGAGTCTGCTGTTACGTCTGAACTACAACATGCCAGTAAAGGCGATTTGAGAGAAGGTGTTTTGAAAATCCTAAAGAATCTCTTAGGACCCAGAATAGATTGGTCGAAAGTTACTAGAAGTGTACAAAAGAAAGGAGAGACTATAAGTGAATACACTGAAAGATTTTCTCAGGCAGCTGCAACGTACAGTGGAATAGTGGAGGATTCTGAAAGTGTACTAGATGATAGAGGAGCTCTAATCCGTATTTGGGCAGATGGTCTTATAGCTGAGTACAGATCAGCCTTGCCATTCCTACATGTTACGTGGGCTAACGGAACTCTTAGAAGTAACCTAGACAGGTTAGCTACATGGGAAAGAGATGCTGATGTTAAAACCCAAGTGAGAATAGCAGCAGCTACGTTTAACCCAACGAAACAATCAAACAGGTGGTCTAAAAAAGAAAGTACATGCCACTACTGTGGAAAACTAGGACATTGGGAGAAAGAATGTAGGAAGAAGTTGCAAGATAATAAAAGAAATAGAATGCATAATTCTGCTCCTTCTCAACCTGCCTACAACCCGGACGTAGTTCAGCCAATGTCCACTGAAACTTTAGGACAGCTCGCGCAGGCTCTTCTAAGAGCACAAAAAGAACAGGAAAAAAACTAATTGTTGGGGCTGTGAGTAGCTACCTTTCCCCGGTAATCCATCATAATGACAAAAGAATTTTTGTGAAAGGTAGCATAAAAGAGAAAGAGATTGATTTTTTGCTTGATACAGGTGCAGAGATTACAATAATTCCTACAAAATTGGCTAAAGGTTTAGACATCCCGTACAAGAAAACCAAACTTTCTTTAACTGGCGTAATAGGTGAAGATTCTGTTTTGTATGAAACCCCGCCCATAGAGGTACAATTTGGCCCAAAAACTCTGACAACAAAATTGTTATGTGCTCCATTGAATACAGGTGCAATTTTAGGCATGGATCTCCTGAGACAAGTACAGTACATCTAAATTTAGACATGTCCTCAGAATCTGCTAGCATTAAAATTTCCTCGGCACACGTTTCTACCAATAATGCAATCCCTCCAGAGCATGCTTTCTTACTGAATCATCCAATTTGGGCTAATGACAAGGATGATTGTGGTTTATTGACAGGTGTAGAACCAGTCAAATTGACAGGAACTCCACCCCCGGTTACCAAACAGTATCCGATCAGTAAGGAAGCCATACAGGGAATCAAACCTATTGTAGAAAAGCTGCTGACGCAAGGAGTGCTAGTTAAAACCAACAGTCCCTGTAACTCACCCATATGGCCCATCAAGAAATCCAATGGGACATGGAGACTCACCATAGACTACAGAGTAGCCAATAAAAACATTGATAAAATCACCCCGCTAGTGGCAGATCCATCTACAATTTGTAATGGCTTACCATTAGATTGTAAGATTTTTTCAGTAATTGATATGTCTAATGGATTCTTTTCTGTACCATTGCACTCTGACAGCCAGCCATGGTTAGCTTTCACAGTTGACCATGAACAATATCAGTGGACCCGATTGGCTCAGGGATTTCAAAACTCCCCGACCGTATACCATCAGGCTGTCAGACGTGATTTGTGTGACCCAGAATGTCCAGTAAAACAGTCCACTATGATCCAATATGTCGATGATATTTTGATTGCCTCAACAGACCACGAGGTACATCAAACTGAATTGGCATCATTGTTGGACTATTTGCATAAAAAAAGGACACAAATCACTGCATGAAAAGTGGGATTTTCGACAGTTACCGGCGCTGTAGATTGTCGTGGAAGTTCAGGTTTACGACTGCAAACGGCAATTTACAGGCAACACTGCAAACTGTCGGAAATTGTCGGAAATTGACGTGGGACTTGCTTGCCCCGTGACCCCCCTCCCTCTAATGCTTTAACATGTAAATGAGACTGCTGTGAGCTTTACAAATGCAAATGAGGGTAGCAGGGGGAGTTTTATCCCAGGTGACTCAAAGGTATTAACTTAATTCTAAAAAAAATACAATATTTATTTATAACGCAAAATTAAAAACAGCCAAGGCTGACCAAAGTGCTGTACAGGGCAATAGATAAAATGCAGGGCAGAAACAGGACAGTAAAAAAAAAAAAAAAAAAATAGTTGTGTCAAGGGGTATTAAAAGTTTTCAAGGATGTTTTGAAGATGGAAATTGAGGGAGCTAGTCTGATATAGAGGGGTAGACTGTTCCAAAGTTTTGGGCCTGCAGTCGCAAAAGTGCAGTCGCCTCGTTTTTTAAGTCTGGATCTGGGCACGATGAGAAGACAGTGATCACTGGATCTCAAAGTACGAGATGGAGTGTACGGGCAGAGGAGATTGGTCAGATATTGGGGGGCCGGTTTGTTAAGAGCTTTATACACAAATAGTAAAATTTTAAAATCAATCCTGAATGTGACAGGTAGCCAGTGGAGTTTGAATAAAATAGGGGTGATCGACTCATATTTGCGTGTCCCGGTGAGAAGTCTAGCCGCTGCGTTTTGAACTAGCTGTAGACGAGAGAGAGAGGCCTGAGATAGCCCAAAATAAAGTGAGTTACAATAGTCTAAGGCCATCCTTAAAAATATTCTTGTTTGCCGTAACCCGACCGACCCTGTCAGTTTAGTAGCCTACCGACCCAATTATTTATTTTTTCCCCCTTTTAGTCCGACCGACTTGCCGGCTGAAACTTGTGTTAAGACCGACCGCTTTTTTGTAACTCTTCAAACAACTAATATAAATGCAATAAAATAATATTAGTTATTAAGTATTGTGAATATAAATTCCGTAGGCCTGCATACAAACATAAGCTATAGCAGTGTGATTTTTATTTCAAAATAAGAGATTTTTGTTTAACAGTAACACCAGTGACACAACTCCAGGGGACCACTACTTTCATTATAAATTTTATAATATGTATTCTGCATTTTTTTTATATATATCATTTACATAATATATTTGATAGTTATGTATACATTATTGTATTTTAAATGGTGTAAAAATCTGTTATTGACCTCAACATAAAGCATTTTCCCTCTGTACATGACTGTGGGGACGAGCACTTCTGTGGTGCTTGAAATTCTATATAATTCAGATGGCTCAAGAGGGTGTAATTGTTCAAATAACATATTGTTTTATTTTAAAATGTAAAGAAATTGTAACCCTAAAGTGTTTTTTAAGTGTAATATTTCTGTAAAGGCTAGGGACAGAAAGATGGACATTTTCATAGAATGACCCTCTTACATTTTAGCTTAAATTGATATATTTTATGAAAGTAGCTAGATTAGTTACTATGTGTCATTAGCAATAGACAATGTTATGTAAAAAAGACACAAAACCATTTATTTCAACAATTAATTTCAATCAGGCTTTGCCACAAAGGTAAAATGTGCATTCCACATGTGCATAATACAACACGAACAGAAGATTGTATTTGACTCATGCTGCATACACATATGCAATGACAAGAATTATGCCTACTGTACATATAGAGTTACAACTACGATTAGAGTTGTTTACATAAAATGTACCTCGTTTCTATTTTGCATTAAAAATGTTTGTGGCCCCTTTAAGAAATCCCTCTCTTCTCGCGATACTATTCACTTGCGCTGGACGCGTGCGCGCGACCAGAGAACGGCAGCCATTTTTCATTGTTCAGGAGAGCTCCATGACGGTGCGTGCATCGATCGGATTCTGTGTTATACGTTCTTCTTTCTTGGTAAATATTACTCCAATATCTTTAATATGCACAAATAAGTTGTGAAGCGAAGTTAAAAGAACATTTGATGTGTACATTTTTGTTTATAGATTTATTTGGAGCGCATGTGTGACGAGGGAACCTCGTGATCGGACGGTGAAGGATTGGGTATGTACGTTTTATGGTTTATGGGGGAAATTACTGATGGCATGTTTATTTGATAAATCTGTTAATGAGTTGAATCTATATTCTGTGATTATACAGTATAACTTTATGGTTAAATGCATATTTCTGGTTCCGCATGGCATGATTAAACGTTGGTTGTGGCTTTGTTAAAGTGCTTTTATTTCTCTTGTAACTTAGGCCTAAGTTACCTCAGCCACTGCCGTATTCCAGTTTGTGTTATCGTATTTAATTGTAGCCTAACATATTTTGGTTTGGAGAAATCAATTTAAATCTGACCAGTTGCAGTGTATTACACTGCATTTCAGTTTGAATTAAGTATTTTGTGGATTTGGGCATTGATCCACTGGTTAAGCTTTTTGTGACATTTGATTGTCATCTTCAAATTTACTGTAAACTGTTAATACAATTTCTTTTCTTTTTTTTTAACTACTAGTGAAATCAAATTTTTTTTGTGTGTGAAATCTCTTCGAAAAAGGCAAACTTTTTTCTTAATCAGATTTTTATCTGTTTAATTGTGCTTCCATTGACCGCTGTCACTTATTTTAAACAGCAGTCAGAATAAAACCCTAATTTCAAAAAGCATAGTTTGCTTCCGGTGTGTATTTCTGCAATTTCACCCGGTTGCATTTTTTCTCCTTTGTTTAATTTTACTGTGACTTATGTTGTTCTTATTAATATCACTCTCAATTAATTGTTTTCCAGCTGCCTTTAAGACATATTACACGACAGTACGCAGGAGCTTCAGGTACAAACAACCAGATCTTGCATTGCAGGCGGAAGCTGTGGTGAATTCAGCTCGGAGTCGAGCGAGAAGAAAGACGGTAAGATTTATTAGATTAGATCCGTTTTTGGTCAATGTGACTATTTTTCAGGTGCATTAATAGATGTGTGTTGTCCATACGCAGTGCATGCGCAGTATTGATTGTCTTTATTGGTTTTAACAGCTGCTAGAAGCAAGACAGAGTGTGCTAGCTGAGGATGAGGTGGGCCTTCGGAAGTGTGCTTCCATAGACCTGATGTCTGATGAGGAAGACGGCATCGTCGGTGGGGTGTCTGGATGGATTGTGCGACCTCCGTCCTGTCGCAGCCAGGAGCTCACCGAGCTCTGTGCTACGCTGCAGTCGAGATTAGAGGCGACTCCAAAGTACAGAGCAACGCACCACAGACGTCTGCAAAATGGACCGAATTCAGACAGAATGCCGCTAGTTACCTGCAGCTGTATTTTGTCAGGCCTTGTGAAATGTAAGAATATTCTGTTTTTCATGATTTCATCATAAAGCAAGAGGTCATGGGATTGATGGCTATTATGTTTAATAATTGTAAATAATCCTGTAATTTACAGGAAGCAGTATGCCATCTTCACAACTCTGAGACAAATTGTGGGCGCTACGAACTGGAGCAAGGTAAAAGAAAAAGAAAAAAAAGAATCTTACATTCTTTTATTTTTTTACTTTCATAAAAACTTACAAACATTTTAAAGGTAAGATTCAAAGAATATGCTTTCATTCTCTTGTATAAGAAAATAGATCCGTTATAGTTTACGATCTTAATCATACATTTTGTTTCCATAGAGTAACCTCGCCTCATAACGAGGGCGTAACCTCACATTTACTCAGAGCTATGTCTGCAAGTCCAGATTTTCATGACGCTAATCATGACGACATTGTGTGTAAGTAACTTTTACTATTTTCTCCTTGTTTTATTTTACTGTGACTTGCGTTGTTTTTATTCATATCACTCTCATTTAATTGTTTTCCAGCTGCCTGTAAGACATACTACGAGACAGTACGCAGGAGCTTCAGGTACAACCAGATCTGGCATTGCAGGCCGAAGCTGTGAAGAGTTCAGCTCGGAGTCGAGCGAGAAGAAAGAGGGTAAGATTTTTAGTCAATGTGACTATTTTTCACGTGCATTAATAGATGTTTTGTGTCCATACACAGTGCATCACAGTACTGATTGTCTGTATTGGTTGTTTTTACAGCTGCTAGAAGCGAGACGGTGTGCTAGGTGAGGATGACGTGGGCATTTGGAAGTGCGCCACCATAGATCTGATGTCCGATGAAGTTCAACCACCAGCCAGGCGCTCACAGAGCTCTGTGCTACGCTGCAGTCGAGATTAGAGGCGACTCCTAAATACAGGGCAACGCACCACAGACGTTTTCAAAGTGGATCGAATTCAGAGAGAACGCCGCTAGTCACCTACAGCTCCGAAGATGAAAACAGACACTGAGCTTCCAATTTGTTGTGTCTGCAGATGATCTATGCTTAGATAGGTGTATATTGTTTTGTGTTTGTGCTAATAAAGCTCTTTCTTTGAATAAACAGCATGTCCCTGGCAAATTTTCCATTCCTTTATAAATTCATGTCCTTGATGGTAATAATAGTGTAGTCCATAGGTTAACAATGACATGAATATACCACAGAATAGCATATTATGAATATAAAAAAATAATTTATATATAATTATTTATATGAATATTATAATTTTTTGAATTTATAATGAGCGAGGGTGACCAATAGTAACAGATCTGCCAACCAATCACGAGTGATTTTTCTTGTTTAAACCACGTGGGTTCAACCAATAGTGAGTGAGGAAATTCAAGCCTTTCTCTGGCGGGAGCTGCTATTCATATGGTAATTAGAGCCATTCACACCTCCGGCGCGAGCGCTCTGCATACGTCATGGTTCGTTTCCGACAATTTTCGGCACAGACGAACGCGACGTTCACAGGCTGTAAATTGTCGTTAACTGCCGAAAATTAGGGAGATTTACGGCCGTTTACGGGGTCGGAAATCCCAATTTTCATGCAGTGAATGCAGCTTTCACAAAGCTCAAATGGCTAAAAAGCAAGTCACATTTCTGGGTCAAACAATTGGTGCAGGAAATAGATCTATTACACAGGATCGAACGGCTTCAGTCAAAGCCATACCTCCGCCTACTACCATTAAAACACTACGCTCATTTTTAGGAACAGCAGGTTACTGTAGACCGTGGATTGAAGAATATGCCTCGATTGCTCAGCCTCTCTATGACTTGTTGAAAGGCCATGGTAAAGATTCAGATATTGTTTGTATGGAAGAACTTCACCTCAAAGCATTCAATGATTTGAAGAGAGCACTATGTCAAGCACCAGCATTAGGAATTGCCCACGCTGATAGACCCTTTGTGCTTTATGTCCATGAACACTTGGGCTTTATGACTGCATGTCTAATCCAAGATCATGGGGGCAGTTTACGTCCAATTCATTACTATTCTGGTAAACTTGACATAGTAGCTCAAGGTATGGGCCCATGCCTCAGAGCAGTACAGGCAGTTCATCTAGCGCTTCAGGCTTCATCAGTAATGGTGTTAGGTCAGACGGTAAATGTAAAATGCCCTCACGCAGTGTCCGCACTAATGAATCAAGCAAAAGTCACTTCTGTCACTTCCTCTCGTTGGGGAAATTGGTTAACTACTCTCACTGCCCCGAACATTGTTTTACAGCGTGCACCGGTCACGAACCCCTCATCATGTATGATGTCTGCAATGACTGAAGTTGTGTTAGAGGATGAAGGCGAAATGACTCATGATTGTGTTACGCTTACATACGCAGCGACAAGTGAAATAGCAGAAACTCCCATAGAAAATTCAGAATTTGAGTTGTTTGTTGATGGTTCAGCTCAAGTAATTGAAGGGAACAGACGAGCAGGTTATGCAGTAACGTCCACCACTGAGGTGGTAGCTTCAGGTCGTCTTCCAGATCATTTTTCAGCTCAGGCGGCAGAACTGGTAGCTTCAGGATCAGTTGCAAATATCTACACAGATTCCAGATATGCTTTTGGGGTTATTCATGATTTTGGCGTCATTTGGCAAAGCAGACAGTTTCTAACTTCTGCTGGATCCCCCATTAAGCATGCTGAATTAGTGAAAGATCTTATGTTTGCCATGAAACTTCCAAAGAAATTAGCGGTGATCAAAGTGAAAGCACATCTCACAACTAACACTACAGAAGCTAAAGGTAATGCTCTTGCAGATGTAGCAGCTAAACAGGCTTGTTTCTATGTAACTGTACAAGTGTGTTCAGGTAGTACAGCACAGAAGACAATTCTGCCTCCTGAATCTATCATTGATTTGTACAAAGATGTTCCTCTATATGAAGCATGGACATGGTTAGACAAAGGAGCCACCGTTGATTCATCTGGCTGCTGGACCAAAGGGGGGAAGTATGTTGCTCCCGAATCACTGCTGCCATATTTGGCTCAACAAATACACAATTTGGGTCACAGTGGTCCAGCAACGATGAATCACAGGTTCTCAAATCAATGGTGGAATCCAAACTTCAGAAATGTAGCCACAGAAACAGCCAAAAGGTGTGTTACATGTCAGAAAACTCAGGGAAGGAAAACATGGACTCATGTGTCACATTGTAAAATGGTTCCTCCCCCCACAGGGATAGGATAGGACACGGACCAGTGAGGAGCCCGGGAAGAACCGGAAGCAACAGGCTTTCGGGGGCCAACCCTGCGGTGAAGATTCCCTTATAGGCCCTTCCCAACCATAGTCCATCCTCACCTCACTGTTCCTTTTAGGTGTCTCATAAATTAAGAAATAGGGAAAGAAAGAACCACAATTAGCAGACTTAGACGAAACCGAGGATACAACTAGGGTTGCGCGGTATACCGGTACTGCAAAAATACCGGTATATATTATATTTCAAACGGTACAATATCATAATCTTGCTCAATTCGGTATTTGATGCGCTGCTGTTTCGAAGTTCACCGCTAGGCGGCAGTGCGCTGCCCAAACTGACGCGGGTCACGCACAACCGGTGTTACAATATATTCGGTTCCTGAAATATTTGGTTCCAATGGGTGGAGCTACCATGAATATTTTACGAGACCATAGCGTGGGCGGGGCGACAAATACAAGCGAGTGGAACGGAAATTATTAGCGTGAGCGCCTGCTCGTTTTGTTTTATGGATTATTTATTTCAAACAGGTAATAAAGTTGAACGAAGTTAATCTTAAACTAGTCGTATATATTTTATAAATAGTTCATCGTTTTGTAGCATGTGTTTCAGTACTCTGAGTTTACCTGAACTGAACTAATCCTGTAGGAAGCGTTGCAAGACCTACAATAAAGGCATATTTCTCCAAATTTTCCCAGATTAGTTGTTCCTGACATTATAGAACTGTTAGTTTTGCGACATTATAGAACTGTTATAGAACTGTGTCTTCCCCTGTGGGCCAGTGGCAGATTCACAGATTTTCGCACGAGAGACCCGTGTTCGATCCCGGGTCTACCGGCAAATAAAATTATGCCGTCAATGCTCGCTCTGTCAGTTCCCTGAAGAGGCGACTGCAGATGTGTATTTTGCAGCCAACGAGTGCGTTGTACAACCCCCTCGCCTGCATCCAAACCTTGCCGCTCGTCCAGTTCCAAGAAATGTGACTGGTCCAGCGTATTTAGCAGCCAACAAGCCGGTTCCATTGCCCGCTTGCCTGCACAAAAAAGCCGTTTTTACGGCGACCCAGATAAATCCCTTAAAGAGTGTATTTTCTGGTGTCCCGGCCACGGCCGACGGTGTTTCATGTGTAGAAAAAATGCCCACTACTCAGTGCCCATTCCTACACACAAGCACAGCCCTTCACACAGGGCTCGCGCACATAAAATCGACTCAGATCGATTGCGCTTTAAACGTAGCAAACGTGCCCACTACCCAGTGCCCACAAACGCTACTTCCCACATGTCTCACGGTCTCTGTAAATACAGGACCAGTATGCATACGCTCTGCTCACGCGAGCAATGCTGTAAAAGTGGTGTATGTGCCCGCTGCTCTGCGCCCACGCCCACACACAGACATGAAACTAGCCCAGCCCTCCCCCTCTCAGTTAGACACTGCAGAGGAGTCGAGCGCGGGCATTCTGCCCGCTGTTATCAGCGCGCCCCCTGCCTCAGATGTCCCAGCACACAAAAGCCGCTGTATCGCGAGCCGATCAGAGCGTGCTTCGCATCCAGCCCCTAGCTACTCGCGCACTTGCGTGGGAAAAGCTTCCCGGGGTTTCGAGATGGGTGCTGAACATCAAAAAGGAAGCGTATTAGCTGCAGTTTCGCCGGCGCCCTCGCCGCTTCATGGCGCGCGTCGAGACCACGGTAGAATCGAAAGTAGCTCATCTACTTCGAGCCGAGATTCTGAAACTGTTGAGCAAAGGGGCTATAGAACCCATATCTCAAGCTCAAAGCGAAGGGGGGCTTTACAGCAGATACTTCCTGGTGCCCAAGAAAGACGGGGGTCTCAGACCCATACTAGATCTGCGGCAGCTGAACAGAGCGCTTCTGAAGCGCCAGTTCAGGATGCTCACGACCAGAAAAATCCTCGCGCATGTCCGCCGAGGGGACTGGTTTGTGTCAATAGATCTAAAGGACGCGTATTTTCAAATACAGATAGCGTCACGTCACAGGCAATTTTTGAGATTCGCCTTCGAGGGCCAGGCATATCAGTACACAGTCCTGCCTTTCGGCTTGTCCCTGGCACCCCGTACATTTACGAAGTGCATGGACGCAGTGCTCGCACCCCTCAGACTACGGGGTATACGAGTGCTGAACTATCTGGACGACTGGCTGATTCTAGCCCAATCTCACTCGGAGCTCGTAGAGCACAGGACCATTTTACTCGATCACCTCGAGAATCTCGGTCTCGCAGTGAACTGGGAAAAGAGCTCGCTATTCCCCAGTCAGATTATATCTTTTCTGGGAATAGAGCTGAACTCGCTGCTAATGACAGCACGCCTGTCATCTCAGCGCACACTGGACATTCGGCGCGCAGCCGGCTCGTTCCGCTGCGGCGCGATAGTCCCTCTCAAAACATTTCAAAGGATGCTAGGTCTCATGGCCTCAGCATCTTCAGTTCTCCAGTTGGGCCTTCTGCGCATGCGCCCACTGCAGTTCTGGCTCAGAAAGAGAGTACCACGCACAGCGTGGGCCTCCGGTGGGCTTCGCTTCAAGGTCAATCAAGCGTGCATTGCAGCTTTGAAACCTTGGGAGGCAAAAGACTGGTACCAATCAGGTGTAAGCCTGGGGACTTCCTCGAGAGTGATGGTGGTGTCCACGGACGCCTCCACCTCGGGATGGGGAGCTCTGCTCGAGGGCAGACCGCTTTTTGGCCAATGGTCAAAGCAGGAGAAGCTCTTACATATCAACTGCCTCGAAATGTTGGCAGTGAGCAAAGCGCTCACGAGCTTTTGTTCCCTCATAAAGGGACACCACGTGCTAATACGTTCAGACAACGTCTCAGTGGTGTCCTACATAAATCGCCAGGGTGGCCTCAGGTCCCTGACTCTGTACAGGCTAACCAAGCGCCTCCTGATATGGGCCCGCAGCAACCTGCTCTCGCTGAGAGCAGCGCACGTGCCAGGGCTCCTAAATATAGGACCAGACAGACTGTCCAGGAACCAGGTTCCGACAGGGGAATGGTCTTTGCACCCACAGACAGTCCAGCTGCTGTGGAAGTAATTCGGCAGAGCGGAAGTAGACCTGTTCGCGTCTCAAGAAAACGCTCACTTTCCAGAATTTTTCTCGAAGAGCAAGGACGCGCTGACCCACGAGTGGCCTTGCCGTCCTCTCTACGCTTTTCCCCCCGTCTCCCTCCTGACTCAGGTGGTAGAACGGGTCAGGGAAGAAGGATGCTCAGTGCTGCTTGTAGCCCCACTTTGGATGAGCCAACCTTGGTTCCCAATTGTGATGCAGTTAGCGAGCACCGCCCCGTGGCCAGTGCCTCTGAGGAGGGATCTCCTCTCTCAAGCCAACGGCTCGATCTGGCATCCTCACCCAGAGCTGTGGTCCCTCCATGTGTGGGCCATCAACGGGTACCCGCTGACCTCCCACAGGGAGTGTTAAACACTATCACACAGGCCAGAGCTCCATCTACGCGACGTCTCTATGCCTCAAAATGGTCAGTGTTCTCTAGCTGGTGCACAGCTCGTGGTGTGTCACCCCTGCATTGCGGTGTGACGGAGGTTCTCTCCTTCCTACAGGAGCTGTTGGATAAGGGCAGGTCCCCTTCCACGCTCAAAGTCTATGTAGCGGCCATAGCAGTGTTCTCTTCGACCACGCTTGGCCAGTCTATTGGAAGGAACGATTTAGTCATTCGCTTCCTTAGAGGAGCTAAGAGACTGAATCCTCCCAGACCTCCCACAGTCCCTATATGGGACCTTTCTACGGTACTGGAAGCCATGAAAGGTCATCCATTCGAGCCCTTGCAGAAGATTGATCTTAAACACCTGTCTTTCAAGACGGCGTTTCTTCTGGCTCTCGCTTCAGTGAAGCGCATAGGGGACTTACACGCGCTCTCAGTAAGCGCGACGTGCATGGAATTTGGGCCGAATGACTCTAGAGTTATACTCAAACCTAAGCACGGTTATGTTCCTAAATCCCTCAATACACCGTTCAGAGCACAGGTCATCTCCCTATCTGCTCTGCCGGTCACTGAAGGAAATATGGACGAAAGCTCCCTTTGCCCAGTCAGGGCGTTAAGAGCTTATGTGTCTCGCTCGTCTGTTTTCAGACAGACGGAGCAGCTCTTTGTTTCGTTCAGCGGGCGTTCTAAGGGACTAGCCGCTTCGAAACAGACCCTATCCAGATGGGTAGTGGACGCAATAGCGCTAGCTTACACAACCAAGGGCATGCAGTGCCCGCTGGGTGTCAAAGCGCACTCCACGAGAAGCATGGCTTCATCGTGGGCCTGGTCAAGTGGGATTGCCTTGCAAGATATTTGTATGGCGGCAGGCTGGGCCTCTCCGTCTACATTTATAAGGTTTTACAACCTAGAGGTTCCCGCACTACAGGCCAGACTACTGTCGGTCTAGTATGGCCAAATCTCATAAACTGACGCTGTCAGTTATGCAGCTATTTGAGTATTGCAGTCCTTGCTCTATGCTGCCATAAAGGAAGATAGTGGCTAAACCCCTCCTCTTCCAGGATTCCCTGTGAGTCCCCTGGGTGATTGTGTACTGTATGAACTCCGGGCTGTCGCCCTTGAGTCTATAGTATCAGATCCCAGCACGCACAGCGTTTTACAGTAGGTTCCCCTAGCGTATTCTACGCAGTACGAGAGAATCTCTCATAAGAGAACGTACTCGGTTACTAACGTAACCTCGGTTCTCTCT
Source organism: Rutilus rutilus (assembly GCA_021464565.1). NCBI lineage: Eukaryota > Metazoa > Chordata > Actinopteri > Cypriniformes > Leuciscidae > Rutilus > Rutilus rutilus. Next base: position 15,990,146 of record JAJAQA010000009.1, read on the forward strand.
AGAGAGAGGAGCGAGTACTGCGTATCCTGCCGTGCATGCACGCGCTCTGGTTGCTTCGACTATGAAAAACCAGAGATATAAAGCCTGCGAGCGGTATTTATAGACCTAAGCCACGCCCGTTTCGGCGGGACGTGACGCAGAGGGCGCAAAGCGCCCTCATTGGGTCTGACGTCACTCTAGGTCTCGCTCGATAGGCTTAAGCAGTTGCCAGCAGACCAGCCAATAGGCGCGCGAGCTGCCTCGCCTATGTCTGTATGCTGCCGCAACGCGTTTTACATTAATACAAAATTAAGGATAATTTTTTGGCTTCAGTATTCTCGTGGAAAAGGATTTTCCCCTAGCGTATTCTACGCAGTACTCGTTCCTCTCTCTAGAGAGAACCGAGGTTACGTTAGTAACCGAGTACGTTTTATACTATATTATACAGTGAGGTTTTTATTTGCCCTAGATGCAAACACCCTTAATTTTGTACTCCCATGCATGATATCAATGAAAGAAAATTTTAAATTTGGCATTGCCAAATAAAAAACTAAATTAAATGAATCAATTTGCTGGAGTTTTGTCTCTGTTTTATTACAATTAAGTGCACTTACCTTTGGAATGGTACATTCAAAACTAAAAATTGCACAAACTGAGTATAAAATTACTTAGTTGGACCTTGCTATGTATACATCAATACAATTGAAATAATTATCACTTAATTTGACCAATGTTCTAAAGCATTGCTAGAGAAAACAACTGTTAAAGCAACTGAAGCTTAACATTTATGATAACCTTTGACAGTTGTGTATCAAAAAGATTTTCAGTTGAGTGTAAAGCAACATTCAAAGCATGCAACAACATGCAACTCCAAGTAGCCTATGTTGTCTTGAGCTATCATCCTATAACATAAAAGCTATTTCAATAATAGCCTACAGACAACTTTGGGAGACAGAATCAAAACACAAGAATATATTTGTAAATATTTATTTAAACATGCAATAATATACATTTAAAAAGCTTAATCTCAGTCATTCGTGAGAAACGAACAGTTAGCAGTAGTTTAGGACAAAACGCGATCTGAGGCGCTCACGCTAATAATTTCTGTTCCACTCGCTTGTATATGCCCCGCCCATGCACGCTATGGTCTCGTGAATATTCATGGTAGCTCCACCCATTGGAACCAAATATTTCAGGAACCGAATATATTGTAACACCGGCAAACGAACACGATGGATCAAACAGATGAAGCTCATTCTACACGCCCGAAATTAATTAATAAATAAAGAGAGCAGTAGGAGTGAAATATGGCATTACTTTGCCTACAAAAGTAATGAGAAAGGTGAAGCAACAGACCTCAATGCACCACTCTACAAACGCTGCTTTAAATTTGTCACGGGAGGCAACACATCAAATCTGGCTAAGCACTTGTCACTTGCTCATCCTGACTTGTTCAAAGAGTTCAGAGATCGACAGGTGAGTCCCTCCTTCAACTGATTTAATTTAGACTTTTATTCATAGCGCACATACATAAGAGCTTATCAATTAAATATGACACGGTAAACACGAAAGCTCAAATGTGCTTGCATGACACGCTAGATACCAATGAAGTTAGGTCTCATAATTGTTGCACTTTCAAACAATCATATATTAATTGAATTTGAATGAAAAAAGAGATTAGTGATATTAATTTTAGTATTAGTGATAGTAAAATGAATGGCATATCACTGCTGCTGTGGCGAGTGCGACCCCTAGAGGAATCAGCCGAGAGAGAGAGTAATAGTATGGATATTACTAAAATGAATGTTAGAGTAACACTTTACATTTAAGCTACATTTGTCAACATTCATTAGGTAACCTGACCTAACAGTATTATAGCATTTATTAATCTAGATCAATCAGTAATTATTATTTAAATATAGGCTACTAATACATGTTTAGCATGTTAACATTACTTTATGCAATGCATTAAACTAATATGAACCCAAACACAAACCAAACAGTAATCAAACCAAGATGAATAAATGCTATACATGTTGATAATTCTCTGTTGATGCATGACAGCTAATGGTTTACATGTCATTTCATTATTCTATTATTATTCTATATTAATCAATTATTATAGATATTAACCTATTTTAATTGTATCATTTCAGGTTTCTTTTTTTTTTTTTTTTTTTTTTTTCAAAATCAAAATTTAACCTACTGTAAGTTCCCTGAATGTTTTTTATTTATTTATTTATTTTAACATTTTGATACTTTTTGTTTGCACATTCGGTACAGCAGAGTTTCAAGCAGTGTTTTTTTTAATAAAATTGTTTCAATTCACTTTTTATTAAGGTATTAGGTTCTGGTACCGTACCGAAACCAAAATTGTGGTATCGAGCCATCCCTAGATACAACCCTAATGTTTGTAGTCTTTACAATGAATACTGGTCTGTTGCAGTTGTTCTTTGTTTGTTTGTTTTTAACCATATGCACTGACTTACACACCTGCATATGAAGACCCAACCTCCAGAAAACAACTAGACCAACTGCAGAGACTACAACCAACACAGAAGAAAAAAATACACAACGCAGACTCACCTACGGGAACTTCAGACATCCCTCATCATGATCAAGATTGTCGTACTACTACTAACCATCATGGACATCGCACAAAGTGTGGACCCCAGAAACAACATCTTCTTAGAGCTGATGAATATGTCAAGAAATGCCTTGTTCGCTGGAAAGAACGTTTGCATGCCACATGCACCTTCTGTAGGAGCAGGAATCCCATGGGTTGCACACCCTATCTCTGTCTACAGCATCCTACCCAGCCAATTCAACGGCAGGTGCACCCTGGTTTATGTTCTACCAGCTATCAAAAAAAATAAATAAATAAATAAATACACACTCCACCCCAAGCTCTCCACAGCTACAAAATTCAGCTCCTTCTATCAACAAAGATGGCTGCATTCCAGGACTCACTTGTGTTCAAAAGTGGCGGTCAAGAACTCTTGGAGCATTAATCCCATCGTATGGTGTACCTGAGTGCTGCACCGGGTTAATGGATCCAACAGAGAACTTGAACAAAATCCAACAAGACATTCTTGATCTTTCAACAAAATTACACCAGATGACTGAAGACAATTCTTCATGGTTCGTAAACTTGATTGGTAAACCCTGGCTGTGGATTAAAGAAATAGCAATGCTGCTGTTATTTCTCCTACTGGCGTTCTACGTATGCTTCCACAGTATTAAGTGTTTCATTCAACAAATGACTCACGCCTCTCACGAGAAAATGACTGGTCCAACCATAAAAGAATATTACCCGTAAGAACTTCACGGACCCTAATTGCATGTTTGTTTCTGTGTCAACATGCAATTACAGATGAACAACACAGATCATGCTTTGTGCCTGTAACTTACACAAGTTACAAGACTGAACTTGCTATGTGCCTGTAACTTACACAAGTTACAAGAATTAACTTTTAAGTGTATACATTTGTATTTTGTGAGAGTTTTTTTAAGACTCTCAAAGGGGCAAATGTGGAAATCCAGATTTATTAAAATGCTTAATTTAGGTTTACATTGAATTTAGCATGTTAAGGTTAGGTATAAATTATGATTATCAGAGTTTTCTAGCAAAAGACTCCGGTCAGTCCTGTTTTACTGAAACTCTTGGAGTTTGTGTTTTAGCAAGAAAGTCCTGCCAGTCCTGTACTCGGGTCTCAGCAGTTGAATAGATATGCTGAGTGAATTAGGGTGGGCAGCACTCTCAGTATAGAACAGGTTCTGAAACCTGTCTCATTTTGGTTCCTGCCCCTAAATGTATATAAACTGTAAGAGAACATTCACGTCAGACTTGGTGACTGCAGCTACTGACAGCTCGTGTTCTCAATAAAGAATCCTGCTGAAGAAACAACCAAGTCTCCTGGTCTTTCGATTCTAAGTTCACAACAACCATGATTATTACTGCCTGAAGACAGACATGGCAGGAGGTGATGCATCACGTACAGGTATGCTTTATTTGATTTGCTTTTAAAAATGTACAATAAGTAACTTTGACAAAGATTTGTGACTGATCCAAACGTGTTTACAGAAATTGTTCAGTTTTCAGTGGATCGCTTTCACATCTTGGAGCTAGAAGAGGTAAGATGTCAAATAAATGGAAGTCTGTTATATATTATATAATATTATATATGTAAGACAATTACAAAGCATTTTTTTTTCTAGGAAATGTATATGAGAATTTTGAGTGAGGAAACCGACAGAAAGCGGCCACTCATTCAGTTTCCGAGATGCCAGGCATTTGAAGATTTCGATACACTGTGTCCACAGAAAAAAAGTTTCCCATGGCTGAATGACCACGTTAGAATTTTAATTTGATAACATTTTTTAGACATATTTGTAATATCTCTAGTTAGTCCCGGTTTCCAGAAAACGTCCAAACAAAAAGCTGCAAAAGCGCCAAATTTCATCTCAAAATTTCCCTGTATGCGAGTCTCTATTTGCCGAAATGGAATAAATGCTTTGTGGGATCTCCATATCTCAGCTCTGGAAGGGTCTAGAGCCTCCAATCATGCATTCATGTCTATGTCTCAGCACCCTCTAACAGAATTCTCTAACAGAATCCTCTAACAGAATCCAAGGTTTCAAGAATATCAAAGAAACTTTATTTTTTGACTCAAAATATCTATAAGGTTATTATAGTTTTTAATATAATTATTTTTGTTTAGTTTTTTTGGGTCGAAAAATAAAGTTTCTCGGATATTCTCGAAACCGTGGATTCTGTTAGAGGGTGCTGAGACATAGACATGAATGCATGATTGGAGAAATTTTGGGATGACTCAGGCGAGCCCTCCATATGCGTCCAATGGCAGCTTATTTGTATGGTCGTTTGTACACGAACCTCCTATATGTACTTCTTATATTATCCAACAACATTTTATTGAAATCTACTATTTCTTTTAGATTCTTGACACAAGGATTGCACAGCTCTGTAAAGCACATAGTGGAACTGCTTTACAGGTGCACACGTTCGTTCTCTGGTGGCGATCCTTCACTAGCAAGAAACATGTGGATGACAGTCACATTTCTACGGTGGCTGAGAGGTGCAAAACAAATCACAATTACAAAAACAAAATAATTCAGAAAACAAAATAACAATTCAGAAAACACAACGACAATTTAGAAAACAAAATAACAATTCAGAAAACACAACAACAATTCAGAAAACACAACGACATTTCAGAAAACACAACGACATTTCAGAAAACACAACGACATTTCAGAAAACACAACGACAATTCAGAAAACACAACGACATTTCAGAAAACACAACGACAATTCAGAAAAAACGGAAAAGGTATATTTTGAGAATGACGTACTTATCGCTGAATGGACGAGATACCTGTCAATCAAGCCAGAACCGGAATCAAGCGATACTGTCTGGAAGTACCGGTAGAAACAAATCGTACCCATCAACGTGCCATGGAGCAAAGTTCGGTCCCATGGAGTGATAGGTACGCCTAACGAATCTACGACGTGTCCTTGTTCTGTCCCTGGTGGGTCGAGTTCTTGCAGCAGCCGCATATGTCATCACGTTTAACACGCAACTTCTGCAGAAGTACTAACCACAATGTCCGGTAGCCGAACAACTGTCCTGGTCGACGCAGCTTTTACAGTTTTTCTCGATTGTTTACACACATTTTCTGAAAGCATGCCTCATATTCTCAGAACTCTACACACAAATAAAAAAACACACACACAATGGGCAAATCCCCTCAATTCTCCTGCAAAATTAAACTTTACATTCAAAACAATGTTATTTCTTCTCAAAATGGTATTTTGTTTTCAAATGGCACACACAAACCATCATATGAATAGACATTTATAAGAACCAGTTGAACACTGATGTGCTCAATGTAAAACACTATGATGAATGGAAAACACTTCTTCTCCATTCATCATAGTGAATTAGGCCTTTTTTTTGTTCAGTGTTACTCTTACTACAGACAGCACATACATAAGTGTGTTGTAAAATATTCGAGAATATTGTTTTTATACTCAGAACACACAAATACATGGTAACAAATATATTTTATTTTTCCCACAAAAACAATGTACACAGTGTACATCCCAACCAACACAAAGTTGTACATACAGTGGTCTACATACAAAACAACAGAAGAATTTACTGTATACAGTTACAGTAAAAAAAATAAAAAAAATCCAATGTTGGCATCCATTGCTCATTGAAGAGCTCACCTGTTGCACTTTTATGCTAAAGCTCTGATTGCTAATTGTAAAACTGTGTGACGGGTGTTTGCCCATGTGATGAGTCAGTGTGCATATTTGAATGGCAGTGTGTTCCTTGTGAAAACAAGAGATTTTCTGCATGAAAATTGTGCCAAAAGCAGAGAATTGTGTGTAGTGTTTTGAAAAAGGTGTGTTTTAGAACTGCAGTTTGAGTGTAAAGCAGGAATTGTGCTTGTAGTTTAGCAGAATTGGTTCAGGGGGTTGGTGAATGAGTTACATGTTGCGGTCATTGTGTCTCAAGTACCAGTATTTGTGTGTAAACAATTGAGAAAAACTGTAATGTCGTGGTATGTCGAAAAATGAAATAAAAGAGAGCATTGCAGTGATGGCTTCTTTGTTGGTGTATTTACTCAGAATGAAGCATAAGAGAATATGCATAACAAAAGCTCAAAACATACATTCTCAACATGTATATCACTTTTTTTTACAGTAATGACCGTTGTACACATAAGTGACTTTAAACATTCCATCACACTAGAAGGAAAAATATGATCAACAAGCTATTTAACACTCTCTCTGTGCAGTTCTCATGCTCTAGCTAGCCCCAAAATGACGTGTGGCAGCTGTAGTAACACTCTAATCTCATGCTTTTTACAAACAAAATAAGACTGAAACAACATCATGTACTCTCATACACTCAAATAACATCGACATAATGACCAGTTATATGAATAGCGGGCTATCGCGCTAATCGCGAAACACTCATGCTAACCATGTGCTCAGGCATACTAAACTCATGACACACTATTAATATAGTAAATATTATGTGGTATGTCGCCAGCATGTCCACAATCACGGCACATGAATGTCCTTCTTCAAAGTAAAGTTTAATGTGTTCTATTTTCGCATAGCAAAACAAAGTTGATCACAAATTTCTTGATTGACAGGTGTCTCGTCCATTCAGCGATAAGTACGTCATTCTCAAAATATACCTACCTTTTCCGTTTTTTTCTGAATTGTCGTTGTGTTTTCTGAATTGTCGTTGTGTTTTCTGAAATGTCGTTGTGTGTTTTCTGAATTGTCGTTGTGTTTTCTGAATTGTTATTGTGTTTTCTGAATTGTTATTTTGTTTTCTAAATTGTCGATGTGTTTTCTGAATTGTTATTTTGTTTTTGTAATTGTGATTTGTTTTGCACCTCTCGGCCACCGTACATTTCTTGTCTGAAGGTATAAATCTATGAAATAAATTTCAGGGGCAGGGGACACATTTACTTACTTATTTACTTAAAAATATTTTAAAGGACCTTGATGAGGATGACACAGTCCTTATTCCAAGAATTGTTGGTGGACAGAGCCATGAAAAGGGAAACCACTTCATTTTGTGGGTATGTGTGAAAAAAAAAAAAAAAAAGTTTGCTCAACAGTTGTTACTCTGGTTAAAGCGGTTTCTGTTTATGTTGTAAAGGTCTTGGATGGTTTGCTGAATCATATTCGAGTTTACGACCCCACTGGCAACTACAAGTCAATTTGGGGGGGGGGGGGGTAACTGTGGGGTTCCCTTTCAAGGGAACTCGCGTTGCGTCGAGATTGACGCTAGGGGAACGCTTCGCGTGATGATGTCTTGAAGCACATGTAAAATCAGCCCAATGGCGTGGCGGAACGTCAGATGCGGGTGACGTCACGTACCAGGAAACTATAAAGCCTGCTTGAAAACCATAGAACAACAGCTTCTGTGTCTTCAGTAGCGCTCTATGTGAAATCTGTCTTTGTCTATTTATTGTTGTCTTGTCACTGAAAGCAATTATGTCCAGCGAACAGTTCAGAATGTGTGTGCATCCCTGCCCGCGTTTTATTACGGGTAGAGACACTCACGCTCTGTGCATTGTTTGTTTGGGAGAGGAGCATGCCCAGTCAGCACTCGAGGGTGCTGACTGTGTGCATTGCGAGGCGCTGTCCATGCGCTCGCTCCGATCCCGGCTGAGTTTCTTCCGGGAAGCTCGCGTCCCCCAGGGCTCGAGTCCCGCTGCTGCCGAGGCACAGCGGCGATCTCAGTCCTGGGGTTCGCAAATGGATCTATCAGCGGGGTCTGAGACGGGCTCTGCCCTATCTCAGCCCTTATCTGATAGACCCGATGTCACTCATCAGGGTTCGGAAGCACGCGCAGCGGTTTCTTCCGCCCTGATGATGGCACAAACACTGCAATTATCCAGTTTTGAGGATCTGGATGTTGTTAGTGTTGAGGCTGAGTCTGAGGATGCCCCACCTCAGTCTCATGCACTTGAATAATTGCTGGAAGTAGTGACAAGAGCAGTCGATAGACTATGTGTTGAGTGGCCATCTAAAATAAATAAACAGGACGTTCGTTCAAAAAGTAAACTTGACGAACGCTTCCTGCCCTCACGTGCACAAACACAACGCCGAAATCTGCCGTTTTTTCCCGATCTCCACACTGAGGTGTCGAGATCGTGTGATAAGCCAGTTTCATATAGAGTTTTTAATTCACAAACTTCGAATTATTCTTCTATTTCTGGTTATAAAGAAAATGGTTATGGGGAGATGCCAAGGTGGAAGAGACGCTTGCGAGCTATCTCTCTCCAGCGACGGCATCTTCCCTAAAAGTTTCGGTATTGCCTAATAAGCCCCTCAGAGTTACATCTTCTCTGGGGGGCAGGGCTTATTCCGCGTCTGGTCAGGCTGCAGCATTTTTACACTCGATGTCTTTGCTGCAGGCTTATCAGGTGGAATTATTGGGAGATCTCATTGAGGGCGGGGGTATTGGCCCAGATGTGGTGTGTGAGCTCAATTTGAGCAACATTACACACAGAAAAAAAAAAAAAAAATCTTTTTAATGGATTCTCTCCTTTCTACGTCTGGGTTATTTGGCAACGCTGTTTATACTGCAGTTGAGAAATTCCAAGAGGCTTCTAAACACGCTGCAGCGTTCCAAAAATTGCTCCCCCGTCGCTCACATCCTGAGGCTGCTGTGCGGGAACAGCCTCAGACCTCGAGCTCCCATAGGGCATCTAAAAAGCAGAGCGTTTCCTCCCGTAGAGCGGATCTGAGGACCGTTATTACCGCCAAGAAGGCTGTGGGGAAAAAGATCCTGGCGCCCGAGGGCTCAGGACCATGAGGGTAGTCCCCCCCCCAAAGTAGAGCGGTCAACACCTCCTCTTACGGTGCCCGTCTCTCTTCGGTGCCCTCAGGGGACCGTTCTGCCAACCCTGCCACCTCCGGTGCTTCAGGGCGCAGCGGCCTCCGGCGAGCACATATCTCAAGGACCACCCGGAAACGTAGTGGCCTCGGGATGCCCGCCCCCTCTGAGGAGGGTGTTAGAGCAGTCTGTTCAGTCGTTCCCTGCCGGTGCGCCGTTACAGGGCGACGAACCGACTACTCAACAACAACAAAATCCAGAAGTCAGTCTCGAGAGACTGATACCTCTAGCAGAATCTTTGGCAGCGTGGAAGCTACTGCCAAATGTTTCTCGTTGGGTCCTGCAGACCGTAGGGAAAGGGTTCCAAATACAGTTTGGTTCTCGCCCACCTCGGTTTATGGGGGTCCTACCCACCATGGTGGACCCCGAGCAGGTTCTGGTTATGGAACAAGAAGTGAACACTCTGTTAGAGAAGGGGGCCATAGAATATGTACCTCCCTCCAACAGGGAAACCGGGTTTTACAGTCGGTATTTCATAGTTCCAAAAAAAGGACGGGGGATTGCGTCCCATTTTAGATCTTCGAGTTCTGAATGAGTCAGTCATGCAGCTCAAGTTCAAAATGTTGACTTTGAGACAAATCGTGCCACAAATCAGGTCCGAGGACTGGTTTGTCACAATAGATCTCAAGGATGCATATTTCCATATTTCCATCCGTCCATGTCACTGGAAGTTCCTGAGGTTTGCTTTCGGGGGCAAAGCATACCATTATCGAGTTCTTCCATTTGGTCTAGCTTTATCACCCCGCACTTTTTGTGTGGATGCAGCTCTGGCGCCCTTGCGCCTTCAGGGTATTCGCATCATGAACTACATCGACTATTGGTTGATTTTAGCTCAGTCGCATCAGTTGGCGATTCGGCATCGAGATGTCGTCCTCGCCCATATGAAAGAGCTGGGGTTACGGCTGAACGCCAAGAAGAGTGTGCTTTCTCCATTTCAGAGGACCACTTTTTTAGGCGTGGTTTGGGACTCAGTGTCGATGCAGGCGCGCCTGTCACCGCCACGTATAGAGTCCATCCTTGCAGCTGTGAAAAGTGTAAAGCTAGGCCAGCTACTCACTGTCAAACAGTTCAAGAGACTGGTGGGTCTCATGGCAGCAGCTTCCAACGTGATACCTTTTGGACTGCTGCACATGAGGCCCCTGCAGTGGTGGCTCAGGACCAGGGGGTTTTCCCCGAGGGGCAACCCATTTCGCACAATCAAGGTCACGCGGCGATGCCTACGTGCCTTGGCTATGTGGAAGAAACCTTGGTTCCTGTCCCAAGGCCCAGTGCTGGGAGCTCCTTGTCGTCGCAAACTGCTAACGACGGATGCTTCCCTCACGGGCTGGGGAGCGATTCTAGAGGGTCGCTCATCTCAAGGTCTGTGGGAAGACCATCATCGTTCATGGCATATCAATCGCCTAGAGATGTTAGCTGTCTTCCGGGCTCTGAGGAGCTTTATCACAGATCTCAGGGGACACCATGTGCTAGTACAATCGGACAACACTTCGATAGTCGCCTATATCAATCACCAAGGGGGTTTGCGCTCGCGCCCATTATGCAATCTGGCACGCCATATCCTCTTGTGGTCCCAGGGGAAGTTGCTGTCTCTCAGGGCAGCTTACTTCCCCGGGGTCCAGAATATAGGAGCAGACACTCTGTCGAGACAGGGGCTGAGGCCCGGGGAATGGAGGGATATGATATGGATAGAGGGTGATATGGAGGGAGTTTGGCCAAGCACAAGTGGATCTGTTTGCGTCTCGAGAGACGTCTCACTGTCCACTTTGGTTCTCCCTCACGCATCCAGCTCCTCCTGGACTGGATGCCATGGTGCAGACATGGCCGAGGCTACGTCTGTACGCTTTTCCCCCAGTTGCTCTGCTCCCGGGAGTTCTGGAAAGAGTTTGCAGGGACCGGGTTTGCCTGCTTCTTATAGCCCCGCGCTGGCCGGGCAGAGTATGGTTTCCCGATCTTGTGTCTCTCCTCGACGGGCCTCCTCTGGAGCTACCTGTCAGGAGGGACCTTCTGTCCCAAGCAGAGGGCTCGATAGTTCACCCTCGACCAGAACTGTGGAACCTGTGGGCTTGGCCTCTGAGGGGGCCCAGCTCATAGAGTCAGGTCTCTCAACCGAGGTTGTTGAGACCATTCTACAGTCCAGAGCTCCCTCCACGAGGAAACTTTTTGCCCTGAAGTGGAGAGTATTCACTTCATGGTGTAGTGACCGTCGGTTGGACCCAGTTAACTGCCCATTTGGTACAGTGCTGGAGTTCCTGCAGGATCGGTTCACTGCAGGTCTGACCCCGTCCACTTTAAAGGTTTATGTGGCGGCCTAGGTGCTTACCACATTCCTTTGGGTGGAATGTCTGTGGGGAAAGACCCCTTGGTATCTCGTTTCCTTCGTGGCACCTGGAGGCTGAGGCCTGCAGTTCGCTCTAGGGTGCCACCGTGGGATTTGTCCATTGCGCTGCAAGGCCTTTCCCTGGCCCCCTTTGAGCCTATCAAGGAGTTTCCTGAGAAGTTCTTAACATTGAAAGCTCTGTTCCTCCTAGCCATTTCCTCTCTTAAGAGGATAGGGGATCTTCAAGCACTGTCGGTTGCCCCGTCATGCTTAGAGTTTGCTCCGGGCATGGTGAAAGCCTTTCTGCTTCCAAGACCGGGCTATATCCCCAAGGTCCCCACTAACGTGGCCAGACCTATTATACTGCAGGCCTTCTGTCCTCCTCCCTTCTACCAGGAGACTATAATTTGCTTTGCCCAGTCCGGGCGTTAGACGCTTATGTCCACAGAGCTGCAACCTGTGGCGTAAAAGTGATCAATTATTTGTGTGCTTTGGGTCCCCTAACTCGGGATCTCCAGTGTCTGAGCAAAGGATAAGCAAGTGGGTGGTTGAGGCCATCTCACTTGCTTATGAGGCGGCCGGGCAGCCTTCTCCAAATTATGGCTATCCGGTCCCTCTCTACTAGGAGTATGGCCTTATATCAGGAGTTACCTTTCAGGACGTTTGTGTTGCGGCAGGCTGGTCCTCACCGCACACCTTCGTCAGGTTCTACTCTTTGGATTTGGACTCTACACCAGGGTCTCATGTTCTTTCTTCCTTGTGCTGCTCTTCATGATTTCACACAGGACAGACATTTGTAGCTATGGTGGCGTTGGTATAGACGTTCCCCTAGCGTCAATCTCGACGCAATGCGAGTTCCCTTGAAAGGGAACGCCTCGGTTACGACTGTAACCTCGGTTCCCTGAAGAGGGAACGAGCGTTGCGTCACCTTGCCATATCTCCTTCATGCCTGTCAGCGGTTGTGTTGTATGATGTTCTGTATTAAGAATTAATTATGACATAAATCATGTGCATTAGTACACAAATGACATGCTTGTAATTAAAAAAGCATATTATGCCCTATTGCTTAATAACAAATAACTTCGTCACAAAACATACTTAAAAATGTTATTTCTTTAAAATAAAAGATTATTATATGAATTAAGGGGTTTGATTGATTACATTAAGATTTGTGATTCCATAATTTTATTATACTGTTCTTTAGTCAAGGCTTGACAACCAATTACTAAGTACCCGCAAAACATAGATAGCATTCTGTCATTTATTTAAATGTCTGTAAACTGTTAATAAGAAAAATAGTAATATACACAAATAAACATCATTTTATGGCTCTTTTAATAAATAAAAGTGTACCTGTAACATACTGACAATTAATGACAATTATAATTGCACAACGAATTGCTGTGAATACGATAAGGCAGTATCAGTGCAGAGCTCAGGTAAAGCTCATAGCACGATCTTCGGATAACGTTAGCTGTATGCTATGCTATTATCTAAGCTAACTAAAAAACACACTAACAACGAGAAATGTTTAAAGGGACACTCCACCCATTTGCATTAAGAGGTCCATTGTTAGAAAACCAGTCATACTATTGAATGGTCGTGCAACATTCTCTCATTTTCCCCTGAGACGAGAGAAATCCACTATTTACCTTTTTCACTTCCTCCAACAATGACGCAAAAATCGTCATTTGAAGTGTAAAAAGGGTGGATTTCTGTAAAGACTACAAGCACAAGTTCCTCATCTTTCCCAGGGGGCGGGACCCGCTCATTTTGTGTGAATGTGAAATGAATTTCAAGCTCTGGTGGTAGCTAGCCTTGTAGACGGAAGAGTGATTTCTCTTATAGGCAGATATACGCTTTCTGGATTAGTGGGAGTGGCTTGCAGAGCTGTGCAATGTGGTGCATTGTGGGAGTTGTTGTCTTTCATACAAATGCGTCCTGAAGTTATTTTTTGTCTTTCCTCGGTCACGAAGGCACCAAATTCAAAATTTATTTTACATTTCGACTACATATATGACCCACTTTAAATAAAAAACAGTGTTCAAATCGGTGGAATGCCCCTTTAATTTCACAATCTATAGCTTCGGTTAAATACTAGTATATGAAACTTATAATTTAAAATACATTAAATACATTAATGACTCGCTATAACGTAGTACAAACGTCCTCTATAATAAAATGATTTTGTATGATTTGTAACCAGGCACTAAAGCGATTACCCATAAAACGTGCTTTGAACCAATCGGATTGCTTGGGTCCTAAGCCCGGACTCATCACTTCAAACTTAGTGACCGGATATTCACCACCCCGGCGATATTTTTTTTCCCAGGATGGTAAGGGAAGATGTTGGAGAATTTTCCTTTGATTCATGTCTAAGTATGATGTAATGAAACAAAACAAAAAATGATGACAAGCATGAAAAAATAGGTCTGAAGAAGGATGAGAGAATGGAAAATAACCAGTATGCATCAGCAATATGAAGTGTCAAAACAAAGTATGAAACAGAGCACCATTGTGTGAGGTTTGACCAATAGAGAAGACATGTCTAACTGTGCCAAGGTCACCAGGCGTGACAGAGGGGAAGAGATAGATTTGACGGTGCCCATTGGGCACCTAGCGATAAGAAAAAGTATAAGACATGAACACTGGCCAATGTAACCTGAGATGTCCGGACGGCCGGCCGGCTTCTCACTTTGTTGCTTGTCAATAAAGTTAATTCTTCTGACCTGGAACCTCGACTCTGAGAAACTTCTTTGAGACCTGAACCAAAAAAGAACTATGAATTTGCCACAACATAATTGTCGAGCCGAGCCAGGAAGGACAAGGGGTCGAGGAGTGACCACGGTGGACGTGCTGACAGAGGCCTCACAAAACAAAGGTGCACCAAAAAATAAGGTAAGCAAATTTTGCTTATATTTGTTTTGTACTGCCCCTGGTAAGCTAACGCCCGGTTGGTGACTACCTTAAACAAAAGACTCCACCAAAAAGAACCTAAAAAGTGATAAAAGATAAGGAGGTAAAAGGAGGGTAGGTTCCAGGTTTTGAGAAAAAGTGCATGCAGTATCTGTTTGTCTGTCCATACGCAGAAGTGCGTATTCCATTCGCATGAAGGTGCATTGTACATGTGTGCGTCACAGTATTTTATGCGAAAAGTGCGTTTGCAAGATTATATGTTGTATTGTCCCTAAACGCAGGAAAGGTGCGTTATAACGTGAGAGGCACGTTATTTGAGTACACGGAGGCGTGTACCCACGCGAGAGGCGCGTGGCCCCAACGCAGTAGACGCGTTGCACGTGAGAGGCACGCAGGGGCGCTGCTAAGGATTTTGGGCCCCATGAAAAGAATCTTGACAGGGCCCCTAACACAGCTGAGACTTTTTTCATATTAATTTACATAAAATCATGGTTTATGGTATTTTGACTATCATTCTCATATATTTAAGTCAATCAGACAATTTCCACACCCGTAATTTGTCCTCTGTAATACTGCACTACTTCAGTACTGTATAATGTATATACTGTGCATAGCTGTACATGTGTCATATAGTGTATTCACATATATTTATATTTGTATGTATGTGAAAATCTACATTCATGGATCTTTTGAATGCACGAAACGTGCTAACTTGTCGAAAAATGCAACCGTAGAGACCTGGGGCCTCATGTACAAAGCGTGCGTACGCACAGAAAAGTGCCGAAGGCTACGATCATTGTCACGGGCGGTCCACTAACAATTTAGGCCTACTTACAAACCCACCTTTTCTTGTGAAATATTGGGTAACATACTGTCGACCCTTTGCCTCTTTCCAGGGTTTCCCCAGGTTTGATCACCCCAAATTTAAGACTTTTTTAAGACCACTTTAATGAAAATTAAGACCTACATCGCACCCATTATGCAGTCGTAAAACACCAGATCAAATCCCAATAATGACTATTACTAACAAATGTTTTAATTAAAAATAAATTTATTATACAAAAACTCATTCAACAACACACTGCAAAGTGATGTTTTTGGTAAATATCAAACATTCATAACAATAAACAGATAAACTAACTTTTCAAATCGTCTTAGTAAAGTTTCTCAGCATTCAAATTGCTTCAACCATTGCTTCAGAGGGGTAGACAGATAGGTAAGAGAGATAGTAGGGATGTAACGGTTCACAAAATTCACGGTTCGGTTCAATACGATACACTTGTGTCACGGTTTGGTACGTTTTCGATACAGCAAAAAGAAATAAATGCCAGAGAATTTTTTTATTATTATTATTATTTTATTTATTAAAACTAACACACTTTGACCAATGATGGAGCTATAATAGACTCTTCTTAGGAGCATAAACAAAACAGCTCCTTGGAAAAAATGAAATGTAACCTAATATTGTAGTAGTTATAAACAAAGGTCTATTTTTAGTTCAGATTAACATTTGAGGGCAGCAATTGTATTCATAATGTCAAAATAAAACCGACGTAATGTTACTTGAAGGCATCATGCCTACTATTCCTGTCAAACTTCCATGGTTGCAGTT
The DNA here is from genome assembly GCA_021464565.1 of Rutilus rutilus. Classification (NCBI taxonomy): domain Eukaryota; kingdom Metazoa; phylum Chordata; class Actinopteri; order Cypriniformes; family Leuciscidae; genus Rutilus; species Rutilus rutilus. Next base: position 16,006,424 of record JAJAQA010000009.1, read on the forward strand.
AGTGTTACTACAGTAAATCCATGGTGAATGTTGCTGATCTGTGGACACCGGATAGTTCATTCATGGCACAATGTTTCTTCCTGGTTTCCACGTCAGCGCTGTTTGATCCGTTAATAACGGAGAAATGTGAATGTTTCTCACTAGATCTCGCAGCGATGTTATTACTTCTGTGGCGAATTCAAATGATTTATTTACTGGATCTTTTATTACCGCTGTGTAACAGTGTCGCTTGATCAAGATCGCTCGCGCTGCACTGGTCCAAACTGATGAGCGGTCCATCAACCACACAATAACGAGTAGCCCAGTTTCGTTCCGCTTACATTACGTTTGCACATTTGATGTTGGACAATGTTGTGGTCGCGCCGGCGTCTCTTACATTATGAGCGCGCTTGCCACGCGCAACGCGCCTACATTTGAAATAATGAAATTTTGGTCGGCAGGAAAAATAGTCCAACGGTTCTATGATACTTCATCACACCGGCGCTATAAGTGAAGTCAAGCTGTTTGTGTTGTCTGGATACAATTTGGGCGGACTAAACCACTTTATGATAATCGAGAGGGGGAGAGGGGCCCACGGACGTTTGTGTTTCCTAAACAAATACTTTTTTTGACACAAGGAAACAGCAAATAGAATAATTATAAGTGAATAATTTTTATTATCAAATATTTTTTTTAGCACCACAATTTTATTGGGGGCTTCTCTGGGCCCCCTCTTAGTCGTGGGCCCCGAGAATCGTCATCGTTTACCCCCCCTTTACAGCGCCCCAGGAGGCACGTGATTTGTTATTTGTTGTGTGTGCGTGCAACGCCCTACGTGAAAAGTGCGTTTGAAATGATGAGCACGTGATCTGTTTGTCCTGTTTGATGTTAGTCGTGCAACGCCCTACGTGAAAAGTGCGTTTGAAATGATGAGCACGTAATCTGTTAGTCTGATCTGTTTTTAAGTGATTTTTCATCTTAAGTAGAAGGAGAAAAATCTGTAGTCTGATCTGTTTTTGTTTGTCTAAGTGATTTTTCATCTTAAGTAGAAGGAGAGAAATCTGTAGTCTTGTTTGTCTAAAGTGATTTTTCATCTTAAGTAGAAGGAGAAAAATCTGTAGTCTTGTTTGTCTAAGTGATTTTTCATCTTAGAAATAAGGGGAAAGGTCATTACGGAGAAAATTAGCAAAAGTGATAATAATAATAAAAATACAGTTTACTTATAATATATTTTTCCAAAAACCCAAAAGTGATAGAAATTAAAAGTTAGAAATTATACAGCCGTATTTGAGTAGAATTCATGGAAGGGACAGAGACGCAGAGATAAAGTGTTTTTTGACTGAGCTCTGTGCTTTGCATGAAATTACAGCTGAGCCACTGTCCCGAAATTGTTACAATTGTATGCAAGTGACCTTGGCACCGCTCAGTGGGAAAAAAGGGAGTAATTAGGCTGAGACAGACAAAGGCACATAAAATAAAACTCTTACAATAAATAATTTTTGAACCAGTGTTATTAAAAGCTTAATGGATGATAAAACAAAAATTGATGACAGGAGAATTAAAATTAAAATAAAAAAAATCAAGATATCAAAGAACAAAAAATATTCCACGAAATTGGCTTTGTCGGCTGTTTGGCCATCTTCCGGACTGTAATCGTTGTGATCCGGATAGGGAAACACAGCCGATATTGTCAAAAGTTTGATTGATTGACTTTTCGTTTGTTACAAGACAAAGTAGGAAAATAATAAATAAGTGTGAGAGCGGCTGTCTGTGTGTGTGTGGCTTCGAGTGGGTGAGAGAGCAGCTTTGCGTGTGAGAGCAGCTCTGTGTGTGTGACTCTGAGCGGCTCTGCGTGGGTGTGAGTGACTCTGTGCACGGTTGTGTGATGGTGTGTATGAAATCCCGGGTGTATGAGTGTGCGTTATAACAGACTGAAAGCGTTTATAGTGAAATAAGAAAATAAGGAGGGAGAGCAGTGACAGAGATAGAGTTTTTTTTTCTAACCTTTTGACACCTGAAGAAAAATACACATGTGGTCCAGAGTGGGAGATAATTATGAGGCTGAGGAGACTAGGTTGCAGAAAGAAAGAAAAGATGAAAATTATTTTCAAGAGGCATTAAAACTAACCAAAGGAATTAAGAATCACTTCTGGTTAGAAAAAGAGTTCATAGATAATGAAGGACGGAGACAGGAGTTAACAGACCAAGGGAAGAATGAGCTTTTGAAAAAACTGACAGGAATAACAAATTTGAACCAGGTTGAATGAAAGTGGCCCTTAGTGGATTGGCGTGATGTGATAAAAAAAAAAAAAAATCTTCCAAAAACAGTTCTTTTGAACTCACAGCTCACAGCCATCGAAATAAAGATAGATCCATATGTGAAAAGGAAGGAAAGGAGGAGTTGGCCTAAAGAATTGAAAGTGGCAACCATTCTGAGAAATGTATATATAAAGGTGGATTCATACATTAGGTCAGTGAAATGGGAGAGTGACACAATCTTTGAAGTCAAGCAGGGAGGGGAAATCAGGCCAGTCTTTGTAGATAGTTGGACATTAGAAAGACTGACAGTGTTGGTTGTTTTTGAAAAACAATCCAATAGAGTTAACTAATTTGTGGGTGTAAATTCACCGAAACAGGCAGGAGATAGAAAGACATCCTGCATCAACCAGAATGCTGCAGTTCTGGAAGAACAGGAGGGGCGCGAGGGGCAATAGAGGGAGAAGAATTTTAAATAAAAAAGGAAGAAAGACTTTAATTGATTTATTTGAACCATTTGAATCAGACACTTGTAGCAGAGAAGAATTAAATATTTCAGTCATCATGTTGAACGGCCATGAAGTGAAATTAACCCCATCTCTCACTTATCTATATAGGGCAGGAGAAGTAACTGCACGAGGATGGTGGTTTGAAAAGAACATTATCTGGAGTTTCTAACTGGTGTGCCTGGGGGAGGACATTTTTTGGAAACGAAATATACACAACCAGCTAGAAAAAGTGATGCCGAAGCCATTGTCTGAGGTATAAATACAAACCATTTTGAGGTATCTTCAAAAAACTAAACAGATACCAGAATTTTTTAACTTAACAGAAAACTGAGAACACAAAATTATAATTTGATTAATTGAATGAAGAAATAATTGAGACTTGCAGCAATGGCTTCGATGTCACAGCAACAAGAGACCCCTGTAGAGCAGATTATATCACAATATCCGATATGTAGAGATGCTATCAAAAACTTATCTCGGAAGTGGGAAAAAAGGACCAGAGAGTTAAGCACTAAGTGGCCAGCAGAGGGAACATTTGATTTGGCTATGTGCAGGGAAATGGGAGCACTAATAAAGAATCACAAAGCCCAAGATAGAAGCAAAAAAAAAAGAGTTGAGAAGAGAGAGAAAGAGCAGGAAGTGTTGAATCTTTTTAGAGACATGGGGATAAAATTAATTAAGGGAATTAGGGAGAAGATAGAAAATAAAAGTGACATAATGGCAACACCACCCCCTTATGCACCCCCCTATGATTCAACCGGTAAACAACTGCCACTAGTGAATGCAACTTTAACAGTTCAAGGTAAAGTGGATTTTGAAGATGAGCCAAGTGGGGAGGGAGGAGAGGATGACGACAGAAAAGTGAGCCCTGGCCGCAGAGAAAGAAAAACTACAGACTTCTTTGAAGTTTCAAAGCAAGACACACTGAACTATGGGGGAAGTCAAGACAGCAACCTAAGCATGAAACATCTGACCAGGGTAACCCCAGACCCCACCCTATCCAATCCTTATCATCATGCAAGCAAAGCCCTGCAAGAACTTGAAGAGAGACTGCAAAAGGAGATGGAAGCTGACACTCAGCAATCCGAGCCTGAACAGGATGAAATAGAAAGAGACATACTCATCACCAAAGAACAAATCCAAAGAGAGACTGAATCCATGCGAAAAGCCTTGGAGACATGCGAAGAGAACATCAGAGACTTCAGAACTACACAAGAAACAGACCCCACTCAGCCATCCTTAACAAAGAATACAAGAACGTGTCAGGGACCCTGCTCTTGGAAGAACTCCCCCAAAGCAAACCACACTGGATAAGAGGGGACAATTTGAGAAGAAGGTCAATGAGTGGAGCATATCTGCATGAGGACGGAAGAGACCAACTGAGAGAGGAACAAAAACAGTGCCCCATCCTGATTAAAGGACATCAAGGACAGTATGTGCCGTGGGCGGGACAAGATCTGGACGGACTGATAGCACGTCTACCTGACATACACGAAGGGGCGGGCAAATGGATTCGACTACTGGAAGAAGAGACAATGGGCAAGATACTAGCCATCGGAGACATTAAAACCTTGTTGGCAAAGTGTGTGGGAGGTGCAAGAACAAATTAAATCCTTGATGACTCAAGACTTAACCAAGCAGTTGACTCCACAAGGATGGATGCCATACCACTTGACCATTACAGAACAGTGATGTGGCAAGTCCTAAGAGGACATTATCCCACCCAGATGGATCCAAAGTTATTAAAAGGGGAACCAATGGGCGAAGAAGAAAACCCAACCACCTACGTCCAGAGACAATCACGAAGATGGAAGCAAGAGCTGGAAAAAGACCCTGAACGAGATCCAGTGATAACAGTGCTGTTCAGGGCTGCCATAATGGAAGCCATGCCAACTGTTGTAAAAGCCAAGCTGGAAGATGTAGTGGGACTGAATTCAAAGACGACAAGAGAGTTCTGTGACCATGTGACTCATGCAGTAGAGCAATACAGGAAGAGTGAACAGAAGATGAAGAATCAAGAAAGAGAGCTCCAAAGAAGGCTAACCCAATTACAGCTGGATGACCTAGTCAATAAAAAGAAGAAAATCCAAGCTATCATAAAAGATGTTGAAGATCAGTCAGCAGTTATGGCAGCGGTAAACATACCGAACCCAGCTGCACAAGCCATGCCGCATGCACCAGCCCCTATGGGTCAGAGCACATCCAACACCACAGGAAATCAGCAACAGCCAAGTGCACCAATTGTGATATACCTACCTGAACAGCAAAACAACAGAAATGGACCAATGCCAGGAAGAGGAAGAGGAAGAGGAAGAGAATACAACAATCAACAAAGAACAAGACATTCAAGGCATGTGTTGGGGATGCAGCCAGCCTGGACATACCAAGAGGAAATGTCCTATTAACCCATGGCCCCAAAATGAACCGCTGCGTGACCAAATGTACCAACCATGGCAACAGACTAATCAGAACCAGCAGAACAGTTAAAAAAAAGTGTGCCATAATCTGAGTTTCATTGTACAATGATATATGACCCCCTTAGAAACCCGAGATTAGAAAATGACTGGTTAGAAAAAACGAGGGGACAGAGAGTATATTTGAATTCAAATGATATAATCGTAGGACCAGAAGGGACAGCATTGTAAATTGAAAAATGTGACTTTACTAAAACATGGTTTAGAGTAGACGATTCAATCCCACATGTAACTCTTTACCTGAATGAAGGGTGTCAAGCGAAATATATAGGCCCAATGATGTTGAAAGCCACAGAAAAACAGTGGGAAGCCACTGAAAACCCTTTCATTTTTCAAACACCAGATATGACACATCTTAAAATTGTATGCTCGACTAACATGTTAAGGATCCCTAAATTAATAGTAGAGACAGAAAAGAAAAATGAATTGAAGTCAAAAATGGAGGAGCTGAAATTGGAGATGGAACAAAAGATACCGGTAGAGTTGTGGTCTAAGCATGATACAGATGTGGGCCTGGTGAAGTCAGCCAATCCTGTTAGAATTAGAGTAAAATCAGGAATGAAGTTGCCAAGAAAACAACAATACCCATTGAAATTAGAACCAGTAGAAGGAATCAGAACAACAATTGAGGGATTGGTAAAAGCTGGAGTGTTAGTTGAAACTGTTAGTTATTGTAACACCTATTCTCCCAGTTGAAAAGACCAGTAAGTCAAAATGGAAATTAGTGCATGATTTAAGGGCAATCAATGAGATAGTAGAAGATTGGCCGGCAGAAGTCCCAAATCCACATGAGCTATTGAAAAAGTGTTCCACCTGCTGCTCATTATTACACTGTAATTGATCTCTGTTCTGTAAGCAATATACATAAACTAGGATGCCCTAAGGATTTAAACACTCACCACTTGGTCTTGGACCAAGTCCTAAAGCTTGATTTGGAAGATTTAAGACTGGATAAAATATATTTTATATTTTTATATTGCATATTATAGCACCAAATTGAATAATGTTGCTCAAGGCTACCCACCATGCTATCAACAAGACTTAGACTAATATTTTGAACAATGACATTTTGTTTTAACCCAGGCTAGATGTTTGACATACTCCATGTTACTAACATATCCTGATATTACAATAAGGAGATTTACTGCAGCAAACTCAGCTAATTTTGTCCAGCTAGAGGGGGAGGGAACACCTCATGAATGTATTTTTGCCTCTCTAGCCTTTACACGTCTGAGACCAGATTTGGAATCAACTCCAATTGTTGATGCAGACGTGGACTACTTTGTGGATGGCTCGTGTTTTAGAGACCATTTAGGCAATCATGCTGGTTTTGCTGTTGTATTGAGAGATGGAGATGATTTTAATTCTGTTGTGATGCAGCATTGTGAACAACCTTGCTCAGCACAATTGGCCGAACTAAAAGTACTTACTGAAGCTTGCAAATACAAAGTAGCCAACATCTATACCGGATCTGCATATGCTAATGGCATATGTCATCTCTTTAGTGCAGTATGGAAACAAAGAGGATTCAAAAAGAGTGATGGAACCCCAATCCAACATGGGGACCAAGTTACTAAACTAATCACAGCTATGATGTTTCCAAACAAATTGCCCATTATCAAGTGTCAAGCTCATAAAAAAAGGCAATGACTTTGTAAACAAAGGTAATAATGCGGCCGATATACAGGCTAAACAAGCCTCAGGATGTCAATTAGCAGTTATGGCACCGTCTGTTCTGATCCAGCCCCTACCTGCTGTAGACAGCATTGCTCAAATGCAATCCAGAGCCTATCAATCTGAAATACATATATGGCAGCAAAGGGGGGCGACAAGAGAGACACTAACAATATATATGGAGATCACATGAAGGCCATATGATAGACACCAGCCTATTGCTTAACATTTTCATTCCAGATGCGCATGGTTGACCATTGCGCAAGGGGGGAGATTAGATTATTAGAAAAATTAAATTATTAGAAAAATAAAATTAGCAAAATAAAAAAGACAAAGATTCACAAAATAATGTCAGAAAAGGAACAGCAACTCCAATAGGCTCTATCCCAGTTCAAGAAGGACCCTTTAAACATCTAGTGATGGATCATGTGGACATGATAAAATCAGTAAAAGGAAAAGATACAGAGACAGTTTTCGTAGACAGATTTAGCAGATGGGTCGAAGCAGAACCCTCAGTAGACCAAGGAGCAGAAACTGATAAAAATTTTAACCAAAGAAGTCATCCCAAGATTTGGCATACCATCTCAGATTAGCTCTGACAATCAACAGAACCATTAAGACTAAGATCAAGCAATGGATGCCTTAGGCCTTCAGCTAAAATACACCAGCAAAATGACATGGCAAAATAGACAAGCTCTGAATTGGCTACTGGCAGAAAAAGGAGGGGTATGTGTGATGTTTGGAACTGACTGTTGTACCTTTATTCCGAATAACACAGCCTCTGATGGAGTTTTTACTAGGGCCATGAAGAAGCTGAAGGATCTGAGACAAGAAGTTGCTGAGAATGTGGGGAGAGACAGACACGTTGGATACTGGTTTGACTCTATATTTGGGTCTTGGAAAGAATGGTTCTTTAAGGTGGGAATAATAATAGCTGTGGCTGTTGTATGTTTCTTTTGTTCTGCTGTGTTGTGCCTTTTCTCAGATCCATGCTAACCAACGTGGCTGCCAAACAGATGATTAATGTGTCAGTCAAACCATCAGGAGTTGACATCGGGTGCACAAACACAAGAGTGCACCAAATTGGGCCAGGACTGGACGAACTAGATGACTTCCTGTAAGGAGGTCTGGTGAAGGAGTAAGGAATGGGGTACCTTGTTACTTTTGATTTCCAACAGTTTGATTCTGTTTTTGATAGAGAGGGAGGTAGTAACACTGTGTATTTTATTTTTGGGGTAAAATTAGACAGATCATTAGAACATGAGTAGAGCAGGGAGTTAGTTAGAGGGGTTTTAATTGTTTCTTTGATTTTTATAAAGGACCCCTTCCTGAGTGTTTTCTTTTTTCTTTCTTTTTACACTTATAATCCTACTGAGAATATATTTTACATATAATCACACTAACAGTCACAAATATGAATATGTGAATGAGAGGGGACGATACAAGGTTTGAAGCAGGTCATTGCCCGTGGTACGAGGTAATGCAACCAGATATAAAGGGAAAAGATAAGAATGTTTTTTACTATTTTGTATCACTTACTAATCATTTTACTCTTATAACAGAGTTCTTTTAATATTTTAAAATTTTTTATGAATCAAAAGTGAAGTACGTGCATTAGACTACTGGTAGATGTTTCCATGGGGTAAACAGAGAAATTAATTACAAGCGCGGTCGCCAATTGCCGGACCAGTAAGGGCAGACTCAACTGGTGGTTTAAAAACCCACTGTTTGCTCCAACACCAGATAGTGCCCAGGGCACCTCTGGCAACGATGGAGCAACCCAGATAGAACTCCAGGCCACCGGAAGCGCCTGTGCAGTTCCTCTGGCACCGTGGGACAATCGTAACTCCAAGTCTGTACACTGAGATATGTTGATTATGCTGAAAAATCAAATGTTTGAAGTAATCTATCCCTTCAAGATTGATGATAGAAAAGGAAGGTGGGATCTTTTACTCCACCCTAGTCAAGTGGGGGCGGAGATGTTTGGTCTCACTATTCCTCCAGGGTGTACCTTTGTGAGTGGGCTTATTGATAAGAGAGATGGATGGTCCATATTGGCCATGATTGAAAGATAATGGAGAGAAGCCTGATCATGAAGATACATTCTGGGACAGAAATGAAGGTGGGACTAGGATTAGTCCCAAAGGGGGGATATGTTGGAGAATTTTCCTTTGATTCATGTCTAAGTATGATGTAATGAAACAAAACAAAAAATGATGACAAGCATGAAAAAATAGGTCTGAAGAAGGATGAGAGAATGGAAAATAACCAGTATGCATCAGCAATATGAAGTGTCAAAACAAAGTATGAAACAGAGCACCATTGTGTGAGGTTTGACCAATAGAGAAGACATGTCTAACTGTGCCAAGGTCACCAGGCGTGACAGAGGGGAAGAGATAGATTTGACGGTGCCCATTGGGCACCTAGCGATAAGAAAAAGTATAAGACATGAACACTGGCCAATGTAACCTGAGATGTCCGAACGGACGGCCGGCCGGCTTCTCACTTTGTTGCTTGTCAATAAAGTTAATTCTTCTGACCTGGAACCTCGACTCTGAGAAACTTCTTTGAGACCTGAACCAAAAAAGAACTATGAATTTGCCACAACAAAGACTCATGAATATTCATTAGGGAAGTCATCCCTGATTGGTCTGATGACCTACCCCTAACCCCGCCCTAAACCTACCCGTCATTGGGGTTAAGACCAATCAGGGATGACTTCCCTAATGAATATTCATGAGTCTTCCCCTACCATCCTGGGGAAAAAAAATATCGCCACCGGCACCAGCCCAGCAGACAGACGAGTCACTGCCGAGTCACTGACCCATATGTTGCGTAATACGCATGCGCGGTCAACACAAAATGAACGAATCATTCATGAACGACACATCACTAGTATATGAAGGTATTTTTGGTGCAAAACAACTGAGCGCCTGTGACAGTGAAATTTGTAGTTGTAGAGAATAGCCACACATGTGTATCAATAAATTTGAAGTCACAGAGAGAAATATTTTAAGAGTTGCGAACTTGTAGATTTTTTTTCTCTTCCACAAACACAACACAACAGTTACACCTTCTCAAATTCTTCACTGCAGGTGCACAAATCCTATTCTACAAATCACAAATTAAGAAACTCGTTCACATTTTTGCTACAGTTGCTGCAGTGAATATGGTGCAAAACACATTTACACACCTGCATTAAAAAATGTAAAGTCACGGAGAAGTTTTGCTCATCCGCAAATCAGTATGTGAATTCATCCGATGAGAGTTGCACACTTGTAGAATATTTTCTCACAAATGTCTTGTATATTTTTCTAGCACAAACACAAGCACATAACTACAACTGCTTGAATCTGCTGTTACGAGTTCAAACACTGTTTTTCGCTTACAAGTGACAAGTTTCGCGCGCTCCCCCTTTTGCACCATATATCAATGTCAAATGTGGTGCAAAAGTGAGTTGTGCATCTGTAGAGGCAGTGGGCGGAGCCTACATGAATATTCATGAGTTTCCCAGGCATGCGCGCGGATCTCGGATCATTTTAGTTCACACTCCTCCTTTCTCAGCAGGTTAAATGGATTATTTAAAAAAAAGGTAAATATAGTTTTAGCGCGAACTTAAACTACAATTGTGTATCGTTTTGTAGAGTTTATAATGTTTTTATTAATTTGCACGTTTTGTGCATTCATCAATGACTGAATTGCTCTCCACTTCGTGTAGGCCTAGGCTATATAAAGCGCAGCAAACTTCAACTCGTCGTATAAATTTCACCTTGCAAAGCTTTAAAACTGTGTCATTTACTAATTGTTATCATTTGTTGATTGCAATAAATTAAATAAACCCTCATAAATGTATCTGTGGGCTAACACTTTTTTTTTAAATATATAACCTGGTGTGATTGTTCTTAAATTCTTGTTCATTTAAATAAGCCAAATTATTTAAGACCACATACAAGCATGAATGTGTTGCTTTAATACATGAGTAGGCTATATTTGGATTAAACAATAGCACATGAAACATGCAAATGAACATTTTTCAATCAAAGAGAATGAATGTATCAGATTCCACTTTTTACAACCTTGGAGACAGGATCTCATGAGTAATGTTTTGGACTTACGTATGATCACATCATTGATCAGCAGATGCTGAAATGCACGTTTACTTTTTCTCCCTTTGTAGGTGTATTCAGCCCAAAGGGAATTTACTCCTATTTTCTTTAGCATTCTTCTAATGCCATCCCCCAAACTGCCTGCACTCTGAAGACAAAGATATTGAATCTACAAACAAACAACAACAATCAGTTATCAAAGAAAAGTGGCAAGAAATTTCATAGCATAACATAAAACAGCATTTGTTTCAGCACATACAATCTTCTTGCGGAAATCAACCGCTTTCAGCTTTTCGCACAGCTCTTCCAATTCCTCCACTGACTTGCATGGCTCCTCCAGCACGTTGAATAGGTCCAAGGCAGAGGTGCTTGGCTGGCTTACAGACTGCATTCCAATTGCAGTTTTGATGTCGGCATGGATTTGGTCTAGTTTCAGGAGTATTCTCCTTTCCAAACCATCAAAAAGCTGAGAGATTTCTGTGAAAACATTGTTTATATATATATCTATATATATATATATATATATATATATATAATAGCAAATGGCAAAAAGACAGATTGAACAGAGCTGATTTAAAGGGGCCCATAATTAAATACATTGTGACTGTTATAATCATGCAATGCTTGCACATATTTAGCATATTGTGTAAGTGTATAAAGTCTTTCTTCGTACCTTGAATCTGCTGGCTTGTAGAACTGGACTGTGGTTGGAGTGTTAAAGCAGATGGAACTGTCAAATCAAAACGTTTAAAAAGTAAGTCAAAAAGTTTCAATGTTACAATGAGGAAGTTTTCTGTTATCCTGCTCACATAGGCTGCATTTATTTAATTTATTTAATCAATATGAAAGTTGAAACCGTTGTAATGTGAATTATTACTAAATTTTTTGTACTAGTATTTTATTTTCAAATGTAATTAATTTATGGGATGACAAAGCTGAATTAGAACACTCTTTATCAGGGCCGTTTGAAGGAATTTGAGGGCCCCAAGCAAAATGGACATGGAGGCCCCCCCCAATAAAAAACATATTATAATATGTAACCATATTCCGTCCGTTCGAAAAAAAGTTGCACTAACTGTTTGTTACAAGCAGCATTTGCCGTCAGGCAGGTAGTTGTACAAGACAAGTGGAACTATTTTATCCAGTGTAATTTATCACTTACCACTAGGGGCCAAGATGGGATGCACAAGGAGGAAGCAAGTGGAGCAACGCACAGAGCCAGTGCCAAGCACTGACCCTGGTGAGACGGAGGAGGAGCAGGAACCGGAGTCACCCCACAGTGTCCAGAACCTCCATGCTCGACATGCTACACCTAGCAAACCATCAGAATACCGTCGGGTTCTATGGCCTGCTGCAAACAAGGAGGCCGAGTGGCGGCAGTTTGACGAGGATGTTGAGGCTACTCTAGATGCATCATGCAGAGGAGAAGTTGATCAGCGACTGCAGTTGATGAGCACACTAATCATCAGCATCGGTGCAGAGAGATTTGGCATCAAATTACCGAAGGCTCAGAACATCGCTAGGCCAAACCGGCGTGAGACCAAGATTTCCCAGCTCAGGAAAGAGATGAAGGCCCTAAACCGTCAGTATAAGAGGGCGAGCGAGGAGGAAAGGCCAGCCCTTACAGAGCTCAGGGACATCCTGAGGCAGAAACTCATCTCTCTACGACGGGCTGAGTGGCACAGGAGGAGAGGCAGAGAGAGGGCTCGCAAGCGAATGGCCTTCGTTGCAAATCCCTTTAGCTTTACTAAGCAGCTGCTGGGGCAGAAGCGGAGTGGGACCCTGCGATGCCCAGAGGAGGAGATCAATCAGCACCTCAGTGACACATACAGCGACAGCAGGAGAGAGGAAAATCTGCCCACCTGCAGAGAGCTACCCACACCACCTGAACCATCTTTCCAGTTTAACATCAAGGAGCCCACTTTGGCAGAGGTCAGGAGCATTGTACGAGCAGCACGTACAAGCGCAGCCCCAGGTCCAAGTGGAGTGCCATACAAAGTCTATAAATATTGCCCGAGACTCCTGGAGAGGCTGTGGAGACTCATCAGGGTAGTATGGCGGAGGGGGAAGGTGGCCCAGCAATGGCGTCACGCAGAGGGTGTTTGGATACCAAAGGAGGAGAACGCGAGTGACATCACGCAGTTCCGCACCATCTCCCTGCTCAGTGTGGAAGGCAAAATCTTTTTCAAGATTCTTGCCAACAGGTTATCTGAGTATCTCCTGAGGAATTCCTATATTGACACCTCGGTGCAGAAGGGCGGAGTCCCAGGCATGCCGGGCTGTTTGGAACACACAGGGGTGATCACCCAGTTGATCCGGGAGGCGAGAGAAAACCGAGGAGACCTGGCTGTCCTCTGGCTTGACCTGGCCAATGCCTACGGATCCATTCCACACAAACTGGTGACAACAGCTCTGACGATGCACCACATTCCTGAGAAGATCACGAAACTCATAAGGGACTACTACAGTAGTTTCAGCCTGAGATTCACCTCTGGAGCAGTAACATCTGCGTGGCACCGCCTAGAGAAGGGCATTATCACTGGCTGCACCATATCAGTGGTATTGTTTGCCCTAGCGATGAATATGCTGGTCAAGGCTGCTGAGGTGGAATGTAGGGGCCCCCTGTCCAGATCCGGCATTCGCCAACCGCCAATCCGAGCCTACATGGACGATCTGACTGTCACATCAACATCAGTGACAGGGTGCAGGTGGCTCCTCCGCGGTCTGGAAAGGATCACGGCATGGGCAAGAATGATGTTCAAGCCAGCCAAGTCCAGATCCCTGGTCCTGAGAAAGGGGAGAGTGGAGGACAAACACCGCTTTTATGTGGATGGAGTCACTATTCCGACAGTGTCAGAGAAGCCCGTGAAGAGCCTAGGGAAGATCTTCGACAGCACCCTGAAGGACAAGGCAGCGGTGGAGGCAGCCCACATGGAGCTGAAGACTTGGCTATCGGCGGTGGATAAGTCCGGTCTTCCGGGGAAGTTCAAGGCATGGATATACCAGCATGGTATCCTGCCAAGACTCCTGTGGCCACTACTGATTTACGAAGTCCCAGTAACCAGTGTGGAGGGCTTTGAACGCAATATCAGCCAATACCTGCGTAGATGGCTGGGTTTGCCGAAGAGCCTGAGCAGCATTGCTCTGTATGGGCACAACAACAAGCTGCAGCTTCCCTTTACTGGCCTGACCGAGGAGTTCAAAGTCACCAGAGCCAGGGAGGTGTTGCTTTACAGAGACTCTGCTGACATCAGAGTCTCTTCCGCCGGCATCACGGTCAGAACTGGGAGGAAATGGCGAGCGCAAGAGGCAGTCGACCAGGCAGAAGCGAGACTGAGACATAGTGTCTTAGTTGGCTCTGTGGCAGTTGGTAGAGCTGGTCTAGGTAGCAACACAAAGCCACGCTATGACAAAGCCCAAGGACGAGAGAGACGCCAGATGGTGCAGGGAGAGATTCGTGCAGAGGTGGAGGAGGAACGCCTCAGTAGGACCGTGGCAATGCGCCAGCAAGGAGCCTGGGCCAATTGGAATCATGCATCTGCCCGGAAGATCACCTGGACAGAACTATGGAAGTCTGAACCCGCAAGACTTAAGTTCCTGATCCAGTCGGTGTATGATGTCCTCCCAAGTCCATCTAACCTTCACACCTGGGGCCTAGCAGAAACACCAACATGCCCTCTGTGCTCAGCTTATGGTTCCCTGGAGCACGTCCTGAGCTGCTGCCCTAAAGCACTAGGAGAGGGGAGGTACACGTGGCGCCATAACCAGGTGCTGAAGGCAGTAGCAGACACCATCTGCACCGCAATCCGGGAGTCTAAACATCATGTCCCAGTGAGGCACAACATCTCCTTTGTCAGGGCAGGGGAGAAACCTCAGGGAGAACGTAAGGCCTCAACTGGACTGCTAGCCATGGCCCGTGACTGGCAGTTGCATGTGGACCTTGGGAGGCAGTTAAAGTTCCCAGAGCACATAGCAAGGACGTCACTGAGGCCAGATCTGGTCTTAACATCTGACTCAACAAAGCAAGTTGTGCTATTGGAGCTTACTGTCCCCTGGGAGGACAGGATGGAGGAGGCTTACGAAAGGAAGAAGGCCAAATATCTTGAGCTGGTTGAGGCATGCAGAGGGAGAGGATGGAGGGCCCGCTGTGAGCCAATAGAAGTGGGCTGCAGGGGCTTTCTAAGTCAATCTGTGCATCGGGCATTCAGACTCCTTGGCATCAGAGGGTTGCGTGAAAGAAGAGCCACCAAAAACATCAGTGAGGCCGCCGAAAAAGCCTCTAGGTGGTTGTGGATCAAAAGGGAAGCAGTATGGAGTAGCGCGCTGCTTGGACACAAACCGGGGCCTGATCAACCCCGGTTGGGTCGCCCAGGTGAGGGTGTCTGAAGATCAAAGACCCGAAACACCCTATGACCCTGGGTCCTTCACTGAAGATGTGTCCAAGCTGCACCTTCAAGGTGTTTCAAAATCTAGGGGTGTAACAAAATTCACGGTTCGGTTCAATACGATACACTTGTGTTATGGTTTGGTACGTTTTCGATACAGCAAAAAGAAAGAAATGTCAGAGAAATTTCCTTGATTTATTTATTTTTCTTCTTTTTTTTTAATTAAAACTAACATCATAAAATATGATTTTTTTTTTTACTTTGAGCAATTCTGGAGCTATAATTGATTCTTCTTAGGACCATATAAAACAAAACAGCTCCTTGGAAAAAATTAAATGTAATATTGTAGTAGTTATAAACAAATGTTTATTTTAGTTCAGATTAACATTTGAGGGCATTGTATTCATAATGTCAAAATAAAACCGACGTAATGTTACTTGAAGGCATTATAGCCTACTATTCCTGCCAAACTATGTGAATGTTTCTCACTAGATCTCGCAGCGATGTTATTACTTCTGTGGCGAATTCAAATGCTTTCTTTACTGGATCTATTATTAGCGCTGTGTAGTAACAGTGTCGCTTGATCAAGATCGGCTTGCGCTGCTTTGGTCCAAACTGATAAACAGTCCTTCAACCACACAATAACGAGCAGTTTCGTTCCGCTTGCATTACGTTTGCCATTTGATGTTGGGCAATGAGAGGGGGAGGCCAAGATGGCGCTCTGAGCAGACACTTCTGGTTGAGCTCTGCAAACCTAGCTGTTATATTTATATTGAATAGGGTGACCATATACTTTATTGCGTTTTTTTTGTTTTTTTTTGACAATTACTGCTCACTGCAACTTTTGGCTGTTGTCCACGGACCAAAATGAGCAAACCAGAGAAGAGAAAGACTGAACCCAAGAAGCCGCTAGCTAATACCGGCTCTGTTAGCAGGCCTGCTAATGTTAGCCAACCAGCAAAGCCAACTTCCACTCCTGATAAGCCTGCCGACGCTAAAAATACTCATATCGACTCCATGCATGACTATTTGGAAGCAACTTCCGACCCATCACAACATGTCCTCATGGAAGAAGTCTTTCCTTCTCTCCCTATCCTATCACACCATGTGCCTCTCCTGCTGGTAAGCTAAGAAAAGTTATGGACACAGAAGCATCTACCGTTCTCTCCCAGCTCTCGTCACTTACCAAGCTGATTAACTCAGGGTCAGATACTCTCGAAAAAATGGTTAGCGGCAACTGCATAGTGATCTCCGAGATGAAAAAGGCTGTTCAAGAGAACGTCTCGGTTACGTATGTAACCCTCGTTCCCGTTACGTCGGATGACGACGAATGGGGTTTCGCTTAGAAAGCCTATCATCTTCGAGTATATAAAATGAGCCAATGGCAATGAAATGCCATGGGTCTGCGGAATTTGCATAGCGTAACTCCGCCCCACCCTGGGGGTATATAAGGAAGTGCGCTGGCAACATGCAGATATGTCTTCGCTGAGGAGCCGAGACTGAACTCAGGCGTTCCAGCGGTACAGCGGAAGTGGCAGGGAGACGTAACGTCTCCGTTCCCTACTCAGGGAACGAGGGTTGGGTTACATACGTAACCGAGACGTTCCCTTTCGTAGTCACTCCGAGTTTCGTCGGATGACGACGAATGGGGTTCCCAGTGTAATCACGCCACCTCTCGACTGTCTTCCAGTGCCCTGCGTAAGTCTGAGCTCCCTGTCGTGAGACTGGTACGGACGAAGGACTCCTACTCAACACAGGAATACCAAAGTACACTGGGAAGCATATCTCTATGGAAATATGCAATTATGCCCAGCCCGAAGGGGGGGACTTGGAATACACACATGACCCCGGGGGGCTGCATGTGGAGAATCACTGGGGTGTCCAGCCGCAGGTGGAATATTTCAACCCCAGGGGTGGCAAGGTGGCTTGCCGAGGGAAAGACACATGCTCAGAGAGGCTTACAGTGGAAATACACATGTGGGGGTCGCCCAGAGGGGGAACCATGCACATGGAGGCACCTAGCCAAGCGCGAAAGCTGCCGGTGGCATAACTCTGGCGTTGACGTCGTCGGTGCTGAAGGACACTCAGGGCTTATTAGGCTCACCTGAGGAGAATATCGCACGTATCCCGTCCGTGGAGAGGAATGGCGAGCAAGCGAAGACACCTGAGCAGAATCTATTACCGGCTAGTTGAAGCGAGTACATGAGAAGAAACTGGCTCCACTCGGAGATTGTAGAATCTCGCGAATGTGTTAGGTGTCACCCAGCCTGCAGCTCTGCAGATGTCTGTTAGCGAGGCGCCATGCGCTAGAGCCCAAGAGGATGCCACACTACGAGTGGAGTGGGCCGTCACACCAAGGGGGCATGGTCGACCTTGCTGCTGGTATGCCAAAGCAATGGCGTCCACTATCCAGTGAGACAACCTTTGCTTGGAGAGAGCCTTTCCCTTCAGCTTCCCACCATGACAGACAAAGAGCTGGTCTGAGGTCCTGAAACACTGCGTTCTGTCAACGTAAGC